>OX438973.1:23819631-24419631 GCA_949316085.1 Hypercompe scribonia | reverse complement strand
ACGTAGACCTTGCAGAGCCAAATCAACATCTCTCAATTTGGACCAACTAAATAGTACCGAGCTACGGAAAAAAATCCAAAAAAAGTTGACAGACACGCTAGATGCGTTTGATGCCCAGTAAGGTGATTTAATTTCGGACTGGCAATAGATCTCATTCTCTATACTGACAGTAGCTACTGAAGTGATAGGACTGAGAAAACGTGCCAACGAGGACTGGTTTGACCAGAATGATAAAGCCTTAACTGAGGCACTTAAACAGCTTCGTGTACTCATAAAGTGTAACGAACAATATCAAAATGTCAACCCAGATATCCAAAAAAATGGTGCTTTCTTAAGAAAATTGACCACGGTGATAAAGGATAGATGGTGGCTTGGAAAGGCAGAAAAAACACAGTGATTCGCAGACACACACCAACTGGGCGCTTTTTATGATGAAATTCGTAAATTGATTGGTGGAGCAGTAAAAAATAGCGCTCCACTAAAATCCCTAGTTAGTTTTAAAAAACTCACAGCTAAGCAGGATATACTAGAGCGTTCGGCAGAACACTTCAACAACCTGTTCAATATAGATCGATTAGCAGATCTTGAGCACATTACGGACATTCACCCCTGCCACCGTACGGCTTACTGAGCCACTGACATTAGCTGAAGTAGTGCCTTGATATATATGTATATATAACTAATGAGAACATTAACACACACTATTTCTTATTTGTCTGGTCAACAAATAAGAAATAGTGTGTGTGATAGCATATGGTTTTGGGGGACATCAACACTGAGACACGCCGAGCTGGCGGAGCATGCACTCTTAGTGACGATCTTCATGCTTCCGTCTACAAAGAAACTGGTGACGCAATTGCGCAGTGTACTACGAATTCCATAAAAAGAAGTTCGTGCCTATCGGTGAGATATGTAGGTATATAAGGCAGATAGATCTTCAGTTAAGAAATTCCAAATGCATCCAAACCGTATTGTAGTTCATCGAGTAGCTAGTGATGTTCTCAGAACTTGAGGAGTTTACAGTTGACAATATACTCACAATCTTCGAGAAAAAGGTGGTCGTGACTAAAGTTAGTAACCTGAGATACTGTAGAGTTGGTAGACAGTTAACGATAGCCGGCAAGATACAAGTACTCGCTTTTTTGAGCTTAAGTGCACTGAAGTGTAAAGTGTAAAGCTGCCTTCCACGTGTTCGGGACAACATAGTAGGAGAGTTAAAATTATTATCAACTATAGAGCACACGTCCTCAGCAAGATTGCTGAGATTTCTTCGGGTCCCCTCACGTTATGAGTGACAAGGTAAAAAACGCTTTAAGCATTGTTCTTGGAGAAAAATAGAGTTCCGGCGTCCAGCATCTTGCTCTTGGGCAGTACGATTCCCCCAAAGTCACCATGATCTATACCGTCGTAGTAATTATTAAATGTATAGGATGTCCATACCATTTCTTATGAGGCACGCATCGCCGAGCTGTTCATTGTCATTGAGCCACAACTCGTGCAGTGACGTCACCGCGACCAACTTCTTAAAGGTGTCGTTCGTCAATTTGTTCTTGGACAGGTCCAGTATGGTCAGTTCTTTCGTTTTAGCGAATAGGCCACTGTAAAGAGAGATAGATCACTAACTATGCCATTTTCATCTATTTTGCACAGGCGTATCTGCCAAGTGGTAGTTAAGGTTGTGTTAATATGACTTACAATGTCTATGCTTGTTCAAACTAGCGGGAGTATGAGACAGACATTTTAAAAAATGATAGTAATGTGTGTATGAAGTACTTACTTATTCTTTTAAGTGTTTGACATTTTTTGTAAAGTTAAAAAATATAGAGGTGTATAACATTTACAATGTTATAACCTGTACTGATTGTTCTTTAGTCACAGAAGAACTAACAATATTTAGGGTGTACCTTGAATATCGGAGGGGATCAAGTGATCATTTTATTGTATGTTATAGTGGAAATAACGGCCATGTACCGCCCGTAAACGCTTACCTTGGTAGTTTTTTAAGGCGATTCCCAGACAAGTTGAGAAATGAAAGCGAACTCGAGTTGTCCAACAGTCCGTTCGGCAATCTCTCCAAGCCGCAATTTTTAACTGATAGGTTACTTAGCGCCTGGCATTGCGTTAGCCAGCCCTCTGGCAGAGTTAAGTTTGCGTTTCCATCTATTACTAAGTGCTTCAAGCCATTGCACGATTTCCATGGCACCAGGGTTTGTTCCGCCCAACTAGTGATAGTGACTTTCTCGAGCTTGTCCGGTAGTTTAGGGTCGAGCGTCACAGAATGAGCCACCACAGCTAGTTCAGTTAGGCTCTCCAATGCCTCAACGTAAATCTTACCTTCTTCGTGCACAGTAAGCTTGCTGAGAGCTGGCAAATTGTGGAAGATCGCGCGAGTTACATTTTTGATTCCTGTTTGAATTAGATGTAGATATTGCAGTGAGGCAGGTAAATTATTGGCAGATACCAATTTGACGGTATCTAGTCGTAACCGAGTGGCATTATATGCGTTAAATGCATCTGCAGCGAGGTGAACACCCACCAACGCTAGTGATTTCACAGTAAGCCCGGCGAGGTTGTCACCGGAGATTATGCCAGGAGCGTTGCGGATGAAGAGATCGTTGAGAGCAACTATATTGAGTCTTCGAAGTACGAGTGCATACGATTGCTTGGGGGGTGCACATTTGTTCAGGTATAAGCGGGAAACTCGCACCTCGTTAGTGAAGCGTGGTAATGCTTCATTATCCAGTGTAACATTTATGCCACACGTCATGGAAAAATAACCGCCATCCGTAAATTCGATGACATGCTCTTCACCTAAAAGTGAAAAAGTAGCATTATTTAAATAAGTTGTTCAACACGAAACTTACTAATACTTAAGAGAAATTAATAGCCCAGCTACGGTACTTCTGAATTTGTTTCTCTTTTACACGAGAGACTTCAATATGGTTTACTAACTTTATATGATAAATGTCAACTCTTCCTCCTGCGCATACATAACTGTTGTAACAATAACACTTAAATGGTAACAATAATAGTTAGAAATAATAATAAATGAATAAATAATAATAACAAATAAATAAATAAATAATATTATTTTTGGGCAACGTTCATCAATAGAAAGAGCGATTTAAGAGGAATTTAGAAGGTGACGTGTATGACGGTAAGTCATGAGTTTGAGCACTTATAATAGTTTTTATTGTAAACCTTACGAAATAGATCAACATAATGTTTATTACAGAATTGTATATTTTAAAGAGATCTATAAATCAGTTGCGTCTTACTGAAACTGGTTTTTCAGTTTTCCGAAACCAAACTTTCGGCCTTACTCTCAGTTTCAGCTGAAATCGTAGTTTATTCAATCATATTTAAAATTTCTGTTACCTATGTACTGAATTACTATGCATTATTCAGTCTATTTTCACACGTTATACAAACAATTAAATAGTGTTAAAAAAATGTTATAATTATTTAATACAGAAAATACAATTTTTATATTTGTTTATTATTAGTTTACATTATTAAAGAGGTATCATACTTGTTACGATGAACTAAATAACACAATATATTTCAATATAATTTGGTTGTAAATATAAATATATAAAAGGTTGTAAATATATAAAGTAAATACAATAAAATAGAATGTAGAATTAGAACATTATTATTTACATAAGTCGGCACATGACATGGGTAACTCTAGATGGCAGCGTCGTATTGTTGACGTTGGCTACGAGTACTTTACATTGTTATTACTAATCAGAAACACTTGCTTGATAATTTCAATTCATTTAAGAAGGTTTATTCACGTGTTTATTTCGAAAGTGCTCGTCTAGCTTCGGACCCGACACTATGTATCACTCTTTGAAATAATAGGTACTTTGGTTGTCTAGTAATCTTTGTACCCAATGATGCGTTTTGATAGCGTTACCTATAAACTATTATCATGTCCGGATATTTCGACGCTTTGACCGTCATTCGCGGCATTGTGAATGCTGATACCAATGATCTAATAATATTAAAAAAAGTGATTATTAGTATCGCAAAGGACTCGAGGACTCGAGTCGTATTTTAAAGACCAAACTCAATTATGCTACGTTGCAAATTGTAAAAACACAAAGTTGTCCTGCTTCTAAATCATTAATTTATGTTTTGCAAACCGTCAAGAATGGCCTCTTTTATATATAAGGATTTTAGCCTAGAATCCAGTTTGTATGTTAATAGTATTGTAGTGTTCATGTGGCAAGACTGTTTTGAAGACACCACTTCTTATACACAAAGTTGGGTACAAAAATGTTAACTGGCCGCTCTGATTAACAAAATGTTTAATTCAAGCTCTTGGAGACAATACTGTGAATATTGGTACCATTTGAAATCTGTTGATCTGTACTGAAAATAGATTGTGTTTTATTTGGTCATTTTGTTAGATGCATCAAATAAAAATATATTGTGGAGTAACACAAACATGGTAAATCCAAAATTTATATGCAAAACATAACCTAATCCCATGCAATTTCTGATATATGTACATCTCTTAAAGATAACCAAGGGTAACCATTACTATTATTCTTTTATATATACTGTTACTCTTTTATATTTTACAAAAAGTAACGGGTTATTTTTAAAGCAATTTTAAACAATACAGTACCATCTATTCAATGGTGTATTTAATATAGATTAGAATTGCCCTTTACAGCATATCATTAATACTATCATTTCTAGACATATCAAAGAGTTAAAATGTGGGAGCATGATGGCCATTAGGCCATAAATGCATCCTGGCGGCAGTGGTTGGTAGGTGTGAAACATAAATCTAAACCAGTATTATATTGTTTTTGTCTATTTGATTGAACATGCTAATATCAGGAACTGTAGGTTTGCATTAAAAAAATCTTTTAACATTTGATGACCTATTTATCTAGTAAGGCTATATAACATCATGCTTCAGCCAATAAGAGCTGAGCATCAATACAAATGGTGTGCAAGGGAGAAACAAAAATCATTTAGATGTGCAGGATAGCTAGTGTTAGTTGTATATGTGTGTCTATTTAATTTTTCTGGTGGCCAGCCACACATTAGAAAAGTTAACAAACATGTTTTGTTTTCATAGTTCCCACCACAGTACGTAAGATAGGCTATATGTAAGATTTTTATGTAATCCTGGTGATAGTGAATCTTAAGATTTCACTTTGAGTATTCTCAATCATTTGAGCATCACTTGTGGCATGGTGATAGGGTTATCAAGACAATGTCAGAAGATACAAAAAATTTGGTTCAATACCTATTTTTGGTGAGAATGCATCTCCTGTTTGTTTGTTCAAAAAGCATTTTCCTTATGTTAATTATGCATAGGCTGTCTTGAGTTTTTGTTAATGTTATATATTATATAAAGTGTAAGTTAAAATAAAACTTTTGTTTTACAAGCTTACTTCTACATTAATGCTCATATTTCTGAGTGACATGTGCTTCATTGAGCAAACTACATTTATAAACAAACTCCTTTATCATGTATTGATGATGTGTTTGATGTAAGTTTGTATAGTATTTTTTTATAACATTGTAAATAATTTATTAGATTGGTAAAATTTATCTCATTTATTACTCAAACCATTACATACTTGTCGCTACTGTTTAAAATTTAAAATGAAAAATGAATTGAACCCAATAGAAAAAATACTGTAAGGGATAATGCCACACTTTGTACATTTATTGTACATTTTATTTCTTTATAGTTGTTATAAAACCCAGGGTTACACATAAACTATTATCCAGCTATCTATTTATTAACAAGCATTTTGATAGTGCATTTATAAATCGTGATGACCAGTACTTTTTTTCAAACACATGATTACAACTGTTACTACGAGACAGACAAATATGATAGAACACCGACATACCACTCGTAGACGCTATCCTCCTTTCTAGGCAAAGCCTGTTTACTACATGATATTGATGTGAGAGATGGCTTACCATCCACACTGTAAATATATTCGTCGTGGTTTTCTCCGAGCACTACACAGCGCTGAGGTGCGTGGTCGCAGAGAGGTCGCTGGACGGCGCTAACGCAACACCACCACCACACCAACCACGCCAACAAGCACCAACTGCGCGAGCGCACGCCCATTCCACCCCGAGTACCTGGGCACCCTAACTACAGGTACACCGCACTGAAACACTTTTTATGATTCTGGTGTCACAACACTTTGCAAGTCATCTCTAGTACTGCATACCTGACTTGTTTAAATAAAGTAAACTATATCATCACTAACGCTTGTATAACTTGGTTTAGTCCACTTGTATACATAGACATTGGATTTCTAAAATTACTAACACGTCATCTTGCTATTTTATCGTTGTAGATATTAACTGTGTGATTAAGGAAAACCAGGGGAAAAACCCAACCCGCAGAATCCACACTTCTTTTGTACGTACTAAGTATTGGAATTTACAGATATTTTGAACAGAGCGCTGACGTTTATGTTAGTGTTGCTAGATCTTATATAGAAAGTGCAGTCTCCCCTTACTGACCTAATTTTGCTTGATCAACATTAAGTAAAATGAGATGAAATTAATAGTGGTGAAAAATGTTATTTAAATCCTCTTAAAACAAGATGATAAACTTCAAATCAAATCTATAACGACGAACCATTCCACGGCAACTAAGTTGATTTACTTAGCCGAAACGTTTACTGTATTTTTTTTTTGGCAATATTAAATTGGCAAATAAAAGTTACAGTAAACATTTCGACTAAGAATTACTATAAAATAAAATTAGAAACGTAACACCTTCGTTGTTTACAAAGTACGTAGAGTATATAAGTATTTATGTTTACATAATATAATAAAATCAGAAATGGACTGGCTGACTCGCTGACTGTTGATCAACGCAAATCTGAAACATTGGATCTATAGGATGGGCAAATAAGTTACGGGAGTTCTTAGCAAAGATGCTACTGGAATTTGCTGGCTACAATCACAACATATGGTTTCAACAAAGTGGAGCCACTTATCACACATCCAATGAGTGCCTGCCGTTGGCCAAAGACATGTTTCGGAAAAATCTGATTTCCAGACAAGACAATTTTCTTCTTCTTCTTTTTCTTCTCAGTCAAAAGACGTTCACTGCTAGACATAGGCCACCTCCAAGGTTCTCCACAACAGCCGGTCCCGTGTCGTCCGCATCGAGCAGTTGCCCGCGACCTTCATCAGGTTGTCGGACCACCTTGTGGGGGGGCCTACTAACACTGCGTTTTCCAGTACGTGGTCGGTACCAATAAATATACTAAACAACAATAAATAGACGGAGGATCTTATCAACTTAATGTATTCAAACAACCTTAAACAGATTATTAATGAACCAAAACGAGTGACAAAAAGTTCCTTCACTTGAATCGATTTATTTTTTACTACATGCCCTTTATTTATATTTTTGATTTTTTTTTTTATATTCAACCTACCAAAGTGACTCTATTCTGCCTGATAGAAAGCATAAATAGAATGCAAGAGCGGTGGTCGCCATACTCACTGCGAATGACGACAGTGCAATATGGCGACCCACGCTATGGCGGCTTAGTGAGATGCTTTTTTACGCCCCGCTTAAAGGACCCGGGATCGTAGTGGGAGGGAAACACGTGCGCTGGTAATGAATTCCAGACTTTAACTGATCTACACAGGAAGGAAGAGCCGAATCGTTTAGTTCGGGAGCGTATGTCTACCATTCTGAAACGGTGACTTCCAAGGCCAGCACGAGTTGTCCTATAAAGGAACGGACAGGATGGGATCAGTTGGAAGAGCTCATCAGAACACTCTCCATGATAAAAACGATAGAGGACTGCCATAGAGGCGATATCTCTTCGCAACTGCAGAGACTCAAGGGATTCAGTGACTTTCGGGTTATTGATGATCCGGACTGCTCGCCGTTGTAATCGATCCAAAGCGTCCAGCAAAGCGGATCCATCGTAAAGATGAGAACAGCACTCCACGCAGGAGCGTACCTGGGTCTTATATAGAAGACACAGATGTTCAGGCGCAAAGAACTGTCTCACTCTGTTCAGTATACCCAGCTTCTGCGAGGCCGCCTTAGTAACACTTTCAATATATTCTCGCGGATTAAGGTCCCGGCCAATATTCATACCCAGGATATTGAGATTGTCCTGCAGTGGCAGTTGAGTGTTCTGAAAGGTGGGGAGGGAAAGGAATGGGGATTTTTTGGTAGAGATTTGGCTATTAACACTTTAATGCTTCAATATACCGATAGTCAATTTAACACCGCTGAAAGACTGTAGCACAGCCCAAGTTTCGATCGAATTAAAAGTTTTCTCATAGTCCACAAATGCCAAGCATAGTGGAAGCTTACATTCTTCGGGCTTCTCTATAACCTTTTTTTTTTTTTAACGTGTGGAAACCCCCTCGGGCCGTCACCCCACCGGGGTTTACGGCGGGGTGGTGTGTCGGAATCGACCGACTAAAACCACACGGTGTGCCACTCTGCGCCTGAGATAGGAGGGATCCGGGAACCGCTGCTGTTACGACATCCAGATCAGGGCTTCTCTATAACCTGCCGCAGCGTATAAATGTGCTCTATGGTACTAAAGCCTTTTCAGAATCTGGTTTGTTCGGGAGGCATATTATCAATTTCTCTCTCGACTCCGCAGTCTTTCCCTCTTTGTGGCGAAAGGCTTATATCGTTTCTCTTCTAAAAAACAATAATCGATCACTTCCTAAGCACTATCGACCTATTTCTATTCTTCTCTTTCTATCTAAAGTACTCGAGGCCTGTGTTCATGAGCAACACTCACAACTTGTATACAGAAACCAGATATTAAACCCGCTACAATTTGGCTTTAGGGCCGGTTACAACACAGATACCGCTCTTCTTAAAGTGACTGGCGATATTAGAAAGGGCACAGAAGATACCAAAGTCATAATACTTGTATTAGATGATTTCTCTAATGCCTAAAATACCGTTAGTCATGAAATCCTTTTATATGTTCTTAAATATCTTACAGTTCCTTCTGAGGCGCTGGAACGGTTCTTTACTTATCTTTAAGGGCGATAAAAGTGTATTCCTGTTGCGTTGAAGATCAAGAAAGGGTTTAGCCCAATGGTACTTCGCTGCGGCACTCGGATGATGACTTCACAGTCCTTACCTATCCAATTCGCCACTTTTACAGACTAGAAGCGATTGTGAAAGTAGTTTTCAAAGAATTCCAGGTTTTAAAATTCCTCAGCTAGAGTAGCGCAGAAATCGTATCAAATGCCTTGGTAACATCTAAAAATATACCAATAACTTTTTTTATTGAGTTTGGAAACAATGATATTAGTGAGTTCATGTACTGCATCAGTACGAAAGCCAAATTGATTTGTGGATAACAGTTTTTTAGATTCTGGGTATTTATTAATTCACAATTTGTTGTTTATTCACAATTTGTTCCAAAATTTTTGATAGATTTGGTGGAATTTCAATTGGTCGATAGTGGTTGATACAGTCCCCGCCACCACTCTTGTGGATCAGGTGTATGGATGACTTTTTGAACTTCGCATGAAAAATATCAGTAGAAAGAGATAAATTACGGATGTAAGCTATAGGTTGGGCAAGAATGTTAGAATACCTTTTTAGGAAAGGTCCTTTTTTATTGTTTTCCATAGCTTTTTTTGTTGTGCTGGTGTTTCGAAAATGCTGTCTTTTCGTATTCTGCTTTAGCTTCTTTTAATAAGTCATTGCAAAAAAGTGAAGTAAATAGGTGCTAGATTAAAAGTTTTCATTTAAGTGTCGAAACAATGGTAGTCTACGCTGTGTTTATATAATTTGTTGATTTGATGTCCATCTTGTAACAAATTGAGACTGAGAATTACAGAATAGTGATCAGTTACTGTGCTATGGACAACTAAATATTTTGCAGCCAGTCTTGTCTTCATAATGACATAGGGACATAATATGCAGGCAGCATTTCGTGTGATGTTAAATGTGTGATTTGACAAAGGCTCTCTTAAAATTTAAAAAACCGTCTATAATATACTATGACTACTTAATTTATTTAATGATGAAAACTTTAACCATACTACCAGTCCTTCCGTATCTATTGTTACTAGATGAATTAATTTTTCTTTTAGTTCTAGAACAGTTTTGTATTCCACCCGTTTTTCGTGGCCGATTACCTCTTCTTTCAACCAGAAGGGTCTGTCCTTCCACAATGTGCTTGTGATTTACTCCGTTGCATTCATTCCACGGGCTTCATAATCTGCGGGATTCTTAATTGACTTAACGTTTACCAATTGCATACATATTTACATAGCTACGTAAGAACTATTGAAGAGTTTGTCCATTGCATAATTGAGATACCTTTCAATATTCAACACCCCTGCAACTACACATAATAATTCTATTAATAAAACTACAACTCACAACTCATGACAAGGGGTAGAAATTTGCTTAATGGGTGCAACCTTTGTTTTTGCAGTTACCAAAAGAGAATAGAAGCCACCTTGGCTATCGACGACACGGATATAAATTACTGCACCTCAAGCAAGACTAGATACATTGCTGAAGCCGTACAATTCTACTGAATCACTGAGCATCACTCAGTGATATAGCATAGCCCGTTAAGTACTCTAAATGAAGATACATTTTTACATTCATCTCGGTAAGTATGTAATTCTTTTAACTTTATTTTCCAACAATTCTTCGTTATTGCTTTTCCAATTTTGCAATACAAAACCTTCTTTTGCTAATAGTAATGGTTATTTGTTCATATATTTCACATTCAGATACAGTTTGAAAGCCAGCCATCATGTCATACAGGCCAACGACGTCGGATGCGGCGCATGGTCTATGTGATCACGTCGCGAAAGCGACCAGCTCCCATGTCGACAGACTGCGAAGACAGCAATTTGTGAATGTTGGCTGCCTCCTCTAGTAGCTCCCTCTTCAGATTAGCAATAGTCCACCGCGGGAAGCGAGAAGAATACAACGTCACGTAACCCCTACTAGGACTCTGGGTCAGGGAGAGCTCAAATTGGATATACAGGTGATCCGAGAGCGTTTCAACCTCTTGCAGATTACACCAGTTCCTTACCTGTGCGGCGAGAGCAGGGGCAGCGAACGAAGTATCCTATCGACCTCCCCTGCTGTCACATGCATGCGTTGATGAAACCACTGTTTAGTGAGCAGAGACCCATTGAGGCTGCCCCCTCCTCTACGGCCTCGCCCCTTGCATCCGTCCTAGGGGAACCCCACACAATGAACTTAGCGTTGAAGTTCCCCAGCACAAGAATGTGCCCAGACGTTAGTCGCCACATCGACGTCTCCAAGCTGTTGAACGTAGACTTTCTGATGTTCTTCTTCGGTTCCCTGAAGTAAGACTAACTTCTGGGAGCTCTACCTAGATAGGCATCACAGTTCCCTTCGTGTTCGTCGAATTTTGTTCCTAGGCCTCCTTCTTACTCTTCTCTCTCTTTTCTGCCTCTTTTCTATTTTCTTTGATATTTTGTTACATTCCATGATTTAACCCATGAAACGGGGAGAAATAAATGTCGACTCGAACAGAGATCCTATAATATGCTGGCAAGTGAAAATTTGTACCCAACCGAGGGGTTTGGAAGTGCCTCGGCTGGGAGTGCGCCTAGAGCATGCATCAAAACACGTGGTTCGTAGTTATTTTTACAAAGGATTTATTCCTCGTAGTTCAGGCGGCTACGTCAAGGCCCTCGCCCCCGATCGAAGTCGTGAGACAGAACCACAACACTCCTTTCAGGATTACGATATGCCGACGGCGGCAGGGAGACAAAGTCACTTAATACCTGCTCAGACACACCGAGCCTGTCTACGTTATCCACAACTGATGGCGGAGGAACTTCAAACCGCGGAAGGGTTCCACCTTTGCGATTTTTTAACGAGGTTTACCTCCTCATTGCTGCGACATTGAGCGGTAGTAAAATAAATTAGAGTACTACTACAGAAGTACTGTTTCTCCAACACATCAAAGAGCTAAATCTAATTCCGTCTAGAAGTTGACGCACTATCACGTGACTCTCGTACCTTGGCCTCGCGTTGTGTATTTTGTATTTTAACATAATATTGTATTTTGATGGAACCTCATTTTCCCTTGCACGTAGGCATACTAAATACAGATAACATCGACTCACTATTACTACCTACGGCTACTCACTAATTACTTACCTCTCGATTTTGATAATATGCATGACGCACTATTCTAAAAACTGTGAAAGCCCCGAAAAAACAGGTTATTCTAATACTTCAAACATATTACTAAAACATATAAAATTGAAATAAAACAATTATTTTTGTTTAAGTTTTTAATGTGTATTATTATAACAATTTAATAGGTAGTAAAGACTTTTATACAGTAAACCACAACTGCGCGTGTATCTAACCTATCACCATAGATTCAGTCGGCTCAACTACTTACATTTACTTAGATAAATTCACAAAATGTATCCTGTTATTCGTTTTTACATATAAAACGTACAAAACATATGAGTATTACAATATTATTATATACATAGACAAAACAATACACAATATTTGCTAAGTGTAGTGTGTGTGTGGTGACGTCAGTGGTCAGCCACTCGTAGGCACTTAAACGAGGACACGGTGTGAGCAGACACGTGAGTGTCTGCTATATGTGGAACGATTACGTGCTTTCGCACGACCCGCACATCATATCAGTCTCGGAATGGACTCACCTGGAACGGATGCCTATTTTCGTCTATTAATAGTGCAGCATTCAAAGTGCAAAGGACATTGTATGTAAGTTTTAGATGTTTCTTCTTAGTTCGGTCTCGAAGTAACCTCATAAACAATAATGAAAACTCTCTCGAGTCTACTCTTTAGCAGAGATGAAGATCTTCTTTGTCGTAGAGAAACTACGTTTAAGATTGGTATTACGTCAGAGCTAGGTGTAATTTAACTGTATACTTATTTCATAAACAATATTGTACCAAAATGTGTAACGGTCACTTAAGAAACTTGGTGTCCGTGTAACTGCTCGAAGGTAGGTAAAAATTAATTCTCTGGACCGTGGAGCAGTTTATTAATACGAAGCATACTCTTGTGTTCTGTCAACAACCAACTGGTTCTTGCAATAAAGAGTGCTATCACATTAAGGAAATAAAAACAAATTCATATCAATTTACAGAACCGTGTTAGAGGTCATGAGTCACAATATTATTACAGAGTTAAATGCGCACTGTAATATAATACTAATATGATGTTTGTACTTGTTTTCATCAGTTATAAGGTTTTTATTAACACATTTTAATATACTCTGATAACGGTCAATATAACACGCAGTAGAACACGAGGAAACACATGCGCACATATGTAGGTACCTATTACATGATAATTGTAATATTTATTAAATGGTCAACAAATGTAATCAGCAAGTGACATTCAAAATAATTACTATTACTCTACTAGTACTCAAGTATTACTTGTCATGGTTAAATTGTAAAAACAAAAATACGAATCTATTTAGATCTTAAGTAGGCAGGTACTAGTAGGTACCTTACCAGACGTAGAACTCAACTCAAATTCCGGGACATTAGAATTTCATAATTTTTTTTAGGTGGCTATCTGGCAAGCCTGAAAAGAAAGAATTTGAGAAATGTCAATGATGCGGACATAGCCGTACAGTGTACGCGTGGCCGTGGTTAGCGCACCGCTCCACTCAGTCTCATCGCTCTCCACTCACTAGACGCGCGGTGTACCTCGTGTTATTGTCATGTACACAGAATGAGTTCGATTATAGCAAACACATAGCTGACACCCACCACACACGCATATATATCCACACAGGTACGCGCACATTCGCTCACATTAGTTATGTTGACAAATTGGAAGATGTTACTTACATCATGCTCAACAATTGATGAATATTTACAGATGAACTAATCGCTAATGAACACTTAAATAAGCACTATCTATCTGATAATTTTATTGTAAAAATATATAATATAAATTTATATATGTATTTATTATGTATTATTTTATAAGAAGGTAGGTACATTTGTTTTAAGACGAGCTCGATGGCTTTACGCAGAGTGAGCAAATGTCCTGCACTGCTTCCTCGTCACATCACGAGACAAAACGCTCCGTGACAGTTAGCCTGGCTAATATCGAATTGTTCATAACCGTGTCGACGTGCCAATGTATTTACAAACATTGTTTAATACACGCAGGTAAAAAACGGCACTCACCATAACTCCTCGTGAATATCAGCTTCTTGCCAGTGAACAGAATCGGCAGTATTTAACCATCTGGCTATATAACAGTCTTAAAATAAAAATTAAGTATAACCTTAGAATAGAAAATAATTGATGTATCTGAGTTTTACACATTTAAATAATATGTATTTTGTACTACATGTATAGCGACGTCGAACTGGAACAACAAACGTCTATCTAACTAAAACTACGTTGTGTTAGGTACCAAATATATGCTAGAATAAATAAATATGTCGGCGCTCTTGTCTAACAGCTAGCACTTATCTAACGCTATGTACATTACTTTACAGCTGCCAACGAATACACTATACACAATGCGTTGCGTACCTGTAGGTACGTATAACATGTCACACAAGTCACAACAACACGCTCCGCGACAACGTGCTAATGAAACAATGCAACGCGAGCCCCTAATCGAACGACCGTTATCACACGTGGAAATTAATTCTCCATGTAAATGTGATAGCATTATGTTTTATTTGAAAATCTTCGATTGAGTCATTCGAGAGCCACCCTTCAGCTACATGAATATCGTTATATGTTTATATTCTTGTTTCGTTTCGCCGAGGCCTCGGAAATGCGGTTGGCGACCTGCTTGCATTGCCCTATTATATCAAGTTCAAACGATCGGCACCGCGTGTTCATTACAATTAAAGATCATATTACAAAAAGATTGGAATTGTTTCAATAACACGTAAGTCTGTATAGGCACACAATAAATAAGTATTTATTCTTACCACATATGCGACTTATGAATTCGAAAAATATATTACATCAGTAGAGTAACCACACTAAATCACGTTAGTTTTAAGTCATTTCTTCTTATTAGTCGAATAAGTTTCGTCACAACGACATGTGACAGTGTGCTCACTGTCTGATCAGGTTGCGCCGGAGTGTCACAGCGGCGGCAGGTCGTTGTCGACGTCGAGTCGTCGCCGCACCCACTGCAGCACTGCCTCCTGCACACAATAGTACACACCTTATGTTATGTGGCTCTTTACCTCACTTGAGGTCTCATAGTTTATAGAAAACAAGATTGTGAAGAATACGTATGGTGTATGGTGTATGGTGACGAATTAGGAATACAGAGTGTCACCATCCCTACCCTTCCTATTTGTGTTGTAAGAAGCGACTAAGGGAACAAAATTTACAAAACAACATCACTGCAAAAAGAAGGAAAATTTGAAGCAAACCCTATATCAACCAATCAGGCCAGCGCGGTATAGTGGGCTAAGGAGAGGTCTATGTCCAGCGGTGGACTGTTAAAGGTTGCTGATGACGATCGTATCGAGGCTGTGACCGTACCACTGTTGTTTGTTTTGCGCGATGATCATAAACGTCTCAATTGTTCAACAAGTGTAAGGAGTATATATTTAGAAACCATATATATCACACTGTCTTTATATTGATCTAACCTTAGTCGAGAAAAACTCACAAATGGAATATTGTTAGCTGACTTAGAGCATTAATTCTCATAATAGAACATTTACTAACATACGGTAGCGCTCAAAAGTATTTTGACAAGACTACTTTTGCAGTTATCTTTTTACTGAGTACTTCAAAATAATTTTAGTATTTTTTATATTATTATTTATGATGTATTTCATCCTCTGTGAGTTACAAGTTGGAACTTGTTTGTTTTCTTTCTTTGTTAAAAACAAAACACGTCTACATGCGCTCAAAAGTATTTTGACAACCATTCAGTTCCTTGCTGGCAGCGGTTCTACTTACACTGCATATATTTTTGTTTATAAGGTATAATTACTCTGCATTTATCCACATGCCTAAAACTAAAGAATATTCAAATGATATTAAAAATGCCGTGATAACTGCCCTACAAAGTGGAATGACGCAAGCAGAAGTTGCTCGAAGTTTGAAAGTGTCACGACAACTTGTTAGTTCGTGGAACAAAGCTTATAATAAACGTAAAACTATTCAAAATAAGCCTCGAAGTGGCCGTCCGAAAAAAACATCCGCTAAGGAAGACCATTTGATAAAAAGGTTATCGACAAGTGATGTCCGAAAACGGCTGTGCAAATAAAAAACGAGTTACAGGAAAATTACGACGTGAATTTACACGTTTCAACTGTAAAACGCAGACTAAAGGACTTCGGATTAAATGGACGACGTTCAACTAAGAAACCTCTAATTTCTGCAAGGAATAGGAAGCTGCGCCTCGCGTTTGCGAAACGGTTCATTTTATGGACGAGTTTAGAATGGTCCAAGGTGTTGTGGAGTGACGAAATCAAATTTAATTTAGTTATTTATTTATTTATTTATTTATTTACACTTTGTACATCGGCGGACTTAATGCCCAAGGCATTCTCTTCCAGTCAACCTTAGGGTGGTTTAGAAACATTGTAAGGGAGGTGCACAGAGGTTATATTGACAATTAAAATATACAATACATGAGTGCGTATACATACATGAACACATACAATACATACGTCATAATACACATATAATTATACACATATATACATAAATATACACATACATTCAAACTATATTCGTACACTATGACAACTTGACAGTAAGCTGAGCCAACTAACGATGAAACGATTCTTCAATCTGGTTAAGAAGGAGACTATGTACGTTCTTTTTGAATGTAAAACGGTTTGTGGACATCTTGACTTCGAGCGGGAGCGCATTCCAGAGTAGTACTGCCTGAACAAAGAACGAAGAGTTCACGAACTCAGAGTTATGAGAGGGACATAAGAGGAGCAGATTATTTTACGAGCGAAGGTTTCTGTCGTGATTAGAGGATAGATAGCGGAGGTACAGAGTAAGATATGTAGGTGGAAACGGTGAGTTGAGAAATGAAAATAGGGCAGTTAGTGCTCGCAGGTTGCGGCGCTGGCGAATAGGTAACCATTTTAATTGGGAACGTAAAGCAGACACGTGGTCATACTTTCGAAGATTGAAAATGTATCGAATGCAGTTATTGAGAAGTCGGTCTAGTTTGTTGAGAAGGTCTGCATTCAGGTCGTAATAACACACATCACCATAGTTGATTATTGGGATTATTAAGGACTGCATGAGAGTAATTTTGTTATTAGTAGGCAGGAAGTTCTTCAGACGATATAATGTTCGCAGGTTTCTCGTTACTTTCTGGCTAACATGAATAACTTGAGCTCGCCAATCAAGGGTAGAGTCGATGAGTGAGCCCAGATCTTTGACTATGGGGCTGAACGGTACGACTGATCCGTTAAAGATGATTGGTGAGATTGAGGCAGTATCGAGTCTGCTCATAATGCGTTTGCTGCCTACTATGATCGCCTGACACTTAGTTGGGTTAACTGTCAATCTGAATTTCGTCGACCACGAGTTTATAATCTCCAAGTCTGTATTGACCACGTTAACAGCTTGTGTTATGTCTTCCACCCTTGCCTGTGAATACACTTGCAGATCGTCGGCATATAGGTGATACGCACTCTGAAGTTGTTGAGTTATGAGATTAATAAAGATTGATAATAAGAGAGGAGATAGAATACCGCCTTGAGGGACTCCAGCGAGGAGATCGCACCAGCTCGATGTCGAGTCAGCAACGTGAACACTCTGTTGTCGCCCCTGAAGATAAGTGGAGAACTATTCCAGCGCCTCAGAGCTAACCATGAGATATTTAAGGATAGATAGGAGGATTTCATGACTGACGGTATTAAAGGCATTAGAAAAGTCAATTAGTATAAGTACCGTGGCTTTGGTGTCCTCCATGCCCTTTCTAATATCGCCAGTCACTTTAAGGAGAGCAGTAACTGTGCTGTGACCAGCCCTACAGCCAGATTGTAGAGGGGTTTAATAGCTGGTTTCTGTGAATGAATTGGGAAAGTTGCCTATGAACACAGGCCTCGAGTACTTTAGACAGGAAGGGAAGAATAGAAATAGGGCGAAAGTGTTCAGAGAGAGAAGGATTATTGGTTTTTGGAAGAGGAATGATATAAGCTTTTCGCCATAGAGAGGAAAAGGTGCCGGAGTCGAGAGAGAAACTGATGATGTGAGTGATAGCTAAGAGGATACAGTCCAGGATGGTAACAATCATGCGACGGCTTATGCCATCGCATCCTACAGCATTAGAATGGATAGATAGAATAATTTTTTTGATATCCTCAGGAGGCACCGGAGAAAATTCGAATAAGTCAGTGGTAGGACTGGTAAGACCAGATATGTAGTTCAGTGTTTGATACTTAGTTTGAAAATCCATCGCAGTTGTAAATGAGAAATAAAGATTTATATCATTCAAACTAATTGTTTTATTGAATGTGAACTGTTGTTTTTTACCAATATCTAAGGTGTTTAGAAATTTCCAGATATAGGAAGAAGAAGAAGAAGATTCTATGTTTTGAAGAATATGTCGGCGTTTAGCGTTGCGTATCACCTGATTACAGTGTCATCTGATGGTATACGGTACGTGCGACGTCCTGTAAACAAAATATTTGATGTTCGATACCAAATACCCATAGTAAAGCATGGAGATGGCAATATTATGGTCTGGGGGTACTTTACTCGCCGCGAAGTCGGACCTTTAGTTAGGTTAGAAGGTACTATGGATCGTTAATGTACGCAGATATATTAAAACAACGAATGCTACCCTATGCTAAAGCAAATATGGCACCTGGTTGGTATTTTCAACAAGACAATGACCCAAAGCACAAATCGAAACATGTCAACGACTTCATAAAACTCGCTAAAATCAAAATTCTCGACTGGCCAAGTCAAAGTGCCGATTTAAACTCGATAGAGCATCTTTGGTAAGAACTGAATCGCCGCGTAAGATGTCGAAACTATTCAAATAAAGATGCTTTATATGAAGCACTAAGTAACGAATGGAGCCGAATACCCATTGATCGTTTGCAGAAACTAGTTAACTCGATGCCGGCGCGTTGTGAAGCGGTGTTGAAGGCTAATGGATATGCAACAAAATACTAATAGTTAATATCAAAAATAATATTTTTTTTATTTTATAAAATAAAAAACTTTCCTTGTCAAAATACTTTTGAGCCGTGTCGTAAATAATTTTTCTTTATGTTTTCTTTTTGTGTAGAAATACATTACATTTAAGTGTCTTAGTTTGTGAAACGCATCATTATTTCAAATATAATCTTTGATTGGAAACAATTTTGTTATCATTTTTTGGGATATGGAATAAAATTGAGTTGTCAAAATACTTTTGAGCGCCACTGTATATAATGTAATGTATCCCGAATATGTTCTCATACATCTGACACACGGCTGTCTGATCCCAAACTATGCAAAGCCTGTACTAAGCATAACCAGACTACTGCTACTCTAAAAGTACTATTGTATAAGCTTTAAGTACAATGTTAAACAGGTTATTGAGGGATTGTCCAAAACATACAAGAATACTTTAGTAAACACTTACAACGAGCCGTCGTCGAACCATCACCATTGCGCATAATTATTAGTTGTGGAGTTAGTAGTGCTACACCGAGGAATGTCGAGTTAGGAACAATTGGTTGTCAAGTCAAGAAGTTACATCGAAATAAAAACAGGGGTTGTATTCAGGTAAAGTTGTACCGACCTCGGGTATGAGAACACTGTTTTAATAAGGAAAAAATAGAATTAGAATTCTTTTTGGCATCGTAGAACAAAACTAAAAGCGTGTCGACAAGTAGCACGAGTGGAGATGTTCGGTGATAGGAAGGATGTAGAGAGGTAGGGAGCAGGGAGGAAGGCAGAGGACCGGTGTCGTAGCGGTCAGTCGTGATGACGAGAGTGATGTGCGTTATCAGTATAATCGTCGTAATCTCGCGTCGTGTCGAGCTCGTCTCCTGCTTCGTACTCATCGCCCGTGTCCACCTCGCCAGAGTCCTCCGTCTCGTCGGGCGATGCTTCTGTCTCGGGGGAGGCTCCACCACGTCCGAGCACCGGCACCGACTCCTACACACCACACATGCTTTCTACTAACTGCACTACTGTTAGTGATGTGTTATGTACAAAACTACATTACACACAATATGGCCACCAAGAGAAGATAATATTATCCTGTCATCAAAAATGTTAGACTGGTTAGTTTAAGTTTAAATAAATTGATCAATTTCAATTAACATTCAATTCCTTCAATTAGATTCCTTCTCGTGGCAGCTGCTTACGTAGCAGTGATAAGAGTGCGCTTCCTGTGAGAGTAGGCGTGCGGCGAGTGACGCACCTTAGTGGGGCGCCAGCCACAGCCGGGCAGTGGCAGGCCGTCGGGGCCGAGCGGGCAGGGTGCGTCGAGTCCGGGGACGCCCTGGTCACCTTTGTCACCCTTGTCGCCCTTGCGCCCGCGCTTGCCCACCGGACCCTGCAAAGTGCGCGCACACTGTCATACTAACATAACGGTATAGTCCCAAATGACACTTATACTTAACATATGGCATATGACATACATACAAAGTATACACCTTAAATATCTAAACGACAGTACTTACATAATAATGTTATGTAACCTGTTTGTTAATTTCGTTCAAATATTGGTATATGTGTATTTCGCAGCCATGCAGCCTGCATCCACCGTATCGCTGACATAAATACATTTGTAGCATAACATTGTAATAGTGTAAGCTTTATAGGAATGTGCCGTTGTTAGTGGTGCATGCGTTAGAATGGGGGAGCGTTAGGTACTAAACGGCTGCATGCGCCGAACGCAGCGAAGGATTCGAGCAATACGATGATGAATGTCCGACACTTACAGGTTCTCCCTTGTAGCCCTTGTCACCCTTGGGGCCCTAACGAGCGAAATAGTACTGTTAAAATAGGCCACATTGAGCAACGTAAAACAAGTCTGCAAATGATGTGTAACTAACCTCTTGTCCTGGAATCCCGTCGGTGCCCTGAAATGTTAGTCAACGGGAATTAGTGCATGTACGCTCGCTGAACACAACACACGTGCCACACAAATCTGAGTTTCTCACATTTGTGTGAATCGTTTATTACGAACAGTACATAATGTCAACAGTGTGCCACACGTTATATTTTTATTTCAAATATTTATATAAGTATGAAAATAAACACATTTTCATAACAAAGAAAGTGTCCAAATGGTTTTTTTTTTTCGCCTGTTCTGTTGAAGAACATCTCTAACTAATAGCGTCGGCGCGGCCAGTCTTTATATATTCATTCGTTATAAAGCAGTTTCTACAGTACATATTTTTCGGTGTTTGTAACAGCGGGCGGGTCGACACAGCACGTCATGTTGCCATGCGAATGTCATGTCATCCCGACGGCCGTTTAATTAAACCTTGACTATAGGTTGTTCAAACAATACTACGCTTTTTAACTATTTTGAAAAAATCGAAAGGGTTTGCACTCGCGGTCGCGCCGATGCCTTTAGTTTATAGTTGACATTGGAATAGAGTTTACACCTTTCTATGACAATATGCACAGTATGTAGTAAGTACGTACTGGTAGTCCGGGATCGCCTCGCTCCCCCTTGGAGCCCGGCTCGCCCTGCGCGCCCTGTACCACACACACACATGTAGGTCAGTGTTTCAGTTACGGAAACCGCCTCCAAGACGTGAAACGGTAACGTTTGAAACGGTCATTAAACCGATTCAGTTCATTTGCTGTATAGCAGTTTCTGCTGAGTATTATACTCAATATCTACTAATACTTCATCACTAATTCAGGCTATTTTATAAAAAAAATTAAAATAACTTTAATAACTATCAAAAAGTGTAACGACTTTTACTAATTAGTAATAATAGTATTTCACGCACATGTCACTACGCCATTTAGTCCTAATTTAAGAATTTAAGAAGAGCTTGTATTAGGCAACTGATATAAATACTTTTATTTTTGTAAATACACACATATCATACACAGAACTGAAAACTTTAATGGAAGAATATTAGAAATTAAATGACAGTAAAATGGATTTAGTTTCGTCATTGAACTGACCTTCATGCCGTCGAGTCCGGGCGGGCCCTGCGGAACAACGGACACGTGAGCATTTAGTTACGACAGTGCTGCCACCAGCGGCTCGGTGGTGCGGCGGTGGGGCGGTCGCCACACCGACACATGTCAACTACACTTACTTAAACACAGTACCAGCCTTGTTTACATGAGAACATCGGGGAATCCATTTAATGTTATAACAACTCTCTAGAAGCACAATCATCTTTTAATTGTAACAAAGTCATTCGTTGCCATAATAGTTTTAATAAACGTTTATTGAAATGGCTTTTAGGAGGCAACAATATATTACAGTCGTTTATTGAGAAGACACTGATCTTTTATCGCACGTTTGCATGCAAATCACTCTGAATTCTAGAGCCGTGTATATATAAAATAGAGTACAGTACAAGGTGTAAGCGAGTACAAAGAGTGCAAAGTAACCGTGGCGACGCTGCCGGCACACTAACAGTTCCACGCCACTGGATATCGTGCAGTGCACCAAATGGGCACCGAGACGGCCCCAACACTACGACGAGGGAGAACAGGGCTTGAAGGACCCGGATTACGGATGGAAGGGTGGAGGAGATTTCTTGCTGTGTGGCGGCAGGCTACGGTCTCGTTGGAAGTATACATCGCCGCGCCTCGGCATGCTCAGCGCGTGGAGAGCAAAGCGAGGACAACGAAAGGTTCGGTACGAGAAGAGGCGCTAGCGTGAAGCGATCGAACCGACAGGGTTACTTGTCGAAGAGTCGAAGGAAGAAAACACGATAATGCACAGCATGCAAATATTTATTTTCTTCAAAATAATTTTTAAACAACAGTATTTTAGGCTCTCGTGATGTATATATGGTACAAATGACAACTTTCGATATTTATAAAAAGAACTAAATTCTTAACGTTACGCTTACGAGGTACACAAGATACAGGGAGGACAATTAGCAGGTAAGATATAGAGCGGAGCGCGTGGTGGCGAGCGGCGGGGCGGTGGGGTGCCCGGGCGCTCTACGCTATATGTACACGCGCCCGTCACACTACCGCCACGCTCCCGCGCCGCGCCGCCACATTGACGCCACTTATTAAATTGTACAAGTACACAAAATAATAAATGACCAATATAATTAGTAATTGCATAAGTTATCATAATGCAAAGTAAACGTTTACAGTGTGAAGGAACATAATTTGTACATTGTCGTGGGTGGGTAGCGAGACGCGCACCGACCGCCCGTGCGTCAACGCGTTGCGCAGTGCACGGGCCGTCCGGCGCGCGCCCGCTTTACAACTCCTGCGACTGTTTGTTTGCTTACTTTAATAGTACACTAAGCAAATGTAATAGTTACACCAATGGAATATATAATACGCACGAGTCAACATTAACATGAGTAATATTAAGTGATTAAGTTCGGGACGGTAACACACCGGGTGCGGGCGCAGGCGAGGTGCGGCCTCCCCTCTCCTCTGGGGGAGAGGATGTGCTCGCTTGTCTGCGCCGAGCTTACTTATTATAGCATTATACAATAATATTATGTCATACATACGATCAAACATGGTTGGTGTTATATTCACAGTTATTTAGATACTAGGTAAGTTACAGTTAGGCCTATGCTAAGAAATTGGGTAACAGTTTTGTAAATTACATTATTACGTTAAATATAGAAAGATATGATATAATGTCGATTAGTGTTCGTGCACGAGACGCAGCGCGACTCGAGTATCGAACGAGCGATGGTCAAATTAAGTTGGGTGCCTACCTCAAAAGCGGAGGCAATGAACGCGGTTTGGCGAATGGACCGATTTGAAAATGAAATAAATGAATACCAAATGAAATAAAAAATAATGATTAAACGAGTTAGTCGATATTAATCCGAGCCATTCGCCCGAACGCGTAACTTTAGTTTAGCATACCAACATTGTGTAGACTAGTGTACGCTGGCACGCTACGTGCCGAGGTAACTTAGCTCACCAGGCACGGTGCTAAATTCATCGTGAAATATAAACGTCTCACAATTACAGTGTGTCATACGCCTCATACTTTTTAAAAATATCATCTCTGAGTATCAGTATTAGTATAATTATCCAAATACATAACTTATTACTTACAAAGTATGAAAGGGTTTATGTGAATCGCGGAATAAAATGACTACCGCGTTATTCGCATTGTATTACAATTTATCCAATCGCACCGTTTAGGAGTTTATGATATATACACTGCATTTAGTTCTGTGGCAAACTAATTTATCAGATTAAAGACGTCCTTATCATTACAAGAAGATGGAATGTTATATGTACTCGTATTTGTAGGAGGCCCAGCACAGGAACGATGCGGCTAGAGACGTCCGTCGTTTCAGTCAGTAGTAAAAATACAATAAATAGAATATATTTGTACAAGGGCCGGCGAAGGGTTCTGATCCGAGGCGGCTATGCTAGCGAGGAGTCCGTACTTACAAGTATGTTACAATGTACATGTACGAGGGCGCCACACGAGCCGCGCGGCGCGGCCTCGCCCGCTATCGTCACTACGTGAACGCGAAGTCCGGCGGCCACCGGTTGTCCTGCACCACACCACGCCCCGGGTTAGTATACACACACACACACATCCATCTACCAGCAGGGTTGCTCAACGCTCTTGTCACTCTTCGTACCAGCAATTAGTATTACACAAGCGTTCGGTGTTAAATTAGTGTCGACAAATCAACGTTCGGCAACCCTAAGTACTAATTTGTATAACTGTTAGTAAATTAGTGTTTATTCAAACCGTGACCCTCTGTTAGTAGTTACAGCAGTGGTACATGTAGCTCGCAGTGAGATACTTACAACCGTGATATAATTATGCCCACTGAATATAAAATCAACAGAACTATAGAACTATTCAATCGCGAGAAGTGTATGTGTGAATATATATATATTTATACATAAATATTTCTTAACACTTTGGCTTCCGTAAGTTGAACAACAGTAAGTAATATAAAAGCTGTCAAATACTAAAATACTAATCAGTTGTAAGGCATTGTTTGCGTGTAGTCGTAACGCAGCGCTCTGATTGTTCAGGGGTATGGCCTCACGGATCTGAAGGGGTATAATCATAAGACGGTCGTAGCTATTCCAGTGCGGTACTCTCTACCTACATTTAGTCAACGATAGTAAGATGCTCAGCTGTTACAGAGCGCGGTAACGTGCAAGTACACCACTCACTGTCGAACTGTTATTGTATAGTACCCAACTCCCGGGTGCGGTAGCCAATGGGCTGCAGGAGGCAAAGTAGCTATTGCTTTACGATATGTTGCACGATCTGTCCAGTCGTCATTGATAACTTTCGACTGTTTAAATAAATTGTAAATACTGTCTATTCCGACGTTGTAATCTTATGCGTGTCTATTGGTTCTGTAAGTGTAGTCACATTCACAAACATTAACCACTGAATTAGCACAAACGAATACTTATTCTAATCACTTATTTGCTTATGTCTGAGAGAGAGCTGCATACAGTCGAGTAAAGAATTGTAAGTAACGATATATTCGTACTATAAACGAATATTCGATCAAAGTGTTGCAAATGTGTTTTAATAAAACGTATTAACTAAATAATAATCACCGATGAGCCACAAGAGCTCGAGCGGCGACATCTGCGTCCGCCAACAGTCAAGTGCAGCAGAGCTCTGTGATAGTTCAGTGTCATGTTTGTGAATATGGCCATTGAAGAAGTTATAGGTTACTCACCCTGGGCCCAAGGTCACCCGTCCGGCCCGGCTCACCCGGTAGTCCCACCGGCCCCTGCGCACACAACGTAAATAGCGTCACATCAATTGTACCTAAGTTGCAACAAGTGATTGTTACACAACACGTGGGCAATCCTTGTAGTTTATTATCGAAACCACTTTTATTCATTCGTACTTTGGTTTGCTTCTATTTACAAAATTAGAGTAAATATTATCGATGTTGGTGCAAAATCGATAGGCGCAAGTATGGTTAGGCGTTAACTTTGTGTGGTATAAATACCTAGGTATTGAAACTTATAACAGCAATTTAAGTAATGGCAGCGTATCAAGATCGGCCCAGAACAACGAACGGCCTCAAATATTATGCAACCCACGATTTAAAAAAGCCATGCAAATATTTTACACATTTTAAACAATAATCACAAATGATGCATAAACGACTGAACGTTTCTTACATGGATACAAATATAGGATGTAGTGAATCCTAGGTGCGGCGTTGATCCTGGAAGGGAATAATATAGTCCAGATCCTCTTCAGAGTAGGACGCTTGAGACCGACCGGCGCAAATTTCGAAGAGATTTTTCATCTCGTCAACAAAAAAAAGAAAAAAAAGGTGTAGTGACTCGTTAAAATATACTGACCGGTAATCCCATCGGACCAGCGTCGCCTTTCTCTCCCTTCTCTCCCTGAAACATTTAAATATAGTTACTGTATTAATGGCAGATTTTAATTATAATGAGCTAATTAATGACAGTATATACATAACCAGTTTAATGTAGGCATTTGTTAGCAGAGATGGTCTTTGGAACGCTGGGAGCGGGTAAGTATTGGGAGGCCCTGGCTCTTATTTATGTGCAGTTAGTTTCAACTGCACATAAGTGCAGTTAGTTTTGATGATGATACTTGAAACAAAAAAAGCAACGCACGAACGCAAAACATACTAACCGTCGACGGTTAACACTGAAAGCCTCCCGAAGTGAGGCTCCCTACGTAAATCGTAAATCGAATCTAAATCGCAAACAACACAACATCTCATAACTACAAAGCAAAAGAGCACGAGTAGAGTAGTGTGTCGAGAGTTTTATAATGTGTGATATAATTCTAGTAAACATATTTTTCTATTTGAGAATCTTATTTGGATACTACGTGATTTTGTAAGGCCCCTACTTGAGGTTTCAGGAGGTTGCCCTGCTCGCTACCTACCCCTTATCAGATGTCCACTTAGACAAAGGTGTACTCGATGCAAGAATAATGTACTTACCGCCTTCCCCCTAATACCAGGTTCCCCCTTGTCGCCTTTGATGCCGGGAGGGCCTGCCACTCCTGGAGGACCCGCTGGGCCCGGTGCTCCCGGAGGACCCATCATCTGTCAACAGGTGTACATTTTATATCAGTCCTAAAGAAATTAAAGACAACTGCACATTACTTAAAACTCGTTCTGTTGTCAGTTAAACACCCTGAGGTCTACTAATGCAGAACACGGTAAACGACCAGGTTGCCAATGAGTATTTGGTAAATATATTTATTTGGCAGGCTGTGAAGTTCGTGACTAAAACACATTACAAAGTAAAGCAATCATTATCATAATTAGATGGGTGACCATTTATTAAGCACGTCTGGCCACATCAAGTTATCAGTCTGGATTATCATTCAAAAATCTATGGCGATCGTTACGGGTAGTTGAAGCCTTAAACAGTCCGACAACAGTGTTTCTACAGAGCTTCGATACCACCTAGTACTGGGTAGTAGAGGTTTGATGGCAGTCACTACGAGTAAAAAATCGAAATTCAACCGTAGCGAAATAGACATAAAGGCGACTCCAACATACTTTGGGAAAAGGCTCAGAAAAAAATGAACACCGTCGTTCTGCCGCCTTCTTAGGCCTCAGGAATGTCAAGCCAATTCAGGGATTAAGTAGTATATTACTTACTATTAGTAAATGTTAAGCAAAATGTATAAACGACTGAAGGTTTACTTCGTGTTCGCAGGTTCGCGTGCATTGACATATTTTCACTTACGCAACATTTCCGTGTGTCAAATATTGAGCAGAGCGTGCATATCCTTTGTGAAATAACTTTCAAATGATCAGATAGATCAGATAATAAAAAAATAAAATACGTCTGTTAGGACCTGTCGCTCAATGATAACCAGGATTGCCGAATTGTATTATAAATTTAATTAAAACTCAATTAAATAAAAAATCAAATTAATATTTCTTGTTTTAAATTATTGTAAATTTAAATTATACTTCTTGTATTTTTTTCTCAAGCAATACTTTTCACTTTAAATTAAATCGTTAACATATTTTTTTTTAAAGACAGCCTCCGCATTAGGAATGTATCCTGGATTGCGGGAGACTTCACAAACATACAAGAAATGGACACAAAGAACACCCAGACTCAGAACAACAATTTATGGATCACACTAAGTGACAGGAGTCACAGGAACTCCAACACTTAGCATAGTAGAGAGCGGTGTGACGACAGCTTAACCACTAGGCCAATCATGCAGTCATTTGATCCACATTTATATAAAATGTAAATTGTAATGAACCAGTCTTTTTAGGGTTCCGTACTTCAAAATATACAACGGAATGCTTATAGTTATAGAATCATACATACATGTGGTAATCTAGACGAAGCTATTGTTCCTCTCGACTCACTTGCGATTCGAATGAACTGTGGTTCAGCAGTCAACCTAGTTAACTGCTCGTTAGGTGTGGGAATGGGGTTTACAGTATATGGTGTATAAGAGAGCGGTGTGCTCGGTGATGTGACCTGTGAAACATGAAGCATGAGTGGACGTGCATCCACTCGCTTCGAAAGCCACAAAGCCTAGAAAGCATATACATATTTTATAGGTACTCTCGACTGTTGACACATGTGGAACTTGTTGAAATACATTACTAAAGCAAACTCACTTGCACCTATTCCACTATTTAATGTAAAATTGATATGACCGATTTCGCCTTACGGCATTACATTGTTTTTATAAAGCCTATTGTATGTGGGAGTATGCATGTCTGTCGTAGATTTTGTAAATGGAGTTAGTTGACAAGACATTTATTTATTTCATATCCTTTCAAAGTTTTAAATGACATAAGGTCGTTGTGTCTACGGGAAAGTAGCTGTAGTGAGTTGCTAGTCTTCTAACAAAAAACATGTTGGTAATCATTAATCGACGACAGTTATAATTGTTATCAAAGTTATACGACGACAATTCACAATTGACCTATGTATCGATTACGATTAAATTCTTGAATAACTAATTAGGATACTTACAATTTCGTGTCCATACAGCTCATAGCCGGTGCCGTCTCCCTGTAAATTCAACAGTGGGCATAAAGATTAACAGTTTCTGAGAATAAAGAATTTTGCAACGCAATTACTGTTTATAACAATCGGAGTACTTATTATTTTTGTTCTACTTCGACAACATCACAACGTTTTGCCATAAATTGCTACAAGTTATGTGGGGTGGAAACGACTCGTGGAATACGAACTTTGTAAATGTCGTCAGTTGCAAGTACCAGCTCATGGACTAGCCATGGTCGTTTCCACCCGACACGGCAGAGCAGTGGTGTGGAGTGAATAGATACCTGTCTTCTCCGCAGCTTTCTATATTTCTGGTGGAGACACCGCAAACCGCCGCACATGTAACACAACACAGCATCAAATTACACATCTGTTTTATTATATTTTATATTTATCTTATTTTTTTGTTTTTACACCCTCGCGGCGACGTCGCCGACTGCAGGTGTAGGACCTCCAGTCATGAGTACAGGTCGCTCGGAGGTCCACCAACTCCTGAGACCACCGGTAAACTTCCTTCCGTGGAGGTCGACGGCCTCGGATGCGGGGCATGGCCGCATCGCAGATTTGCGTAATCACATCACGAAAGCGACCAGCCCCCATGTCGACCTGCTAAGTCGGGGCCTGCAGAGATATCGACAGCCTTTTACAGTCCATTGCTGGACATAGGTCTCTCCTTTCCTTGGGAAGGAAGTTTTGGCCTACTATACCATGCTGGCCAAACGGGTTGGAATGCGATGTGACTGTGCTCAGCATCCGAGGTTGTTGATCTCTACGACAGGAGGTCTACTGATGGTCTCAGGAATTGAGTTTCGTGCGGCTTGTACTCATGTCCGAAGGGTCTAGACCCACAGTCGGTGATGTCACGGTGAAAACACTGAGGAAGATCGGCTCGGCCAAAGAAGGTAAAAGAAAGGAAATGATGGATGGTCTTGATTGTCACCCTTGGGGTCAGGCTTATCGTGCGGGCCAAGGAAAGCTGCGCACGTTAACCGCCCCTTTATAGAAACAATGAGAAATTGGCCTGGGGAGTGAATTTTCAAGAAGCAGCGTGCCTGTCTTCCACTGGAGTCCAGGTTCCAGGTGGCTGGTGGCTAGGAAGGAATTGAATCACTACTACGATTGCAGTAAGGACTAGGAACAGCATACGTTGGTTACTTCCATTCTTAGGCGTCACAAAACCGGGTCCTGATTATAATTATCGGACAGGGTCTCTCGCTACCAACCCTCATGCGCTCCATGGTATGTAGTGAAAGATGTTTAACGGCAATCATATCTCTGAGGTTGACCTTCACTCGGATCTTATTAGTTGTCGGTGAACCGGGCGGGAGAGACGTGCTTACCAGCGCCTCATGTAGTAACTGTAACCGCAGGTGGACGGGACATATTTTCTCCTACACCAGCTAGAATGGCCAGCCCTGGGGAGACATCTTCCGCTTGTGCCGGTGGACAGGTGTGGGGATGAGTGCAGATATTGTAATAATAGTTATACCAGGATCCCTTTTACATCAAGCGCAGAGTCATAAACCGTGTGGTTTTAGTTGATTCGATTTCAACACACCGACCTGCCACAAATCCCAGAGGGATGACGGCCCGAAGGGGTTTCGCCACGTAAAAAAAACAAAGGCATATTAAGCAAAGTACAGGTTCACAGTCATCTACGTCCAGCCCCCACTGTTCGTGCAATGTAACAAGGGATCCTTCAGTATACCTACGCATAGAAGCACACTGATGTTAGTCATTGCAATAGAGTCCTTATGCATGAGCAGGTGTATTTAAGAATACCCAGGAGCTTTGAGACATGCTGAGACGTACTTAGGAATGCCAAAGATTTCTCAGGTTTACCGAAGTGTGCTTATGAATGCCGAGGCGTTCTAATGTATGCTGAGGTTTGCTTAGGAATGCTGCCGTAATAGCCTGATCACCAGCTTAATTTAGAACAGTAATAAAAATAATAATTAAGTTTGCATCTGTGATCTTATTAGTGATGGTGTCTTTACCGTAGGGTGCAAACGATTCCTAGATTTGATTTGATGTTCCGAAGACTTCCGATATTAGCCGAGGGTTACTCCGGTGTCTTTTGGTTTATTTTACACTGCTGAGGACCGTCGAGATATACTAAAGTATCTTTAGGAATGATTTACGCTAACTTCCAAGGTGCGCCAAATTCAACCTTAAGAGTCTTATCCTGGCATGCCGTACCTTATAGTGGGGGCTGGGTCTATCATAGCGCAAGTGCCCTGAGCAGAGTAAGGCATACCTCATACAAGGTAGTAATGACAGTGATGAGTAATTTTAACTTTTGTTATGAATTAGTAAAATTTAAAAGTAAGTTATAACACAAAATAAAATTAGTGTGTAAGTAATTTACCGAGTCACCCTTGTCTCCTTTATCACCCTTGAGGCCAGGGTACCCGGGCGGTCCAGGCAAGCCGGGCGCGCCTAGCATGCCAGGAGACCCCATGTCACCGTATTCTCCTTTAGAACCCTTCGGACCCATCTCACCCTGAAACATAAACACATAAATTTTAGACTTATGCAAACCGTTACTATAGCAGCTTTTTAAAGAGAATTCAATTATGAAATTCTGTTAAAGAAACGAGCAAGTGTTCGTATCATTTTTCTAAGAAGATGTCAATAAATGAGATGACAAATGTCCAGCAACGAACTATTAAAGGCAAGTTTTTTTAAAGAAACGAACACAAAGAACACTCAAATTCAATAATTATTTGTGCATCATAAAATGTGTCTCTTCCCATACAGGGTTCGAACGCAAAACACTCAGCACAGTAGAAAGCAGCGAGGTGAGCGATTAAACCAGTACGCTATCTATTTATGCAGCACTTAAAAATGATAAGATTATACTCATGTTAATTGCTAAGATAGTTTCAAATCGAGCCCAGAACATATTCTGTAACAATGCATTGGTACAATGCAGTATACTAACCGGTTTACCGGGTGGTCCCTGCACACCAGGTGTGCCTGGAGCTCCATCGAGGCCGGCGGACCCGCGTGGACCTGCTTCACCAGTGCGACCTGGACACATAAGCTTAATTAAGTACATTTTATGTTGGAAAAGAGAGAAAGTAAAACATTGTATTGTGATATATATCCGATTGAGTATTAAGTAGACATGTATGTAATTGGTGTGGAAATAATAGACACTGAACAAATGAAACACGGTTTACCTTACAGAGTGAAATCCGGTGCGGTGAAGCGAGGTGCTGGACGGTCGGTTAGCTTCTTTTAGTATTCGTTAGTTATCACTTGTACCACAACTACAACGTGTACGCGGGAGTGTGACTACGGCAAGGCGAGTGTTCACATGCAACATGCGACATGCGACGTGCGTGTGCCAAGCGCCATGAGCCGAGCGTTGTCCTCAACGGGACCTTGCAGAAGCATAAAGCGACTACTACTCGACCACCGCTAAGAGGCAAATGATACGTCACATAATCGTAACTTAGGCTCTTCAAACTCGTCAGCACTCTCCATCTGATTATATAATTTTGGACCTTGCTAATAGTTTTTGATTTTAGCAATGAAAATAGGTTTAACGGTTAGTAAGGGGGAGGAATTGCTTTGCCTCGTGGCGGTGGTATCGTGGTAGATGAGATGTTTACCCGTTTGCCACGTTTGCCACGGGCGCCCTTGTCGCCAGGTGCACCTGGAGGGCCTGTCGCACCCCCCTCGCCTCGCTCGCCCCGCGCCCCCGCAGACCCTTCGCACACACACACAACACGGCCACGTCACACAGCGCCGCTACACAACACGGTACATGTGGGGCGCGACTCATCGACTGGTAGCTATCCCATCACCGTGCGCACAGGTATTTGATCAATGTTGCTGACTAGTAATTACACTCCTAGAGCTAGGCTCCAATTAAAAAGTAATAGTTTGTTATTAAAGGTACATTAGTTTACTTATTGTATCGCTATTTTGAATGTTGATTTTTATTTATTAAATACTATGGGTCTAAAAATAATTTATTTAAATATTTTAACATATTATTGTGTAGTGTTATTCGATAACATTGGTCTATGGATTCAGAAACAGATACATGAATGTCTTTATTTTCATATAATTATTATTAAATTATTTCGATTTTTTTTTTATTACGTAATCGGAAAATCTTGGGCGTTTAATAAGAGGTGGGATTAAATTTTTAATTATAAGTGACACTAACAATAATCATAATATTTTTAAATATAATTTAATTATAGATGATGATATTGTTAATAAAACTTTTCGAGAAAATATGAGAATTGATTTTCTGGAATATTTGACAAACTGATAAAACCTTATAGGGGAGACGACCGACCAAATTTGAGAGGAACAGCACGAGCATTGGCGCGGTTGCTGCCTGACATGACAAGACCCGATGACTCCTGTAGGAGACTTTACGCGGGAGTTATGCAGTCAATGACCATTTTCGGGGCTTCAGTGTGGGCAGAGACTCTCAAGGTCAGCAACGTCGCGATACTTCGACGATCGCAGCAAGTTCTGGCCATCAGGGTCATAAGAAGATACCGCACAATCTCTTTGGAGGCGAGTCTCTTGGCCGTAACTTCACCATGATACCTGAAGGCGAGAGCCCTTTCTGCAATTTATCAGTGGCGCAAGGAGGCCCGCGAGTTGGGCCGGAGTCTTGAAACTCGGGAAATCGAGAATCAGAAAATCCAACTCCGCCAGGTCCTTGTGGAGGAGTGGAAGGAATGACTTGGGCAACCAAGCGCCGGACACGCCGTCACTGCGGCGATAAGACCCTTTATGGAGGAATGATGGGACCCTCTCATACCGACTGATGCAGGTGATCACTGGGAAAGGATGCTTTGGAGATCATCTGTATCTGATCCAAAAGGAGCTAACGTCTAAATGGCACCAGTACGATAGCCTGACCATGGACACGTCGCTCCATACGCTGGTAGAATGACCAGAGTGGGTGGAACTGAGACGTAATCTTATGCCGGCCATCAGAGTGGGAATTCTCTCGCTCGGTAACATGATTGAGGTCAAGTTGCGGAGAGAGAGTCCGTGAAACTCCGCCGTCTCCTTCTGCGAGCAAGTGATGCTTGCAAAGGGGATGTCAGAGCGCGACCGGAGCAGATTTAGAACTCTTCCGGTCCGCCAGCCCTGCGAATGGGCCCGGTACCGTAGACGACTCTGGCGCCGGAGATCGTAGAACGATCTTCATCCTCCATAAGCGTAAGCCTAGCTATGACTGGTGAGGCCATCTATCCCTAGCAGAACTAGGCCAGGTTGGCAGCGCGACGCGCACTCTTTTGAGGGTAGAAAAGGGCTCATCTGAAAGCCGTAGGTAGATGGCCCAAGGTACGTCGGGGTTCCAGGGCTTCCTTTCTAGGCTACACCTGGTTCCTAACCTACTCGTACCTGAGACAGCGTGCGGTTTTGGTCAGTTTGAGTCTGATATAACCACCAGTAGGTGATATCTGGGGGATTCCCACACATTAAAAGAAGAAAAAAAAGGGTATATAGCCGATATGGAACTGTTTAGAATATGCTTCCAAAACAAGTGAAAGATATAAAACTAAAAAACTGCGGTCATTTGACAGCCTGGAAGATATTTTGTAGGTATTACGTATGCCACTCAAGTGAAATACAGGACAGAGAAACTCAAACGAAGCGTCAACATTTAAATGAACTACAGAAGTTACGAAGAAAAAAATTTAAAATATTAAATATGCCACAAATAACTGAAGGCATACTTCAGTGATCAGAATTGAAGAGATTCAGGGTGAGCATCCATTATGAGATGAAGTGTAACAAACACTTCATCTAATCATGGCAAATGGGATGAGTAATTAACGCAGCTACAGACAACTTTGGGGCATGTGCACAAAAAAATTAACAACACCTCTGGCTTCCTAGGAATAGGTAGTACGAGCGGATCGCAGGTGGAGTGAACTTGATTAGCTTAAGTTATTGCTTATACAGCATTTACAATCCAGCATGGATTTTAACTATTTTTCCTTTCAAAATACTCGTATTGCCAATTTTTCAACCGATTCTCAGAGCACCAAATTAACAACATCGCTTGCCTTGTATTACGTAATTCGGAGTAATGTTGGGCAAAGTGTTGTCTCTCAATATCATTCTGTCGATCTTTACTAGGATATATATAGTATATACTTAGTCTGGCCATAAATACTGTTACACTTAATTATAAAAAAATATTACATTTGAATTTCGAATCTGTCATTTTTATACGATTGTTCATTGTGTTTTCTCATTTTGGCGCCAATACATTGTAAAATATTTTGCGATATTAAAATGGTGTGGGGTGATAAAGAGAACCGAATCGCTGTGATAGCATTACACAAAGTAGGTATGGAGCCAAATGCAATTTTTAAAACTCTCCATACACTTGGTATTAGTAAAATGTTTGTGTACCGGGCTATTAATAGGTACAATGAGACCTCCTCTGTTTGTGACAGAAAAAGATCTGGCCGTCCACGTAGTGTTCGTACGAAAAAGGTGGTCAAAGCAGTAAGGGAAAGAATTCGAAGAAATCCTGTCCGAAAGCAAAAGATTTTATCTCGGGAAATGAAGATAGCACCTAGAACCATGTCGCGTATTTTAAAAGATGACTTAGGACTTGCAGCCTATAAGAGACGCACTGGCCATTTCTTAACTGATAATTTAAAGAAGAATAGGGTGGTAAAATCGAAACAACTACTGAAGCGGTACGCAAAGGGAGGTCACAGAAAAATTTTGTTTACGGATGAGAAAATTTTTACAATTGAGCAACATTTTAACAAACAAAATGACCGTATTTATGCTCAAAGCTCTAAGGAAGCTTCCCAATTAGTCGACAGAGTGCAACGTGGACATTATCCGACTTCAGTGATGGTTTGGTGGGGTGTTAGCTATGAAGGAGTGACTGAGCCATATTTTTGTGAAAAAGGTATCAAAACATCGGCACAAGTGTATCAAGATACCATTCTTGAGAAGGTAGTTAAGCCCCTTAACATCACCATGTTCAATAACCAAGTATGGTCCTTCCAGCAAGACTCGGCGCCGGGTCATAAAGCTCGGTCCACGCAGTCTTGGTTGGAATCGAACGTTTCGGACTTCATCAGAGCTGAAGACTGGCCGTCGTCTAGTCCCGATCTTAATCCGCTGGATTATGATTTGTGGTCAGTTTTAGAGAGTACAGCTTGCTCTAAACGCCATGATAATTTGGAGTCCCTAAAACAATCTATACGATTGGCAGTGAAGAATTTTCCCATGGAAAGAGTGCGTGCTTCTATTGATAACTGGCCTCATCGTTTAAAGGACTGTATTGCAGCCAATGGAGACCACTTCGAATAAGCTTTTTATATTTTTAATTGTTTTATATTTATGTATTAAACTGACACACTGTAAAAGTAATAAATGTTATTTGCAGTTAACAATTTTCTTTTTTCTTTATTACAATATTTATGGCAAGACTAGGTATAGACGTAAGTGTACCCGTTTTAACATACTGAAACTATGTTGCACTGCTTGCTTTATTAAAAGTCATCAAGGGAAAGATTAAGAAAACAAGGATTGAAATCTAAGTTAACTTATTGCAATGTGGAGGATCCTCCTACCGGGCGATGTAATCATGCCGAGGCGGTCCACGGTCCAACAGTTGATGTTGGGATATTACAGTTATTTTGCGACACGATAAAATCCATTTCACACACATACAACTTTGTATCCGTTTCTAACATTATTTTTGTATTTATGTATATTACTGAAATTACTTATTTTCGATCGAATTCGAACCGTAAGTAATGGTGGCCAATTAGATTGATCAAATGCCTGTAGGCGTTGTTGATGGACCGCGCCATCCACTGAAAGAAGCTGGTGCCTCATGTGTTAACAATGTTACTATATTAAGACATGTATTTATTAATATGGTGCAAATGTAAGCGTTCTTGCTTGTGGACACCGGCTTTTGCAGGATATCGTCAAGCGGTGTTTATAGCAGGAACTAGTTGCTACAAATTACCTGTGCACTATTCGAGCGAAGCGTTATTGGCCTATCTACTCAGTTAATGTGTGCTTGTCTACGCGCGACGTTACAGTGTGGCGGCTTCCCGCGACCACAACTGCTCCCCCGTTGTCAAATAAGTGCAATTATCATATATTAACTACACCACTAGATCAACATCTAAAACATACTGGTTCTACGCACAGAGTTCTACGGCTTACGACAATTGTCATGCCTACGCTGCCACACTAAGCAGAGTAGTACAATTCGTACCGGGTGGACCAGGAGGGCCGGGTGGACCCTCAATGATTCCAGTAGGGAAAGCGTCGCCCTTCAGGGTCGTTGTGAAGCCACGTTCGCCCTTGTCACCCTTGTCACCCTGCGAATATTAAACAAACATGTCATTTTGTTAACAATAAAATACGACACTGTTTCTTAGCAAACAGTGCTGAATTATACAAATATGTTAATGTTTATCTATGTATGAGGTATTTTCATAGTTCTTGTGTATTTATAACAGCAATGAGACATTTTAAACCTGTACCTTAAGACCTGCTGGGCCCGTGGAGCCCGGTGGTCCGACAAGGCCAGGTGGTCCAACGGGGCCAGGAGGTCCAGATGGGCCCAAGGGACCAGAGGGCCCTGCGCGTCCCTCGTGTCCTGGAAGTCCTTCCGCTCCCTGAGGTCCTGGTGCGCCTGGAGGCCCTGGTTCGCCGGGTTCACCCTGATCACGTAAACACATGCAGTAGTAGTTTAAAGAACTATAAATAGTGTTCATTTGTATATGATGATGAAGATAATGTGTAAGGTAGCAAACATATCTAAAACATGCTGACGTGTAACAATGACGTACTTCTATCAACACGGTGAACAACGGTGACGCGAGAAGAAAAATGCAAGCCACAGGTACGACGCACTTTTAGGCCAGCCGCACACACACGGTACCATGGTCAATAGATTACATTTCATCAATAATATTTCGTATGTGTGGTATTTATTGTGTATTGTTCAATAGCATTGTCGATTTCTAACAAATCTGATTTAGTCATACCTATTTTGGAAGGGAGGGTATTGTCAATAATGTTATGAGGTGTAAGCGCACAGCTATAATTGAGAAATATGTCACTTAAAAATTATTAATAATCAAATCAAATAGCATGAGCAAAAAAACAAATTTCGATCCGAAGAAATTTTTGAAAAGAATTAAAGAAGATTTCTAAATTAAAATCATTGGGTAAGGAAACCGATGTGATTTACGTCACGTTTGTCTGCACGTACGTATTATGAGTTGTTGTTTTTGGCAAATAATAAACAACCGGTAAAATAACTACGGAAATTAATATTATATTTTAATGTAATAAGTTTAATCATTATTACAACAGGGAAGTAGACAGAGTCCCTAAAATAATGATGATGGCTTATAAAAATAAAAAAAAGTGTGCGTGTACTAGCGTACACTCGTAAGAAGTGAAACTTCTTTATGACGTTATTTTTAAAAAAAATAATTTAAACCCGTCCGAAGTCGATGCAATCGCCACTTGGATTTCAAAAATGTAACTACTCAAAACGGGCCGCAAAATACATTGGAGACGTTTACCAATCGCTACTCCGCTGGAGAAATTATACTTCGAATCACGCGTGGTAGGGATGAGAAAAAGATGGCGCGTAACGAAAAAATGTGACGCGTAACGAAAAAATGTTACACTAAATTTTTTTCCAACCCCGATAAAGAAGTTTCACTTCAAAAAGTGAGAGGATATTTCTCCGATCGAGTCGGCCCATTTATGCCTAGGCTAATTAAACCAAACCCAATGCTACGACTTTTTTATCCATTTATAGGTGGAGCGACTGCGTTAGATTTCATTACGAAAAGTGGACAATAATATTGAGAGTGATTAATAAAAAACAATAGTGTGAGCGGCTAGCCTTGATATTTAACAGAAATATGACACACTACCTCCCCCACCGAACAAAAATGACTAATCCCTTGAATGGTAAGTGTCACCAATAGTTGCTCAGCTTTTGAGCCCTCACTCACTGTGAGTAAAGTTAAAGTTGTTCGTTCCAAAAATTCAATAAACACTCCACGTGTTGAGCTCAAATTGTGACACTTTTGACCTTTTTTGGAGATAGTTTTTTAATGTTCCACACCAGTGCGTCATACAGTACAGCTAGTATTACATATACGCATACGTACAAGTATGAAGTGTGCAATGAGTATTACGCTATTGTTGAAATTTCCCTATGTATATATTACGTTATTATATAACAAGTTTCTCAGTTCTGGAATGAAAGGATTGCATAACACCGATTACCAGTAAGACACCACTTCGGTCTAAGTTCCAGACAATTTATAATTACCAGTGAGAAATTATTACGCTTGAAACTCTGAAAAATTTAAATCGTACGAATAGGTTTAACATTGGGGATAAATGGTTTACATAGTTTATGCATGCGACTAACCTTGAGTTGAATGACAGTGTGCGCGGAGATGTTGTGTCCGGCAGCTTGCAGCCCCTACGTACACGCACACAAATAAAGCACAGAGTCAGGAAAGGTGGCGCGTGCGCACAAACAGTGCGAACACACCACCGAGAACTGACCCAACAACTAATGTATATCGATTGTAAAAACGCTTTTCTCAAGACGATTCACGTGTCAATTGAATGTTTATTCTTATTTCTACTGATCGTAGTGTTTCTTACAATCGACATTCATAAGTCTGCCAAATTTAAAAGTGAATTATACTTGACTACGTCAACGATACAACAACAGACAAAGCGCAACGAAAGGAGACGCTACCATCACAAGCTCTAACTACCGCGTCACTGGCTAAATTGGACCAGAGGGCCAGTACCTTGACGGCTATGATCTCTGCGCTTGTGTACGGACTAATCTTAAAGTTGTCGACGGATCGCTTCACGCCCTGCAACCAACAACCGACGGGCTTCATTTATGTTCCTATTAATCAACTTTCGTACAAAGTAAAATGTATACGTGTACGTATTCATTAATCGTATTTATTTATTTACGAAATATTTATAAATTTTCGTCCATTGAACTTCAATCGAAATTTTAAATACAGCGACCACGAGTTTCATAATCATGCATTTCTTGGATGCGTACCCTAAGGAACACCGTTTTCTCACCACTTGAGGCTTGATGAATAGACACTTTTTATATTTTGAATTCATTCAGCAAGTTAAAGATGGAGTACGAACTGCTTTCAGGATAGAATGGGTCAGAAAGACAGTTTATCTAAGGCAACAGGAAAAAAGGTCTTGTGTAATCCGTTTGATTACACAAGACCTTTTTTCCTGTTGCCTCGACTGTTTTCCAACGGCATAGGCAATAACTAAGGGCCGCGGTAAGTGAAGACAGGTTGGCTCGTTGATTTTATTTTAGTTTATAAAACAATATGATAACAATAGGGTAACAATTTACTAGTGCGAGGTAGGTCTTTTATAAAATTTTTAGTTTTTAACGCAAAGAAAATTTCCGTAATGATGCACACGCCTCAAGGTAGGGAAAACCTGTCGACGAGGTCCCTCCTCTTATCGCTGTCAGGTGTCGTCGTCGTATCGTTGCAAAGAACTCGACGTCCCTATGGGTCGCAAACTTGTTCAATATTGGTGTCGCGATTTTTAGCAGGATTTTCATTACTAGCTATATTAAGTATGTGTGGCGCACGTTTGTGGCTCTGTATGCGGAATCTATTAGGAGGTTAATCTGTGGACTAGCTGCAGTTGTAGTTAAAATTAGTTAGATCATGTGAAAATACCTTGACAGCGGAGAAGACGTCGAATCCAGGGCTGCCGTGCTCTCCTTTCTGTCCCTTGTCGCCGGGCCGGCCCTACAAGCCCATAAATGAAGCTGATTAGTTAATTATACCATACGTTATTGTTGTTTAAATTTGTTTACGTTAAGGGAAACGTATGAAACTGTGTAAGTTAGGTTAAGTATTATACGAAAAAAAATCCATATCAGACCAATAATAGTTAGGTAAGTGTTGAGCCAGACTGTTGATTGATCTAAAAGTAAAGTGTATTAATAAGTATCAAATAGCTACCTATCCTTTATTATCATTTTACAAAATACATATATTTTAAAAAAAAATACATATTATTTTTTGTTAAAAATAAAATGCCATGAGCACTAAGATTCTATGTGTTGTTGTTCTCATTATATTTGTTGTTGAAGTCTTACCGGATCGCCTTTAGGTCCGTCCAGCCCAATCGGCCCCTGGAATCAGTAAGTGAGAATATCAGTCAGACAGTCCATCGGTTTCACTTTATATATACATCCAAAGGGTACGCCTACACGATCGAACTTCAGCGATAATCAGTTTATAATGAAAAATTGCGTAGAAGCCAAGTTTTGTGAGAGTGACGCTGCTTGACCGATGGTGTAGTCGTGGAACAGATTAGTGAAACAGAGCGTGTATGTTTTTACGTCTTTATTCGTCTACTTATATTCGTATTATTCTACTTTAAACCTACACATAGAAGCATTAATAATGGAGTGCGTTATACAGTCGTTCGTTTTATGGACCATGACGACGCCCATACGTCCAGTTCAACAGTGGCGCAGGGAAGGTGTTAGGGCAAGTTAAGCAGGAGTTAGATAACAATAACTATATATGGTAGCTCCAAAGATCAAGTCACCGTGGAAGGCATGTGGTGCGGACGCTACCGGTACACAAGCACTAGATATCACGCTCTCGCCACGCACCTCTCGCCTTCCCATCAGTAACTTTAATAGTTACAATAAGGATGTCTTATTTATTTCTAGGGTGTCTGTGATCTTTTAATTTTTTTTTAATAATGTATTTGGACTATTTGACCTCTTTATTTGAGTCTGCAATAAAAATAAGTAAAAAAACAAAACATTATTTAGTAACGATTTTTGTTCTGCTGTCATCATTACTGCTATTAACACATACTTGTTGTCAGTTTTATACCGGAGGGCAGATAAATTACTCGTATAGGTAAGTCTACTGTAGTATGAAAGTTTGTCAATACTAAAGTAAATGGCCTAGTGCTCAAATGCTTCACAATATTCGTAATTGTAAGATATGGTTTAGTCTAGTTGTAAATCTCAACTTGATATTGATCTTTAATGAAAGCATATGAGTCATTGAAATTTCAGAATCGGACATGACATTTACACTAAATAAAAATTTTGACGATTTGATGCCTCCTAGTTACGGTAAGGCCACAATTATTTCATAGATCTGTGGCACTCATTCCGTGTTACAGGTATTTCCATAAATATTTATGTCTCAAGAGCTGGAGTATTTCTTTAGAGAGGAATTGGGGGGATGGGGGCGTGGCGAGTATGTTCGATGTAGTTTAGGAGCGTGTACAGGCAACCACCAAAAGATCAAAGTGAACCGTTGCTTCCAGGCTGCACAGTATTCGTTGGAGCAGAAGGTAAGGTTAAAAGTTAATAAGGCGCAAGGCTAGAGGGTGGGAGAGTGGTAGTGAGGGATTAGCGCTACGGGGCTTTGTCACATCTTACCATAAAGCCTCGCTCGCCTTTCTCGCCCTTGCTACCCTGAAATGTGACACGCGTGTAGTATGTGGGCGATGTGACACTCGTCACTCATCAAAAGTGTGTTCTTGGATTACGCTTTGTCTGATTTCGGGATATGCATGAGATATAATTGTGAGGTAGAGCAGTGGACATATCTGTGTAAGATGTTAACACAAGGCAAAAGTTTCTGTTTAACTATAAAACACATCCGAAATGATAGCAATGTACTAAGTATTGTCTACAAATTCCAGTTTGTAATATACACACATATATACTTAGTCTGGCCATAAATACTGTTACACTTAATTATAAAAAAATATTACATTTGAATTTCGAATCTGTCATTTTTATACGATTGTTCATTGTGTTTTCTCATTTTGGCGCCAATACATTGTAAAATATTTTGCGATATTAAAATGGTGTGGGGTGATAAAGAGAACCGAATCGCTGTGATAGCATTACACAAAGTAGGTATGGAGCCAAATGCAATTTTTAAAACTCTCCATACACTTGGTATTAGTAAAATGTTTGTGTACCGGGCTATTAATAGGTACAATGAGACCTCCTCTGTTTGTGACAGAAAAAGATCTGGCCGTCCACGTAGTGTTCGTACGAAAAAGGTGGTCAAAGCAGTAAGGGAAAGAATTCGAAGAAATCCTGTCCGAAAGCAAAAGATTTTATCTCGGGAAATGAAGATAGCACCTAGAACCATGTCGCGTATTTTAAAAGATGACTTAGGACTTGCAGCCTATAAGAGACGCACTGGCCATTTCTTAACTGATAATTTAAAGAAGAATAGGGTGGTAAAATCGAAACAACTACTGAAGCGGTACGCAAAGGGAGGTCACAGAAAAATTTTGTTTACGGATGAGAAAATTTTTACAATTGAGCAACATTTTAACAAACAAAATGACCGTATTTATGCTCAAAGCTCTAAGGAAGCTTCCCAATTAGTCGACAGAGTGCAACGTGGACATTATCCGACTTCAGTGATGGTTTGGTGGGGTGTTAGCTATGAAGGAGTGACTGAGCCATATTTTTGTGAAAAAGGTATCAAAACATCGGCACAAGTGTATCAAGATACCATTCTTGAGAAGGTAGTTAAGCCCCTTAACATCACCATGTTCAATAACCAAGTATGGTCCTTCCAGCAAGACTCGGCGCCGGGTCATAAAGCTCGGTCCACGCAGTCTTGGTTGGAATCGAACGTTTCGGACTTCATCAGAGCTGAAGACTGGCCGTCGTCTAGTCCCGATCTTAATCCGCTGGATTATGATTTGTGGTCAGTTTTAGAGAGTACAGCTTGCTCTAAACGCCATGATAATTTGGAGTCCCTAAAACAATCTATACGATTGGCAGTGAAGAATTTTCCCATGGAAAGAGTGCGTGCTTCTATTGATAACTGGCCTCATCGTTTAAAGGACTGTATTGCAGCCAATGGAGACCACTTCGAATAAGCTTTTTATATTTTTAATTGTTTTATATTTATGTATTAAACTGACACACTGTAAAAGTAATAAATGTTATTTGCAGTTAACAATTTTCTTTTTTCTTTATTACAATATTTATGGCAAGACTAGGTAGGTATAATCACAAAAAGTGTTTAGTGCCAATTTTGTTAGAATCGACTCCACTTTTCGCTAATAAATAGGAGGTGTGTTCTTGTAATGAGTTAAGATTTCTGATTTGTTTTTGTAGAATTATTATCGCTACCATGTCACGTTAGTAGGTAAACTTGCAGATATGTCCACCAATCGCTGTTATAGACTTGATCAATGGCACATTGGGCATCATAGTGAAGGTAACAAAGAATAGCTCGTTATATACAAAGAAATGATAAACGGAAAGTAAAAAGGCGTTAATGGCAACTTAAAAAAATATATGTACCGGGAATCCATTCTTCCCCGGCGCTCCCGTCAACCCCTGCAATTAAAATGAACAAAATAATAAAAAGCCAACTAAATGGGTTGCAGCTACATACTTTGTGATTTGTACTCACCGGAGGCCCGGGCTCGCCGGAGTCACCTTTTTTGCCCTTCTTGCCACGCTTGCCTGGAGGGCCGGGTGGACCTGCAAAGCAATTCATTGTTGTGTTCATAAATATTTTATGCAATTAATTAATTATGATAAACAAAGACCTTAGAGGAATTGGCTGCTACATCTATTGCCATTTATCATTACTGTTGTTAGTATTAGATACATATCTAATCGTAGGAACTAACAGTTCATACGTATCGAGTATGTACTAAACTTAAACGAATACAGTAAGAGAAACCTCTGCTACTATTGCAGTAAACTCCACTAACCTGATCAACTTACCCTCTCTGAACGTTTAATATAGTAACTACATAGAATACTGTGAAATATAATTACGACTAAGTAGGATAAGCATCACTCCTACAGTAATTGAAACAATAGCAGAAATAAAATCTTTCAGTGAAGGGCGCTCAGAGGCCAGTGGGTGGCGTGTGATCCGCGGCGGGGACGTGATGGGGAGCGGGGAAGGCAGCAGGCGCGTACGTCTTTTAAAATAAATTAAAACATGATAAAGAGTGAGCTCGGGGCGTCGGCGTCTTTGATGTAGCACCCTCTTCGCGAAACATTGAATTCTTTTCACATTCAATTAGGTCAGTAAACACTCATTATTTGAACCACTTCATCTGGCGCAGCATGGCGCACAAGACGACACGTGATTAGAACATTCCTACCTCAGTGTATTCGTCGGAACTGTGTATTGTGTTTCTTCACTGTTAAATTAGACTGTTTGTATGCCATTCTGATATTACTGTAAAGGTGAACGAAAACACGTCCTATACCCCTTTGGCGACAGTCAAACCTCCCCGGTACAACACAGATATGCTTTTCCTATTTATTCAAAATGATAATGACAATGATCAGCCTCATCGTTGCTACGAGTTTCGAAGTGAACCGAGGTGGTTATTAGATTGGCTGTGGCTGCGAGCTTCTCACTCAGTTCTTATTTGTCTTACATGACGTTAGGTAAAACCTCAATAAATTTGGACAGTAATAACTTCACTTGGCAGTCTCACACACTGTAGTTTCATCTCAAAATAGACAGTCTTTACTATTTCATGTTGAACAATTTTTATCCAAAACCATTTTTACTTTCATAAACAAATAGTTTACATTTACAATTTTTACGGAATAGATGTGTACATGTGTATTTCGGCAGCCTAGTGACACTGCTTAGTCATAGTGACAGCTTTACAAATGAAAGTTTGATAAATAGATTCTTTTTTTTTGTTGCCGGGGTGGAAAATCCCTTCGGATCTCCGGCTCCTCGGGGAGCAGGAACCAGGAGTATGTGGTGTTGCCACTAAAAACCACCCCGGCGGCTGGTCTCAGGCATCCTTCTCTGAAGGGGACCCGGACCATATTATTTCAGGTCCCCTCCAAAATCAACGCCGCGCCTAGTCAGACCCTATCCTGGGGAGGCCACAAAGGTTTCCCCACCTATCGATCCGGTTGTTATACTTTGTTGTGGCCTGATCGCATTTTTGCGACTAGGCCGCAACAAATTATTCTATCACCGACCGCAGCACGATAAATAGATCCTAAGACGTATCTTCGTAATTTTTCCTCAATTTTATATTAATTGAGATTGGTACAACGTGTATATTGCAACGAGCGAAGCCGGGGTAAGAAACTAGTAAGGCCGGTGTTAGGTGTGAAGCACGCGACTAGGCTGCGGTTGGATAGGCCATTAGGACATGGTGAAGAAAAAGAAGACTTGGACATCTAGTGACAGAACGTTGCCCTAAATAAGTAATATATCATTACATAGTTAGATTTTTTCTATTCTTTATAATGCACCACAAACCTGAAATCCCTGTCTCCCCGAGCTCAGATTCACTTGTGGTGCATACACGTTACACCTTGTAACAATCGTACCTAAAAGTAGTCAAAGCTTACAACCGGACAGTTTATCTTTGGACCGATGACCCCTTAAATTTCAATTGGTTCACATCAAATTTAATTGCAGCTGGACTGAGTGGAGGCCCGAAGGACCCAGGAGGTGGGATGGGAGAATCCAGGCCTATGATTTGTAACAATCGTGGAGATCGCCAACCCGAGGTGCTTTAATTAAATTTCTAACATTCCTTGTGCGTCAGGCAATACGCACACTGCTACGAGACTACACACTACTGAAGTCGCCGGTAGACACGTTCAGTTATATCTGTACTCCATCTCATTAGTAACTACAACCTAAGCATGGCTAATGTAACATGATACATACTTATAATTTGATAAAACAATTTCGTTATCTAAGTATTGATAGTTCAAATGACAGTACTTGCTTAACCACACTTTGCCAACACTTAGTCATATGCGAATCTCGTATGACATAATCGTAGGCGAGATTTTAGTTCTTGCCTGTATGTAAACATTTTGATACGATTGTGTTATGGCGACTATTGCTTGTGATAGTAGCGTATAGTTTCTCGCACGAAACCGTACGAGAAACTCTCCCCGTCTAAATGGGCCTTTATAGTATTTTCTCTAGTAGGGGACGTCCCAAACCATATATGTAAACATTCATATGTATTTGATGTTTCAAAAAATAGGCATTTTATATGTTTACTTTGTACAGTAGATATGAATGTATGCCTGTGCAAGGATTAATTCTAGAATTACAACACAGATTGCAATCATTCTTTCTTATAATTATTTAACTTTGATCAAGAACTAAATGCTATTTCTGGTTAAGAATTAGGCTAGATGGACTACGTGCTCTATTTAAGTTTGGACGAAGATAACGAATAAATTAAAAGAATACTCATAATTATTGAGCTCAGAGCAAAGGTGTCGAAAGAAGGTGACGAGACACGTCAATCGTCGAACAGTGCTTGGCAGGTGTTACTGATTACCTCCTAATAGATGCCGCGTACAGAACCACAAACGTGCGCTACACATACTTGTTATAGCTAGTAATGGAAGTCTCGCTAAGAATCACGACACGACCCATAGCCACGCCGAGTTCTTGGTAATTTAAAAATAGTTTTATATTGAAAACGTATTGAAAATGACTTCCTGTGCAGTAAAATAGTGTGGCGAGTCAGCTTACACATCCAGTTATCAACACGGGCATAACATTTAATGTAACAGGTTCGTTTTATTCTTGTTATGTCAACATATTTTAAATTTACCAGAGTTCAACTTATACTGGTGATATAGCAGTGCAAAGTAATTAAGTAGACGTTGACGTCTTTTTGAAATATCCCTTTTGTGCATCTCGTAAATTACAATTCTTTGTCTAATAATGCACGCGTATCGGTAGTGTTCTGATTCGTAAATCGATATTGCTTGGTCTTCTTTTGATTCTTTTTATTAATGCAAAGATATTTCTTTAAAATAGTGACGTATTGCTATGGAATATTAATATTAAAGGATTTTTAAATGCCCTAAAAGGAAAAATATGGAATATACATACTTGTGATGCTCCGCAAAACAATTAACTTTCTCGTAAATTACTGATTGTGAAGTTTTAAATTGAAATGTATTTTTTTTTGCTGATGAGATTGAACGTATGTAAGAATAAAGAGAAGTGTCTCGTAAATATTTTTACACGAAGTCCAAATACTTCACACCACCTTTTTTGAATATTTGGTGGTTAAGGTTAAGGGACACATAATATTCTAAAATTTACGCGTGTACATTTATCGGCACAAAGTACCCCAGAGCTAGCGACAGCCGTTAAAAAACTTCAATACCTCACAGCGAGATAAATTTATTAATAGATTATTAAAGTGTACATATTCCAACGTGTAACCAAACTATTGCACGATTAAAATCATAAAACTCGTGACAGTTATAAGAAAAGTTGTTCAATATCAATGAAAAGTGATTATTATTTTAAATTGTTATTTTAGAACATTAGCTTACAATTATTAAAAATATAAAGATAGATTATCCAATCATATTTACCGATCAACGTTCTAAATTTGTCCTATCATTACGCTTAGATGCATTTTGAGTTTGATCTTGAAATATCCAATCACAGCTCATTTGACACGTTCCGCGCATCCCATGCGTACCTCGGTATTTTGTGAAGCCGAATCGAAGCAAATTTTTATTACTGTAGTGTCTATTAGTCGGTAATCTGTGGCAGGTGTACTCAACAAATCAGCAGCATGTTACGATGCCATTAAAGCTGAGCTCAAAATTTTGATAATTGAGTTAATACACCAGAGAGAGGCAAAAAATATGGCCCTCACTCTGTGCCCTCCGAGCGAAAGGAATTGAGCGCAAATTGAGTTAACCTTGTTTAAACATCATTTCGCTTCAAACTTCATAAAGTAATTTTGTTTTTAGGAGGGTCCTGTCCAAATGTTAAGAACTGTATGCAGGATATCTCAAACCTAGTATTCATTAAAACAAGACACAGTCGTGCGGCAGCACGCAACACTACCTTAAATACCTACATGAAACGCAACTGTTGTTACTTTTGAACTTGTAATGTACACTTACGAGTAAGATTATATTTGGACAAATATTAAAAATGTACTTCTGGAGCTTATAACCCTCACGGCGTTAGACGATAAAGAGCGTGTATCCACAGTCAGCACAGTCTGGTCATCAGGCAGTCAACGTCAGGCAATGCAAAGATACACTACCTGTTAACGGGATCACGTTAATCCCACTCACAACAATTTCATCGGTTCTGAGAGACAACGTGTTTAAAATTTTACTTTAAAATTTTTGCATGTCCTAAACACGGTGCACGGAAACATTACAAAAAATGTATACATGTTAAACTGTTGTTTGTCGCGGGACAGCCAGTTGGTATTCTCAATACGTCTGCATCAATTCGAGAAAAGGGCACGCGATCGGTGTATGGCAGGTGGGGGGCAGGGCTGGCCCATGAGGGCCTTTCACCTCGATAATATTCATCTACAATAAAATGAAGTGTTCATAATTAAATACTAATTACGTGGCACTTAAATACCGTCATAAAATCCAACGCAATTACGATAAAAGCTCCAAATATCGTTTGTAATTTCCCACTGAATAAATGAGGGATAATTTACGTTTTTATACGCGGTCGCTCCGTCGCGCACCTCTCGACTTCAGCCGTATCAGGACTACCTGTGAGTTCGGCTCATACCATCGACCTTCGTTTTATACTATTCCAGTGTTTATTGTTCTAAACGCTTACATGATTGGAACTATCAAGTCAGTAATTTTTTTTTAATTAACTTAATTTTAGTTAGAACAACATTTAACATTAATTTGTTATTATTACTTTTTTATTGTAACCATTTACGGTAGTTCTATTATATTTTATTGACTGACTAGTACTATAATGGGTACTGCGCGCACTGTCGTCTTGTTCGCAGCTTTTAATAGCATTTGGCACCAGTTCATATACAACGGGTTCAAAAGAGCGTCGCAATCATTTTTAACGTAACAAAATCATTTCAAATGATTGAAGCCATCTATAAATTCACAGATTGTGATCATCTGTTCTTTTGAAGTGCAGAGTTCTCACCAGAGTTCACCAGGACCGGTTCTCTTTCTCATAATCACTTGCTGACATGATCAGTTAATACGAAAGACATTAAATAAGAAGATGCAAACTCTTTTTATTTGTTATTTGTATATTTACATGTACGTTACTAGCCATATAACACCGGTTAGAAGACGATGCAAATGTGTGAAGCGCTCCTATTAATTCGAGTAGCGGCCGAGTTGCAGCGCCACACGCGAGACACTCGCCGGGAGTGTCGGCACCACTCTTGAGCACTCTCACGCTGACTCACTATATCTGAATATGCAAAACAACCTGATTATTAATGTAAAACAATCAGTTTGTTTTACATGTTTGAGGGAAGTACATTTATAATCAAATATCTATCGTTAAAATTATATTCTGGTCACAAGTGATTGTACATAACAGATTGTATACAATGGTACAAATGTAATACACTGGTATATACATCACATTTAGAAAGTTTTATTACCAATCACTTAATTTCTGAGGAATTTGGAAGGACTGTTACTGTCGTTTCACTTTGAAATAGTAATTTTGTTTCAAATCTCAAAATAAAGTATGACACAGGTAATAAGATGGTTTAGTACAGTGATGACACGTTGAGTGCGTGACACAGTGTGTGGTGTGTGACTCGACCGACGTATGAGTCCATAAGGTGTTCAAAGATTTTGCTAAAAACTCGGTGATGGCAAGCGATCATCGACATGTTTCGCTTTTATTGAAACATTCTTTATCATTCCATTTAACAAACAGCATTTGGTTTCCCTGGCTAATGAAATAAAAACATGCACATTTTAAACATGATACCAACTATGTAAAATAAGTATATCTCTGAAAAGGTGAAGTACATTTTTGCAATTATCGTTATAGCTTTCAAATTCATGTTTTAATTGGTTATTTAGAACAGTCGTATCGATCACACTAGATCTGTTTAAACATTCGTAGTAGCAATATATTGCATTGACTGAGAGCCCATCTTAGTGTACCTCACACACATCGTTAAGTCATATCAGACTTCGCTTGAAAAATTCAAATGTAGGAATATTTATAGTGACAATGGTACATATGCTTCATTTACTTACACAAAATAAAAAGGGAATATTACCTGACGAAGAAGTTAAAATTACAGATTGGTAGACCCCTACTTAATTTAGAAGTTATAATTTAAAGCAAGGCTCGTGAAACTTGTAAGATATCTAGAGCAGCAGCTGAGGGGCGAGATGACATATAGTGGCGTGTCACACCCTGGCGCGATAATATTAAGTCAGCTGCTTCCCGCAATAACTTAACGATTAACCTTCATTTAGTACCCTCCGGGGCAGGGCAGACGCAACCGCAATGGTGCCAAATGTTTTAAATTAAAAATAACTTTGCGTTTTATTACAAGTACCTATTGGATTTTCAGGGTAAAATATTTTCCGATTTTAGTTTTTGATTAGTTGGTTTATTTTGTCAGGGTGCGGAGTTCTGTAGATTCTTCTAATAATTTTTTTACCAATTAGCTAGGGTTATAATTAAAAAGTGAACGATGTGTCTTCTGTTTATACAGAAGCGTGTCGAAAGATTTATGGTAGTCTCAACACTCAGTGTTCCTGATACCATCCCTGGATAAGTGACAAGGAGTAAACATTGACACTGTGAATAATATCTTCGGTGACATTGATTACACGGACCACGTACTACTTAAACGATGCAATGATTTTAAACAAATTTTGTTGAAGCTAATTTGATCGATTTAAAGTTGGATTTTAAATCCCTGAAGCGGCATCTAGATCCCATTATGTAAATAACATTTCAGGGTTAGGTATGGTTTGTAAAACTCATAAGACCATTGTGGTGATTTACTAGCGCCATGACCAACACAGCCTGTCTTCCTTGGAGAGGGCGTAAGCCATAGACTCAAGTAGCGTGCTGTCTGAGGAACCTCCGCATTCATCAATTTAATTTCTGCAATTACTCACAAAGATCGTGCAAATTTACTGCCTCCTCCGCTTTGTTCCATAGTACGAATGATTAAAATTTTTGAGCCTACTTAAACAAGGGATGGTTCTCAATTATGTTTTGTTTTTTAACGTTAAATAACAACCAGTTACAAAAAAAAGTAATTGAAGTTTCGCCAGGTGACGATGCAAAATTTGCAATTAAGCTCACGCCTGACACTCGACTAGCCTCCTTGAGCATTATCACGAGAGACGCAGTAGGGCTAGCGATAATGGTGGCAATAAATTATTACTTGTGTACACACGTAGGTATAATGTGCCGGTAATTAGTAGTCTGTCTCAAAAAGACAATTGCCAGAGCCAAATTCGATTTCATCGGCAGGATTGGTAAGCGACTTACGAGCTATCCCTCTGGGAGTCGTGCGTTTTGGTCTCTTGCTAAGGCTGCCGAAGGAAATTTTTGCCAGTCGTCTTTACCACCATTGCGAAATGCCGATGGTAACTTGGCCCATAGTGCTAAAGAGAAAGCCGACCTACTTGGGCAACTCTTTGCCGCGAACTCGACCATGAACGAGGATGGAAGTGCAGTACCGCCTACTAACCCGCCGTGCCAACACACTCTGCCGGAAATACACATTTCGCAAAGAGAAGTGCGGCGGGAACTAAACTGTCTAGACGTTCATAAGTTGAGTGGGCCAGACGGCATACCTGCAGTGGTGCTCAAAAAGTGTGCCCCTGAGTTGTGCCCTGTACTAACGCGACTTTTCGCGATTTCCTACCGCAAAAGGCAAGTGCCGTCTTCGTGGAAGACTGCCCATGTGCATCCAGTGCCAAAAAAGGGTGATAGATCGGACCCATCGAATTACAGGCCTATAGCTATAATCTCCCTTCTCTCTAAGGTGATGGAGCGTGTAATCAACACACGGCTCCTCAGTTACCTGGAAGAGCACGATTTGATCAGCGACCGCCAGTACGGTTTCCGCCGCGGTCGCTCGACTGGTGATCTTCTAGTGTATCTCACTCACCGGTGGGCTTCAGCCATTGAGAGTCAAGGTGAGGCTTTGGCAGTTGGCCTGGATATAGCAAAGGCGTTCGATCGGGTCTGGCACAGGGGCCTTCTATCGAAGTTACCGTCCTACGGCCTGCCCGAGGGTTTGTGCAAATGGGTGGCTAGCTTTTTGTCTGGCAGACGCATAAAAGCCGTCGTCGACGGTAGCTGCTCCGAAAGCATGGACATAAACGCTGGTGTCCCGCAAGGCTCCGTGCTATCTCCAACACTATTCTTGCTGCATATCAATGATATGTTGACCATAGATAGCATTCATTGTTATGCGGATGACAGTACTGGAGATGCGTATTACACGGGCCGGGCTAACATCCCTCGTACCGCTGTAGTAGAAAGTCGCGAACAACTTGTGTCTCAAATCGAGAGCACTTTACACAGAGTCTCCGATTGGGGTCGGGATAACCTGGTCCAATTTAACCCCTCTAAGACACAAGTTTGTGCGTTTACTGCTAAAAAAACCCCGTTCACTGTAGTTCCACAATTCCAGAATACACCCCTTACCATCTCACAGAGTATTGGGATCCTCGGTGTTGATATCTCCAGTGACGTCCAATTTCGGACTCATTTGGAGGGAAAGGTGAGGCTGGCATCAAAAAAGCTTGGTGTTCTGAATAGAGCGAAGCGATATTTCACACCGGCACAAAGGCTACTACTGTACAAAGCACAAGTTCGGCCTCACATGGAGTATTGCTGTCATCTCTGGGCGGGAGCACCGAAGTATCAGCTTGAGCCTTTCGATTCAGTCCAGAGACGTGCTGTGAGAATTGTCGACGATCCTGATCTCACGGACGGTATCGAGCCACTAAGTCTTAGGAGAGACTTTGCCTCCCTGTGTGTACTCTACCGTCTCTACAATGGGTTGTGTTCTGAAGAATTGTTTGATATGATGCCCACAGCCACATTCTACCATCGCACCGCTCGCCATCGTCAGGGAGCTCATCCACATACATTGGAACCTAAATGGTCGCGCACAGTGCGGTTTCAGAGAAATTTTCTCCCGCGAACAATCCCGTTATGGAATGAGCTCCCTGCCACGGTTTTCCCTGGGAACTACAGCATGGGGTTCTTCAAGAAGGGGGTTAATAGGTTTTTGAAGGGTCGGCAACGCGCACGTGATGCCCCTGGTGTCGCAGGCGTCCATAGGCTGCGGTAGCCGCTTACCATCAGGCGGGCCGTATGCTTGTTTGCCACCGTCGTGGTATAAAAAAAAAAAAAAAAAAAACTCTGATTGTTGGCAAATGAATGTAAATTGCGTTCATTACAAGCACGCCGCGGGTGTGACACCGGCGACAATGAGACAACAGTTTTACGGACGCGGATAACACGAGGCGAGTGGTGGACATCATCCGCCTGTCATATTAGCGTGTTTACACTAATGTAGTACGCGCTTTGTAATCAGTGAGTACCTACACACGTACGTACTAGGCAATGAATCTGTTTATAGTTAGCCGTTAGGTTCATGTATAGTTGTATTGTTTGATACCATTCGTTTCCTAACAAAAGCAACTTTGTTATAGTGCCGTAAATATATATAGTTATATATAAATTATGTATAAAAAAGGATTTGTCTTATAGTTTTCTTCTCTTTGCAATAGTGTTGTCTTGCGTAGTGTGCTCTCTTAATCTGCTCTTAAGAAACCCACGGGATGAATAACTTTACATTACGTGACGATATCGGACTAATAACTGATTTATCGCTGCCTCCAGACATGTTTGTGTTCCCCATTACTATCTATTGACAACACGATATCAATTACACGCTGTGACGGAGTTCTCAATCACATTAGTTTAATACGAATTGGTGCTAAACAAAATCCCTAAAATCGAATTCTTTATGTTGGCACATTTTAAAACGATGCATATAACATGATGAAGCATAGAATTCTTTAATCTTTTTAAGTTTCGGGTGGATGTTCCTGATACACGATGATAGCACATTGTACGCACCAATACACTTTATTATTGTCATTACCTAACTAAGCACCTAAACATTTATAATAAAAAATGTAATATATCAGAATGAGATTATACCTTTTTTATTAACATTTGCAATCCCCCCAACTGTCACCTTACCGGGGTTTGTAGAAGGGTGGTGTGTCGGAATCGGATTTATTAACACCACACAGTGTGTTAGTCTGTGCCTGGAATGAATGGGATCCGGGAACTGCTATTAAATTAAGCCGTCCGGATCCCTTCCAGCGTCCGCCCGCTCTGACGCGTGCACCATCTACGGGTAAACTCTCTAATTAGGCGACGTACGGCACACACGAACGTCGACTCCTCGCGGCTGGCTACTGTAGTGGAATGAGGAGAAAACCTGTTCCGTCTACCCACGGCCACACTCAAGGCAGTATAAAGCCGGCGTCACCGAATTGGGTCTGAGTTGAGATCATCTTCCCGGGCCTACTCTGCCGCCTCCTTCTGCGAAATGACGTCTTCGCAAAAGGTTACGAACGTGGTAAAACATAGGGCCGTCATACGCTCCATAGCCGGTAGAGAGAGATTTCGTCGAATAGCTGCAGTAAGGGCTTACACTGCGCCGCTTAGGCAGAACAAACAGTGAGCATGTACTGAGCCGAATCCTCACTGCAGTCGCAATGGTGAGAAGCAGGACACAATTCCCTTGTAGCGAACGAGTTTTTTCGCGAAGCAACCATGCTCAGAAAAAACCTGTGTTAGTCGGAATGAAAGGGTCCCGTGCCTACACAGCGGCAAAGCCAGCATGTGAAGCCTCTAGCTATGATGAACTGCTCGTAGTGCCATCATGGCACTACTTCAAGATCTACATTACATAAAATTCGCGCAAGGGCAGAAGCAGCGCTGAACAACTTTGGAGCAAGCTGTCAAAAATGCTCATCGAAAAGCCACCTCCTGTCGAGGATCATATCCGGCCGCCAGGCGCCAGAGGGCGGACATCGACGGGGCCCATGGAAAAATAGGCCTTTGTTTCATCCAGGGCCATCTGTAAACGCAGCGTCTCAATGGGCCGCACGACATGAGTCGACGTCTCAGAATAAAAACTCGGTCCTCGTACATAAAGATAGGTTTTCCTAAATAATCTGACACTAGGCATCTGGTTTCAGGCGCTCTGGCACCCTATGGTAGTGGAGTGTTTACCGGCCCTCTAATGCATGACCATCGATCGTCCGCTTGGACTCAGCTTGTACCTGTAACAATCAAAATGTACAATTAGATGTCTCTTATGTAACTGCTTAAGATCAGTGATAAATTAAAACAGTGCTAAGTACTGACGAAAACATGAAAGCCAATAATAAAGTTATTGAGTCCATTTTTTAACTTGTCTATATACCTGAGTTTATCGAGTCCAAACTCAAGCCTAGACAGATACGGAATAAGTACGAAATTTAAACATGGACATGGACAGGGACAGTGGAGCGAGCTCTGGTGGGGGGGACGCGGCGCAACGCAGGTGGCCAGGCGCCTCTTCGTGTTTATCTAACATTTACATATTTATTTTGTATGTCAGAAATGTTAATTTTTCCTAAGAAAACACGCGCAGCCCAATGTTGTTACAGCCGGCTGTGACACACAGCTTAAATGAAGTAACAAGAACGGTTATCGTTCTTCGTTGACCAGCAATACTGTGTCTACGGTACTCGAAACGAATGTTACTGCTCTTCATCTGAAAACGTGATAACTTTACTGAAGACGGCAATAACTCGGGACAAACATACAAGTACACGTAAGACGCTGGTTTTAATTTTTTATAATACTTCTCTGAACTCCGAGAGCATTTGAACGAATAAGAATATAGGACGAAGAATATGGTATGCATATGTACACGTACATTTTGGCCCAAGCATGTTATGGATCATGGAATGTTAATGAATTATACATGTAATTTGATTTATTCTAAATACAACTAAATACAACGTACATTTTAAAATGATTGTGCAAAATCGTTCACTGGACACACGTCACGTAGTAGCTTAGTAGTTTAAAATCACTGATTAGGCAAACTTTAATAATTATCTTGCTGAAATAAACGATTTACGTTAAGTATAATATTTCTTGTTTTATTTGAATACTACCATAGAAAACCTGCACTGTTTCACCAGCTGTCCGATGTTACTATACAAATTGTAGTTTTGTATTCAATGTGTCAAACACAGGTGTCTTAAATTGACTATACTGCCCTGATGACTACTCTCTCTTAGTGAAACCTCTTACAGAACTAGACCAGTTAAGTATTTAGCCACTTGGTACCTGAATCAAATGTCAACAGACTTCAAGCGAAACTTTTCGTAGCCTAATTTACAAGAGAGTGAGACATCAGACGTGCGTCTGGTCAGTGGTCATGTCGTGACTCCCTGACATAAAGTGTCCCCTCGGCGAGCCCCTCTCCACTACGTCTGATAAGGACCGTACCGACACACCGACCGTAAAGTTATTGTCAAAAAATCCGATTTGTTAACTACTCCGTTGCTTCCTCTATTTTTAAATATGCAATTTAAATGACAAAAACTGCTTTGAAGGCTGACAACAAACAGACGATATTATTGAAGAATACTTGATGAAGCCCACCACTAAAATTAACTCAGCGAACGAGTCCTTCATTCAACAGTGGGCGGCAATAGGCTGAAAATGAGATCGTATATGCTGTTGGTTTTTCAATGAAGAAATAAAAATAAATGATTAATTTGTAGAAATATACAAATAACATCTAAGTAGCTGTCCATGAAAAACGTACAGAATTCGACAGGATTGTAGATAGAGTAGAAATTTAAAGTCCCTTGATATCTTTACAATATTGTTACGGCAACAGCTTACAAATATGTAAACGGTGATTATACACCACTCAGCAACAAATTTGCTTTATATGGTGTTAACTGGCCCAATGATTAAAAGTATGCAAATAACAAAAGTATTTACTACAAATATTGACACGTGCAAAAATAAAACGTATAGAACCTACCCGGGATCGTTTTTTGTGCAATTATCTGGTGAACATCTCATAAAAGCTATAAATACTTTTCCAATACCAATTGCAAATTATTCATTCGGAGTGATAGAATGGTCTACAACAGATATAGAACAGCTTGAAAGAACCACCCGTACAACACTCATAAAAAATAATAAGCTTCGCTCAAAATCAGATATAGAAAGACTCACCTTCAAAAGACAGAACGGAGACAGAGGCCGAATAGACTTCCAACTTTGTCTTTGTCTAAAACAAATGATTGTAATAAGAACATTTTTCCACTCAAAATCTCACACCCGTAATATCTACAAAGCCATTGTCCTAAATCGTATAGCACTTAACTTACACAATCAGAAAAATCTCCGAAACGATGACAGCATCCACTCACAATAACAGAAAATAGAAAACTTGAAAATGAAAGCACTGTTTAGACAACGCCCTTACGACTCAGAAAATTCCATTTTAATACAGCAGCGTCTAACAAGAGGCTACAAATTGGCAACTTGTTTCTTGAAACTGAAGGTTTTATGATAGCCATACAAACCATCAACATTAAAAACTACAGAAAACATATAACAATTAATGCCACCAATGTCACGCTTAATCTGAAACTATACAGCACATAACACAAATAGATTACACTTCAGTAGTGATTAGGTTACTAATATTATTAATCAAATACTAACAATGAAACACTTACTCGTACAAAATACCAACACTCCTTATTAACACGACAATCTATACTACAAAATGATATGTATAAAATGTACTGAGGCCGCACTATACTTACAGATAAATCGATCCATTACATTAGACCGAACATAATTCTACAAGACAAGGCTAGGAAAGTCTACCTATATACCTCTACCTGTATACCTTACAGATATTGCAGTTCTAATACCCAAAACGTACACAAAACAATGTCCAAAAAAAAACAAGTACGCTGATCTGAAAGAAGAAATGCTCAAAATATGGAAACAAAATAACGTGTACATGTGCCTATGGTTCTCTCGATAACTAGTATCATTCCCAACCATCTTCTCCATAGCTGAAAACAGTTAGGTTTGTCAGACTTTGGTTATATGAATCTTCAGAAAGCTGTCATATTGAAAACATCAGAATCGTCAGAAAATTGATACAGTCAGATAAAACTGACGCCACGCACACACACCACACGCTCTATTCACTTTTCCTTGACCCGTAAAAACGGTAGAACCAGCCAAAAGGCTGAGATTGTAAAAATTACTGATAATAATAGTATTAATTTATCGATAAACTTTTTTACATATTCCTGAAGTCCTTGATTTTTGAGCTAGGTACCTGCGTAATAGAAGTCAGTGTTCTCTCCTGATTGTTGGTTGGTAGAAATTGGGCATAAAAATAATTATAAAATAAGTAACGGGTTAATTTAACGTATGTTCCGTATGGGTGTATGCTATGGTGTGTTTGTGTGCATGTATGAGTGCGCGTGTATGTATGTGCGAAAGGTGTTTGATATGGGTGGGATTTGTGAAATACAATTAGTGCGACTGGTAACAACATTTAAATGCAATTTTCAAGATAATCTCTCATTCAAGATAACACCTAATTATTGACATCATCATCATTATCAGCCTAGAGGTTTTGTACCACTATACCACGCTGACCTGACGGGTTGGAATGGGGTTTGTTAAAAGTTTTCTTTCTCTTTGTAGCAATGTTTTATGAAACAGTTTGTTACCTTATTCGCCTCTTACGACACCTACAAGATGTGACACTACATATTCTTTATCCATCACCATATGGACGACCACCGTATTCTAAATGTGCAGCAGCTGCTTAGGATATTCACAAGAATGAACTCTTTATTGTTTTAGAAAATGAGAATTGTAAGAACGTTGCTTTTAAAATGTTGAGAGTAAGAAAGGTCTTCTTAAGTCTCTCCATGGAATAATACGGCAGTATCGTCTGCATACGTAAATAACTTGTTGTGCTGTAAATATCTTCAAACAGAAGACATAAGTCATTGATGTACATCAGGTTGAGACTTGGTCCGGGGATACTTCCCTGAGGAATGCCGTAGACAATATTTGCGACGGAGCTAACATGTTTTCTCACCTTTACCTGTTGTTTACGGTCACACCAGAAGTCTTTGAATATTTTTAGAGGCATTCCTCTAACGCCAATGACATCTAGCTTAACTATTATTATGATTGCATATTAGTAACCTTGTTTTTGGCACAAAATGTTGAAGCTAATATGAGTACCTGTACAAAAGGTGTTGTATTGTATACAGTGGCGGCTATATAATTGAGCAGGTAAAACATTAGACTAGACAATAACATATAAACAGGCGCGGACCAGAACTTGGTCTTCCCGACACCTTCCCACGCTGACCACTCGCACTGGTGCGGTGTATAAAAGCCGGTGGTGCATATTGTCTTACTTTGATTTAATATCGCTCACACAATTGTGTTGCTTTAATGCTTTAATGCGGGTTTCGTGAACAGTCGTGGGACACCCATCTCAATATCTGGCTATTACGTCAATGCGTCCAGCAGTGGAATATGTGTAAAGCTGATTGATTAAATTGCTTTCCATCATGCAGAGTACAGTCACTTTGGAAGGCTCTTTAAAAAAAGAATTACCGACGTCATCCTTCCTACTATGAGAAGGTACAAGGAACATTGACTTCTGTCGCCAAAAATAACCATTCCCGTTGTATTCACCCTGAAGACGAATCTTCCCAAGGGCTTTTCGCTGCAGTAAAAGATCGATGTTATTTTTGTTTCATGTACTTCAAGTTGAAATGGTTTGATGTTTAGATATTGCCTTTCTATTTGTAATAACTGCAGTGTGTTCGATTAATTTTACGTTATGTTTCGACCATATGACTGTATGTAAACGATTCCTACAGAAACTAAATTCGTTCATACACATATTCGTTTTAGTAAATAAAGTGAGTTATTTTATCAAGGAAATATGTTGATGACAGCGTGGCAGCGAGTAAAAAACCCAACCGATAAAAGTATGTACGATAAGTTGACAAGAACAAATAATTGTTTTGTTGAATGAGACTCGTTATCTAAAAATAATAATATATAATCATTTTTTAAAAATAACCCGACGTTAATCCCTGCTGGGTACTTTGGGCTTGTGTTATGGCCAACCTGTAAGATGTCCTGATGTGGTTTCCATTTTTGATTACGTACTGAAGAAGTAAAATAATTCTTATGATACAAAGATTGTCGCACACGAAATTTAAGGTAAAAATTATACTTAGCACAAATATGAATGGTTTTGCATATTTTTAGGATTTTTAGTAGTTAGTATTTTTAGTAGGTTATTTACATTTCATTATCACTATACCTTTAGTTAAATGAGCTTCGTTCTTAAGTACACTTTTGTAATGTAATTGTGTTATGAAAAATCGATACATTATATTGTTGGTTAGCCAAACTTGCAAGGGCTCATGCAAGGAGTATCGCCGCGGCGCGTGGTGAGACTCGCAGCTCTCATTCTTGTCACGCGCAACAACTTACGCTTGTGCCCGCGGGTCCGCGTCCCTAATGATAGCCACAATTTTTTGTAAGATGATGCCTATATAATACCTAATACAAGATAATCGCTCACGCGTCACGTGCTCACCAGAGGGTTCAGCTATTACAACTTGTTACCAACTCAGTCTTTTAGGTGGTGGGGCGACTACATAAAAAGCATTTTTGTGTTTAGCATTTGCTCGCAGCAGTTTGCTTGAATCTTACTTTAAATTATTTTTAGTAAACTACCCACACTTATCGGTATCAATAACAGACATAATCTAGCAATTAATAATTTGTATACATACTTTTATAGCAGTACGAAGCCTCTTCTACACTTCGTGACGTGAGTTCCTAAATGTCACTTACAGAAGTTACTACATTCTTTCGCAGGTTTGAACAAATACACCATATACCAAATACACAATGGTCTACAACATATATACAAGTATATATATATATCCATTTTTAGAACGTCCACAATATTTTCTAGAGAAAACATTTACACAGCTTACACTCCTTTACCTTCCTTCAGAGCGAATGATACTTTATATGTGATGGACGTCTTATTTGCCGTGAAACTGGATTTTCGAATGCCTTTCAAGAATGCCTCAAGAACGATACGCGTTTGCGATATTTTCCGAGAACCACCGCACAATGCCCGCGGGAATTGAATCCACGTGTCAATAACAGCCACCGCGGCGAAAACACTATTCTAGCAATTTATTTCTATCCAAACAGAGTTGAAACTCCTTTAGCAGGTTAGGGGCTCCACTTGACAATATGTTTGCGAGAGTCTGCATACATTTGCATCTGTGGATGATACGCCGCACTTCATTTTGTAGATTTACTCACTTTATGTCGCTTTGTTCTGAGCCGTCTCCTTGTGGCTGTCGGTTTAGTTACGTTACTTATTGTTCCTAACTTTATAACTTACTCGTACATTTCTTGTTTGAGGCAGGGCGTTAATGTTGTTGTAAGTTAAGAGCAGAAATAAAGATTAAGGTGTGTTTTAGCAGCGAGATTATTCATTTCATTCAATACACATTACAAAGTCTGTGCCTTATACATAAGGCTTCAATAAGGTGTTAATGTGATTTTAACATATGACGAGCAGTCCCTGAACTACTATTTTATATCTTACTACATCACGCTTACGAATTGTCCACAGTCCATTGTTACAAATATATATTTGTAAAGTGTTGTGTAAGAACGTTTAACTGTGAAACGTGCAGATATAGACTGCATACACACGTAGAGCGAGTGTGAGGTGTGAGCTGGGCGACCACTGCTTCACCCGTACCCGCTTTTTCATAATATTTTCCCCACTGAGACTAACTCCCTCGTCGTTTAATGAACTTTGCACATTTTATTTTACTTAAAGAGCTTCACGTGTGAGGCGGTAAGCACTCGGATAATATTTCTGGAACATGTCTCTGTAGTTTTTTAGTTCTTTACTCGTAGATTACCATTATAAGTTATCACAATTTTACGTTTTTTAAATTCTACTTATTATACTACTACTACTACTACTACTTATTAGAACGTTAAGCAAAATGAAGATCACACTTCGGTGACAACATATCATAACTGTGATATTGCCGCCTGAGATTTTATATATTTAGAGCTCAATTGCGCTGTTTTTAGTGCACCATGTCGCGATCATCATCATCACCATGACACCTATGGAATAAATAAGTGTGCTGACAGTCCGTGTTGTCATTTTGTCACAGCACGGACACGCCATGTTTTTCAATGAATTGGAGTCGCATGAAAATACGGTCACAAAATGAGGGATAGCACGCTAGTTGGACCATGGATCCACAGACGACTGCAACGATCTGTAAACTTCACGTTTAATTCTTAGCGTCGAGCCGAATGCTGTCAGTAAAATAAATATTGGTCATCTTGCCCCATTTCAAAATTCAAAATCATTTGTGAAAGAGGAATGGTAGATAATGTACCGCTAGCAATAAATGATAGATAGTTATGAGATAAACGGAATGGCGGTTTAAAAATTGAATCGTCCCAATTATCTTCATGTAATTATCATTTTATTAGAACTTTGCTAAAATAATTTAAATTTTCTCAAAAAGTTGTTACAACTAGAATAGCAAAACGCATTTCTATCTTTCCTAAACTTGTCATGCTTAAAATCTATTTAGTTAAAAACTAGATCGCGTTGTGTGTCAGATGTCTGAATTTTCTTTATATCGCTGTAAAATATATATTATATAAAAATGATGAAATATTTAAATCTATATTTATGAATGAACTTACTAATGTTGCTAAGCACACACACTACAGAGCAACATTTTTATACTCCACCTTGTTAACAACAACATATTTGTATGAGCCATGATAAACAGCTGTCAGGTCTATCGACTTGTACGTATATTACATTGTAAAATGCAAATTGAAATTACTTTCAAACGTAAAGTTCTAAAAATCTGGGAATCAAGATTTTATTGTCGGTGATATGACCAGCCAAGCAAAAAAAATCCCGACCATGAGATATGCAAAGTCGTACAAAAGTTCCATTCATACTTGCCATTGCCTTTAAATTCGAAATAAATAGTGATTTAGGCCATTATGACTATAATTTAAAAATTTCAAGGTGATAACGTATTTATCTGATCATTCCTATTTCCTGTAGTTTCTGGTTTATTTTTGCAACAATAATAGCAAACTGTAAACTACTCTTCCAGCTTGTGATGTAAACTAAATCTAAGTCGAGCACATGTTGTTTAGTCCGATCTCTCATGAGCTGACAAATGTTTTCCCGTGAATTTTGTTAACGCACAGGAAGTTATAAAATATCAAATTAATGTATGTGTATTTGACTAATGAGGATTTATTTCTAGCTATACGGTAAGTGATCATACGAGGGGCACAGGAAGGTGGGTCGTCGGGAGTAACCAGCCGTGATATTACTCTATCGCTTGCTCTTAGTGGAACCTGAACGACCTGAAACACTCTTCCATTCCTATACATACGGGTATATGTACGAGTGAATACCCATATCTGAGCGATACAAAGTTTGTTCAGCACATAAATCTGTCCGTGAGAGTTTTTTCATTACGATGATTGTGTTCCGGTGCGCCGGGCTGAGGCGAACCCTCCCAACTTTCACATATTTATTGCCTTACGACTAAAATATTGACAAATTGAAATATTTTAAATTGAAGTGAATTTACTATTACTTACATTTAAACATTCGTACACAATGAATAATGCGTGAGTGTAGTAGTGTTCACTAAACTGAAAAAATATTTAATTAGACATGAGTATGACTCAAACTTCGAAGTTGTCAAGTCTACTGGCCTCTAGGGGTCAGGTAGTCCCATATTGTACAACTAGGTTATAGGTAGTAGAGGCTTTGCTAGGTAGTAGAGCCACGCTGATTTCAGCACGAGTGGGCCGGCTCGACCGGGGCAGTACTACCCTCCCACAGAAGACCAACCTAAAGCGCCAGCATCCGTGTTGTCGTGTTTCGTTGGTGAGTGTGAGACCGGAGGCCCATTGATGCAGGGGTGACAGTTATCGTGGTAACTGTGTAAGCCTTATACTGTCACGATGACTGTCATGCCTTTCACGTCCCCAAGTGGGGTGTGAAGAAGCATCTCACAGAGCCGCCATAGTGTGGGTCACCATACTGCATTGTCTGCATTTGTGATGAGTATGGTGATCACAACTCTTGGATTTTATTCATGCTTTCCATCAGGCAGAGTAGAGTCACTTTGACAGGCTCTTAATATATATAAAAAAACACGTTAGAAGCATCAGGCATACAAGTAAAAATGTCCCTGTTGTTGTATTTGAAAGACACAGAGTCTTTCTAAACTAATTTGAGAAATCACGGCATTCCTAAAAAGGAAGATACTTTCTAATGTGAACACTCCTTAGTCACCACTAGCTGTTGTCGTTCGGCGGTACCTCCCAAACGCTGGTGTGATGACAATAGTCGTCGGCGTGGTCGGTGCTAGGTCAATCAAGAGGCTGAAGTGCTTTCATAGTCCACGCACGCCGCTAACATGTGCACGCTATCTATCAACGTGACAAATGATGTTGATCAGTGCAGTGTCGTGATCAACGCCTCTATGTAATATGTTCCAGGTGCCATGCTTAGTGCAAAGTGATTGTGCGCTGCGTTCGGAGCCAGACACAACTAACGACATCGCGGTGTCACCGTGTGACGACAGCTTAGAGCTCCTCCATGTGTTTTAATGTGTTATGTCGCTTTATCACCGTAAAAGCTTTACACTATTCACGTAATGACTCGATTAAGTTCGGTAATATTTTCGGGATCCTTATTGTTTATTACATTAATTAATGGTTTACAAACTTGTTAGTAACATAAATCAATTTCTTTGTGACGTGTCGACCGACCGTGTTCATCTAATAATATCGTAATATGACACCTTTAAGTAAGTATTTTGTAATAGTAGTAGTTTTAGCTCATAATTCGTTTTTACAAGTTTTGAAACATTTGGTTTTGAAACTCTCGTTTGTTTAATAATAATAATAATAGGAGAGAATTTTAAGGATGTTCCAGTATTTTCACTCGTATGGAACTTTAAACAAACTGAGAATTACATGGGAATTGAAATTACTGTCAATTTATAATCTATACTACGTTTTTACCATTTCTTTTAGTTTGTTATCGTTCACAATAATATTATATAGGGTGGGCCACGAATTAGTTAACATTTAAAAAAATTGTATAATACATTTGATATATTGTAAAAATTGTTTATTTATAAGGAAACTAATTAGCTAGAATTTATTTTTTTAAAATTACATCGTCTAAATGACCACCGTTTCGACGTTTGCACTCTTCTAAGCAAGCAGCGAAATTTTAGAATACTCATCGGCAAAGAGACCGCGAGATCGTCGATATCTCTTCTCTGATTTTTTTAGTTGACCTAGTGTATATGGTTTATTGATTTAGACACGATTCTTCAAATAACCCCATGGAAATAATTCTACTGGGGATAGAATGTCGCCTCGTCTGGAAATCAGCTTTTCTGGAATCATGTGTTTGTCCACCAGAAGAAACTCATTAGATGTGTGACAAGTGGAAACATCTTATTTAAACCATGTGTTACGGTTGTAGCCATCAAATTCCAGTAGCGTTGGTCCCAAGAACTTTCGTAACATGTTTGCACGGGATTTTAGATTCAAATGTTAAGGAATTATTGGTCCACCGTATACAATATTTATTCATTGGCATTATTTGAATTATATGTTAGACTTACAATTTTATGCAAGTCCCATAACCTTAACTTCTTGTCCTGACAAATTATTTTGAGAGAAAATTTTGATTAAAATGGATCGTTTTCGAGTCTCGATGTGCGCACATCATGAAAGAGGGTTAATGCATATCGCTCAATGTTAGCATAAAGTTCTCGCAAAAATTGCATTCCACTGTTTCCTGAGCTCGGTGCTCACAAAGTGACGCGGTACAGATGTGGTCTGGCGGTCGCTGTGCGGAACATACTCGCGGTTGCGATGACGGGCCACTGTATGCCGACTGACATTTATCACGACCATCCTTACATAACTTTTAAGGTTAATGCTAGTAATAGTTCGCTAGTAGTGTTAAGCATTACGCTTACCTGAGACGTACAACATAAAATAAAGAACACACAGATATACACTATTTTATCGAAAGTAAATCTTAGGTTACCTATTCAACACTTTATTTTTAAATTTGCCTTAAAGACTTCTAATCTATTAGAACACAGTTGTTGGAGTAGCAGTACTTTCGATAAATGTATTATAACTTTATTGTTAGTAACGAACGAAGTGCAAGTCTACTAGGGTTTAGTAGCCGCATCTCCCTCGCAGGCTACATCTGCGTCGAGAGAGGAGTCAGGGAGACGCAGTAACTGCACCGACAAGTTCCGCTTGTTTCGCTACAAACAGATCGGAGCCGAATTAGCATACATTTACATTTTCTTAAACTGTTGAAAACGGCGTCTTGGCTCACCCTCGCCGATCGCCCACCGCTGATCATTAAGCGTAGATAATTGCGTCGGTGTTATTGTGCGCACACCCTTATTTACGAGTCACAAGTAGTCAGTGTGGAGAATCACAAACAAGCAGACAGAATATTAAGTAGAGTTGGGGAGCGTCTTCATACAATACCGCGTGCTCCCGCAGTGAAGTCATACATCGCACCTATAGATATCTACAGTACCTGTAACTACGACCAAAAAATAAAGGTTGGTATGACAACTAAATCTTTCAGCCTAAAATTATCTGCTAATTACGAGAATAGAACTAAAAATTATGATGTTGTTCTAAAAGCACTGCAATGCATTTCAAATGCCTGTTGACATGTACTCGTATGTAAAGTTCTTTATTTCGCCACAACGTCTAAATGTCTACACAGATTTAGATGTCTGTGTTAATGTTAGCATTCTTACATCATCCGAATGGACATTGGTGGTATGAAAAGTAAAATAATAATAATGATGTTAAATCCGTGAAAAATTTATATGAATACCTGAACAACATTTTTTTTTTAATTACGTAAGGTGGTTGTTAATAATCGTTACACACACACGGATGCATAGGCTTCCCATTAATAACTCAGGGCTCCAAGTCGAGTGGTGCACCTATTGAACGACGGACGTGGCTCTGACAAACAAAACATCCCGATTAGCGGCAACAAGCTCGAAGTCAAAACCTCTGGGGAAACAGGGCGTGATTTCATGTATGTATGTATGTACTCGTACGCATAGTATATCCATTACATGCTTATGTGCAAAAATTTAAAGAACAAAATAAATAAACTAATTTCAACATTTTTTGACAGTAACTGTACTAATTTAAGTTGATAGAGTCATTAAATACGTAGGCAGTAATGTTTGGCAGTAAAGGCAGTATTAGCACAAAACGACCTATATCTACAAAAGAAGTCTTGTGATCCTTTTGAATTTGTATATTTAGATAAGAACAAACAGGTTGGTTACGGGTGACGGACGGACAGACTGCAGGGGGCCCTCGTTAGCCGAGCAGCGCCGTGGGCACGCTCGTCGCGGTCCTCTCGGAATGAACAAATACGAGGTGAAGGTGCTCAAGGCTCGTTTGCTTAAGATAACAATACCTGATTAATATTCCCGTTTTATTATTTTTGTTCACGATTTAAAACAGATGTTACTGTGTTATGTATAGTTTTATCATAATCAGTTTTTGTTTAAGGAACAAGATTACGGTAAAATCAAAAGGCAATATCAAAACGTACGGTAAGCGGTGCGCAAATAAAAATGTTCTCACTGTCAAAGATACAAGCCTATAAGTATTAGGTGCAATAATTATGTTTTGTAAGCCTCCGTAAAACGTATATTTATATTTGCTGACTATCGACAGACATTCGACACTGAGAGGTCTCGTGGTACTAACAATATATGAGGTTCTTTTTCTACCAACACTTTACACCTAAACTCAGCACACGTCTTAATGCTGGGTTAGCCGGATGAACCAGTGAACGAGAACGGCTGCTACGAGTCAACCAACTAGTGTATCACGAACCGGGGTCATAAATCAATAATATTGATAGGTGCACACAGGATACCATGTAACCTCTCCTGGCCCTCTCAGATTGTTGAAGTTAGCCGCAAACTATTTACGGCAGCGGTGCCTCTGTGAAGGTGATGAAACTTCCTTCTAACAAATGCTGAAATTGCTTTTGTGTTTGTGTTCTGTGTGTTTACTATCTTTCTAACTTTTAACATTGAAGTGTTATTGTAAGCAAATGATTGTTTACTTTTCTTACAACCGTAAGTAAAAACAACACCCTACAGGTAAAATAGTATGTATTTTATTATATGTTTAAGATAAAGAGATATTTATGTATGTATGAATGTAATATTTTTGTAGTTTAGTGATTGCTATTTTTAAATCAACTTTTTCTTTTTTTGTTGTTTGTTTTTTAAACAGAGAGTACATTTTGCATTGCCAGTGTGCCACAAACTATTCAAATTTGTAAATGCTTGCTATCCCTGCAAAGAAATGTGCTGAAATGTTGTGTGTAAGAACTCATCCATTCACATAATTTGTAACCCGTTTTCCCTTTGTTCCTATTGACATGTGATGATACAGATAATCAATTTGTAAGTGGTCAAGAATGCTACAATTGAGTGTTGTAATACATCTAAATTACTTTAGGCTGAAGACTGTAAGGACCATATCGATATTGACATTAAAAGGCATCGATTAAAGCTCGCCTTTCGGCTGAGATGACGATGATAATATAAAAATTGAAGTATACATGTCTGAATTTAATACTACTAAAAATATAAATGCTTCAAAACCATAAATCATTTTATTTCGTTTTAATAAACGCTCTGCCGAAATGTCAGAAGACAGTCTGTTTCTGTAACATTTGTTGTTGCTTTATAATCTTGTAAGAATAAATAAAAAACAAAAGTGACAAGAGAAACGATACGTCCTCTACATTTAGAAGCTATTTAATTCTCGTGACAAATAGTGGTGGACTTATAACAGCCTCGGTTATTAATTAACGTCACTACACTCGCTGTATGTTATTAACGGAACCGACAATTCGGAAAGCTTTGAGACAGACATCGTACTTTTTTTTTAACCATAAAGTAAAATATATAGAAGTTAAATATGTATCTGTGAGAGAGTGGCTGCGCTTACACATTTATAGTTGATAAACTGTTTTTAACCGACTTCAAAAAAAGGAGGTTCTCAATTCGAATGTATTTTTTCTGTATGTGTTGCTCGATAGCTACGTCATGTATATAGACTAGTTTAAAAAAATCTTTTCATATTCAAAAGGGTATACCCCTGAGTTGGTCCCATTACCACCATATTCGGCTTTCATAATGGAATCACAGAGAAATGAGGGGAAACCCTCAAATTTTACAGGCCAGAGAACGTTTTTAACCTTGTTTTTTCTATATAGGTAGATATTTGCGTTCTGTACTCGGTATCTGATGTTGCTGAGCTGATGATGAAAAAATCATTCAGGAGTTAGAGGATAACTTTTTCAATAATTTTATAATGTGTTGTGAAGGGATTTTTCAAATTATTTTTGTATTCAAAAGGGTATACCCCCGAGGTAGTCCCATTACCACCATACCAGAATCAGATAATAGGATCCCAGAGAAATCGAGGGCAATCCTAAAATGTTACAACACTCGTGACGTACTTTAGTTTTTTTCTCTAGCCATACAGGTATTTGCGTTTAGTAGCTACTATAGTAACCAAACTGCTGATAAACGTACTTATATATTTCTAAATATACAGTTAATAAAGATAAATTATAACTAGATATAGAATAAATGTTTGTGTTCCTCACACAAACACTTTTCCTGAGTGGGAATCGAACCCAGGACTTCTAGCTTAGTAGTCAGGATCACTGATCACAAAGCCAAGAGGGGAGTGAGTGGGTGGGTATCTAATCTTGGGGAGCACGTCAAACTGCCGTTCCTGGTTACCATATGAACAATCGTTACCGATAATAGGAGCACTAAAGAACTTCGATATCACTTAGTACTTGGTTGTGAAAGTCTGATGGCAGTAGACAAACGGAAAAAATCTAAGTTCAGACTTTAAACCGACCCCAACTTCGTTTGGGAAAGAATGTTCAGTGAAATAGAATTCCCCCTTTGGTGCCCTTCAATAGTTACCGCAAAGACGGAGGTTGTAAGTTCGATTCCCAGGACAAATGTATCTGTTATGAGCACGATTATTTATTCTTGGCAGGAGCCGGTATACTAGAAGGGTATACTTGGCTCAGGCCCGTGTGCTAGGGTGTGAAATTTAAGATGAGGATGATGCGAGAAGCGTACTTGTGAGGCAACACGATTTTAACTATCTACCTGCCTATGCCTTTTCATTTCAGTAGCTTATCATTATTTTCATATTTATGAAACGTACATATTGAGTGTATAAAAATATTTTGAGTACTTGAAGTAATAACTACTTCTTAAACACAATAAATTTGTGACGACATCACGGACATTTGATATGTTACTAGTCGTGAATGTTTAAATGACAATACCGCGGTACAGATAAAACTCTAGACTCACGCTGTGTTACAGTATTGTCTTTGATCGTAAGCTTAGTGTCATTGTAAACTAGACAATAATTGAATAGGCAGCTACAGTGTTAGGCTACCTTTAGAGGACTATCTACCTTTAACATTATGACGTAAACACCACATAGAATAGTGAGTTACACAATTTTATTTAAGGTACAATCAGACATTGTAGACAGTTAAAATTACAAAACAACAATGCAATAGAGTCAGTGCTTGGTATCTAATATTTATTTGGTCGAGCTGTGAGTTGGAAAGATATGTTAAAAGACCTCCAGCAGCGGTTTCGGCGGTACGTGCGAGGTGCAGATGTCAGTCCGAGGGCGCGCGACCGAGCTTGGTACGAAAGAGGGCACAGATCGCAATAAAACTGAGATATGGAGCAATAATCCGCGCGGTGATATTAAACACCTCACTAATATTTAACAGTAGCTAGTTTTGTTTGTACATTTTCGACCAGAGAGCAAAGTTATACACTAGCAGTTTCTTCAATTTTCAATAATTTGGAATAACAAGAAACTAAAAGGGATGATTTAACGAAATATCCTCGATTAAAACACTTACAATGTTGGGCTCAGTACATAGATTACAATTAGAGTTGTACCTTGGTCCATAGCAAGGCAAGCATGTAATTCACTGTATACCTATGATATATATATATACGATTTATATACCTGTATACCATTGTACACCTATTAGAATAAACGTAGTTTATCGCGTTTATAAATGTCTGAAATAATGGTATACGCTTTTCGAAGATGAAATGTAAATGACATTAGGTCCTGAGGTAATTAAAACACCACAGTGTTAAATTGTTGCCAGCTGTCGTAACGTCACTATTTATTAACATAACAATCCTGGATCTTTGCCTGTAAGAACCCATCCAATGACGCTTGTGGATGCGAACGGAAAATAAAAGTTGGTACATCGGCACGACGGACAGCGGGCGGCGCACACTTAATGCGAGCGACGACTGAGACGCGACGACCGGCGACTAATAGCACGAGTGCGTGTCGCGTCCTCTCCTGAGCCATGCTGACAGAGGACGTAAATAAGTGTCATGATACGTTCGCGATGATGTCGTTTACCGAGGTTATTTAAACGCGGAATTTGTGAGACGGTGACACGCGCCGTATCCAATGTGTAGTATGCATTGTTCTACAACACTATAAATAGGTTAAGCCACGCTGTCTTATTCGATTGCCAGATACATGCATAACACATAGCATCATATTTTATACAAATGATTTGAATGGTGGGAATCGAATTCACTACCTTCGGTTTTGTAACCAGGACCACAAACCACTAGGTTAACAGACCAGAAAAAAAACAACAATAATAGTAATAATCAATATCATCATTCTATTCCAGTCCATTGCTGGACATATGCTTCTCCCATTGCATTAGATTAGTCGTACAATGAGTAGGCCTATAAAATAATAATTTGAAATAATTTCATAGCACCATCATAACTACTAAAACTACTCCATTAATTTATTATATACGAGTATTCGTATTTATTACGAAGATTATTTTTGAAATGCTAACTGTCCGCGTGGTGGAGAGAGGCATAACCATAACCATAACAGAACCAGGATGAGTCTAGGTAGTTCATGTACTAACCCACCTGGACTTCAGCGTCATCTACTCGAAGGCGTGAACTGGGTGGTTACGTAGGCCATGAAACCATATCGCCTCCACCAGTTTTCTGAGGCGCCACCTTCAGGCAAACCTCACGAATCTTTTCCACGATACTGGTCCCACCCTGCTCGGCGAGCCGAAGCACCTCCTCGAAACGAGATTCTCTAGCTATTATTAATGTACCGTCCGCATAGCCGACGACAGTCAGGCCAGAGCGCAGACTGGTGTGAGGGACAGCATCGTATGCGAGGTTCCATAATCATGGACCTAACACAGAGCCATGAGGAACCCTACAATACACTTCTTTCCGATTTTCTACTCCGTTCCGATCGATGAATGTCACCGTCCTGTCGTGCAGATAGGCCTCAATGACAGCCCGCATGTAGAGCGGCACCTCGTAAATTTCAGCCAGAGGAGGTTACCGAAAGCGTTGACGATATCAAGGCTAACCGACCTCTCTTGATCGGACTGTCGGAATCCAAACTGGCAGTCCGACAGATCGGGGCCCACTTGCAATAGGTGCCCACTGATATGATCAGAGATAACTCTCTCAAAGAGTTTCCCCGATCCGTTCAGCAGCCATATTGGTCGGAAGGCAGAGGGAGAATCTGCAGACCTTCCTTCCTTTTTCAACGGCACCAGTCTCGCTTATTTCCAGCCTAGGGGCAAGATACCGAGGTCGAGACAATCTGTTAAAATCTGCCTCAATTTGTACCCAGATACTGACAGATCTATCACGAAAGCCCGACCTGGAACAGCATTGGGTCCAGGCGCGGTGTTGCGGGAAGTTAACCGCCGCACGGCTCGGTCCAGCTCTCCCTCCGTCACCTCATACTTGTCGGAACAGAGTTGCTGATCCGATTATAACGGAGGGATCGCGGAACAGTCCATGACCCTTGGGAAGAGCGTGTCTAACACTCTCCTCAGAAACCTATAGGTCGCTATCTAAGCCCACGTTTAGTTCATTTCAGGTCCAAGCCTTGTCCTCAGCGATTACATCACAGAGAGCCTTTACAGCAGCTGCGTATTCCCGCCGTGCTCCATCAATTTCCTCGACTGCGACTCGCCGTTGTCACTGAACTCGAAGGTACGAGCGGCGCAATCTTGCAACTGTTGTTCTCAGCCGTGAGATCTCCACACTCCAGTAGTACGCCGAGCCAATTCTGGCTGCCATGACTCGGGCATTGAGGCATCACATATGGACGTTATAATGTTCCAAAACTAGACCGCCAGTTTTGCCGGATCGGTCGAAACCCTTTCCTCTGGCCAATCCGCGATATAGGATGCGGCTACGAACATATCTCGGTTGAACCGCTTGAGGGATGATAGTCGAGGGGGTTCTCTTTCCTGGTGTAGGCGGACAGGGTGTTGGAGCGACACATCGAATCTCGAAATCTTCACCACTCGCCATCTTAACATCATGTGCACTCGACTCGACTCTCCCTGCCACCGCACACAGGTACTGACTGAACCGTAACTAAGAAGTCGGAGGTCCAGTCCAGTCGCCCACTTCAGGATGGCTTCCCCCTTTGTATCGGTCACAGGTATCGCCGCACTCTCTTGAGTGGGCGTTGAAGTCACCCAAGATGAATACTGGACGGGCAGTCTAAACGTGAATGTAGATCCCCATCCCTTGCAGGTATGCCTCATATTCGGCTAGGACGCGATTGGGAGAGAAGTAATAGCCTACCAGCACTGTAACTCCCCATTCTACTGCCACAAAGCCTGCTCCCTTCCTCAGGAGAGAGCAATGTATATTTTCTCCACCCGGCGAATGTATGACCACTGAGCTATCGACCGCCTCGAACCACCGCGGATAGTCTGGGACAGAGTAGGGCTCTGCGATGACTGCCAGGGCAACTAATCCTGTGCAGCGCGGCGGTGTTTGAGGTTGGGGTGGGAATTCTAAGTCCCCATTGGTCCTCCCGTCGAGTTATAACTCGACTCGGGCTGTCCCGATTGAGGTAAATCAGGTTGGACCTGTCTCCTCTTCTTCGATGGCTGGTGGGCCGACCATGGCCAAGACACACCGGACACTTTAGTGCACCTGCTGCACAAGTTCGGGCTTTGTGGCCCAATTCCCAGCAGCGGAAGCAGCACCCACTCCTGTCAGCGTGGTTCGAGCATTTAACCCTGACGTGCCCCATTTCGAGGCCCTGGTAATTTTGCATGGGTCGTGGTACTAACGCTTTTGCACGGACCGATGCCCATCCCACCTGCGTAATATATACATACACCTACACAAATATATATAAATATATACTATATAAACTGAAATGAAAAATATTCACAATGACAAACAGTAATCCATCACTTCAGCAAGTGTTTGCTTGTCGGATTGTTTCAGGCAAATTATTTCAAGTCCGCACTACCTGCACAGTAAAATATTTATCGGCTAACTGAGTGGAACGTTTTGGCATTTATCTCTTGTAATGAAAACTAGGGATAGATAGGAGAATGTTAGATGGTAATGTCGTTTTTGGTTCAAGTGCATATTAACTAAAGGCATAGAAACTAAACAATTATTGGTATGCACATGATGACAGGTTTTCTGACGTATCGATATTATATTTTATCTATAAACGTTGTAATTAAATACATTGACTCTATAAATAAATAATAATAATTTAGTTTTGACTATGAACTTTTCTTTAATTTATTTACTAATACAAATTTGCCTTCAAAATGCCGAGTACAACTGAAGGCTTTCCCTTGTTCGCCATCATTATATGGCCCATTTAGAAGACTTTCCGTTTTCTGCATGCGTCGACCATGAAAAGTGACACTCGTAGCTGGTCATAGCACAAATACTCGTACTATAAACCCTACTAGTGCAATACAATGGACCCTTATTTAACAACTATTGCGTCAGTTGCCGATTGCCTAAAAACATCACACATTGTGAATCTAGGGTTCATACTTGAACAATAGTACTTTTTTGTGTTAACAAGACGTGGGTTGACCGGTAGCCTAATGTAATTTAGACGAGATAGTAGGTGCTAATATCGCAGTTATATCGTGCAGTTCACAACACGTTCCATTGTGTAGCGTTCGTTAATGGAAATAAATTACACATAATTTCATAGCAACCCGTGTAGTGTGCCCGATGTTAATGTCAATTGCCGTCCAGTTACCTAACACGGATTTATGTGTGTTTGCATAATTTTAGGTTCAGTATTTACGGTACATACTGTACAGTGATTTCTTTAGTGATCTATGTTACTTAAAGGCTCGAGAGCCTCACGTTCTAGTCGTTGAGTGTCGTATCCTGACTAACGACTTTTAAAATAATGAATAAGAAAATTAATTTCAAGTTCATATTGCCTCTTCTTATTACTTGTCTAGAGCAAAAGGAAACGTTTGTTTAAATATTTTTTTCTGCAATAAGCTTATTTACTCTTATTTATCTAAAACATCATTATGGTGACGATGATGATTTTCGTTTTTTAAGTTTTAATTAATTTTAGTTTCAGCAGTTTTTCTGTTACAGTATTTTTATTTATGTTTGAATAAAATAATTTTTTCGGTGCAGTCACACGTCTCAAACCCTCGCCGAAGTGTGGAATGTCATCTGCACTGGCCACTGGCGTGTCGGTACGCACCAACTATTAGCTACAACAAAAAACTACAACTTAAATGTACCGCTGCAATCAATTTGACCGTGTATTGAATGCGGTTTGATTTAACTGCATTTCTGTACGTATCTCTTTGATGTTGTAATTGTACAGTAATTATACGATAATTCTGTTTAACTACTGAACAACTACTTCGAACAGTGTCGTTATAAGTCAAAACATGTATATGTATGTGTAATAGTATGTACGTATATATGTGTATTGCTCTGACTTACGTCACACTACGTAAGTACTTCGAGAAGTATTCTACAATTATATAAGATACAAAATAGTTCCACAGTAATTATATTTTATCTATAAACGTTGTAATTAAATACATTGACTCTATAAATAAATAATAATAATTTAGTTTTGACTATGAACTTTTCTTTAATTTATTTATTACTTTACTTTTCTTTTTTATTTAGTACTGTATTATTACGATAATACAGTAGGTTAGGCAACATGTAATACACGGCTATCACTTAAAGCAGTGTGTGGTGTATTTAGTAATGGGGCCGCGGTTATTGTCTCCGCGAGGATCGAGAGCCCAAGAGACGAGTGTCCCTCCGGCGACAAATGCGAGCAATCTGTCACGCGCGACCCTCGCGTCGCCTCGTTACTCGTCACTCCATGGAACAGCCACAGCTTTTAGTCTTAAGTAAGCTTTTAGAGCCGGCAATAAGTAATGGCTGTACTCACATCCAAACACAGCAATACTTCATTTATTTTTTCTTAGTGATTATTCCGATTGGTATTTTACTGAAGTGAGTGCTGAAGCGGAAACGGACACTGAAGGATAGTCTATACATACTCGTATATGTGTTCCATAACTAAAGTGAGTTTTCAATCAGTATAGTGTGTAAGCAGTTATTTCCTCTGAAACAAAGGTTTTCTATATTTTATTGAAGTATGAGATTTTTTTTATCATAACCTGTCTGATAAATTTTGATTGAAATAATGTTCAGTTTTAAAAATAAAATGGAAATGTAAGATGTTAAAGTAAAAGCAATTTAAATAATGAGAAGAGAATTTGCAATAAGTTGTGTAAATTGTTTCAGCGCTTATGGCGGTGTTGTCCAGCGCAAGTTTGTCTTGTGTATTGTTTTATTGCGTCTTCTGTAGTCGGGAGTGGAGTGGACACTACTCATATAATGAGCAAATTGCTGCCCTCCAGGAATTTAATATTGCCTCCGTAACGTTAGCGTAACGATGCAATTATCATCATAGTTTTGTACATGTAATGGGTAGTAATTCTTCACTCTGGATGTTCTTTGTATCTGTTTCATACATATATGTTTGTAAAGTCCCCCGCGACACAAGATTGATTTCTAATGTGGGAATTATCTTTAAAACAGGAAAAAAAAATTTTTGATTAGGGAAAATAATATAAGGAATATTTCATTGTTATATGATGATAACATGATAGCTTTAACGCATATAAAGTCCTTTAAACCCCTACTTAATGTAGTGAGATTCGTTCACCAGTTACTAAACTAAAATATATTATTAGTGTTCTCTAGGGATCAAAGAATTTTCTCTAATAAAGTATTTAGGTCTAATACGATTAGCTACGAGCTTTTTTCTTTTCATAGGTATGTAAAAATATTGCCAAGGTAGTAGAGCCACGTTGATTTCAGCACGAAAGGGCCGGCTCGACCGAGGCAGTACTACCCTCTCACAGAAAGTCAACCTAAAGTGACAGCATGACTGCTGTCATGTTTCGTTGACGAGTGTGAGACTGGAGGCTCATTAATGCAGGAGTTACAGTTATCGTGGTAAATGTGAGCCTTACATAGCCACGATGAATGTCATGCCTTTTACGTCTCCAAGCGAGGCGTGAAAAAGCATTCCACTAGGTCATAGCGTGGGTCGCCATACTGAATTATTTACATTAGCAATGAGTATGACGACCACCGCTCTTGGATTCTATTTATGCTTTCCATCAGGCAGAGTAGAGTCACTTTGGTAGGCCATGAATAAAAAAAAACCCAGATGCCAGATGCACGTTATAAGCGTTTAATTTCGTTCCATAAGGAATTATGATACACGTAATATACTTTTCATCATCTTCATAATAGTCTTTGGTAGTCCTATTCTGAACCTAGACCTCTCCTTATAAAGTGGGATACTGTTACACAAAACGCTGGCCAGACGGTTACGGTATAGACGGTTTCATAGATATTTACAAAATATTATCGTTTAAAATTGTGTTCTGTAATAAACTGTCGTTATTTTTTCTGGTCGCGTATAGGCTTAGCGTAGCACATTCTGTATTACCAGATGGCGTTGTTGTGTATAAAATAAATACAATCGGTTGGTACACTGGCATTTCTCGTCGGTAGCAAGCGATACCTAATTTGTCTCTTCTCGTGTTTGTGAGTGGTTGTGAAAGAAGTAGTTATCAGAAATTTGAACTGCTTGAGTGAAGTCGGGTTCAGACAATTCACTTCGGTGCAGTCGTGGTGTACTCGTATTCAACCTTCCACACTCTTACATACATTCAAATAGCACCAACGTTTTACAAGTATCGGTCCACAATGACGATGACCAGGACTATATGAACTAGTACACGACACATTATAGCCACAAGTGAATACCCAACGCTTGGTAACATCGATTACCTGCCAATTTCTGGTAGATGAAGTGTCCACCCTATACATTGATTCCATGTCAGTTAATCTGGTGATTCGACTGCAAAAATGTAATTGCAATTATTGCTAATAATCAAATTTAACAAGAATATAACATCACTTGAATTTATGAATAATAACATGTTTAATGTAAGCCAACTTTGTTATCGAGATACAATCGACGAGTGATCGGCCACAACGATGGGCCGAACAATCAAACAAAGCACGCTTCAAACATATCAACGTATCGGAGTTATCCTCCTTCAACGCCGTTAAATTAAACGTATCGCCATTTATAATAAAATTGTAATAGTCCCGCGCGACAACGCGATCATCCGTCGCACATCGGCGTAATGTAAATACGAGTATACGCGTGATTGCCCAGTTTTCGTTGCCGAATGAAAAGTTTTCTTTTTACATGTATTTTGTTTTGTACCATGAGTTCACAGAACATGTAAATTGATAAAAATTGTTTTTCTAAAAACAAAGAAAAGTAAATATGTTGTCACAAGAAATACTTTTCACATTTAATACATACGGGCGCAGTTTTACAACTCGTGTGATACTGTTTAGGTAATAACTTCACCTCCTTTTAGGATATTTGAAACCTGGAAGCGGGTATTAGATTTTAAAATACACACATTTACGCAATTACATAACGGAGGCAAACGATCTCCTCTTCTTATGGTCCTGACAGACCTCTTTTGCTTCTTACATGTTCATTAATCGCACGCATGCTCGTCGGTTCCTGGTGTTTTTACAAAGCTCTTCTTCAAACCATCACCAATTTGGTCGGTAAATGTTCGGTGTGAAAGACTTCTTACAACCCTTTCACACACACTCGCTCTATAAATTTCTTTCGCAAGTCTTCTATCGTCCATCCATACGTAGATACGTAGCCAAATCGCCGAAGTATGCTCTTTTCTATACTCAATTACACGTGCACGAATAATGATGTGCTATGTTAATATCTGAAACGACCTTGGGTAAGTACTACTTAGGTCAAGTTAAGATGTTTCTTTACGTTATCTATTCCTATTAAAATTCACTAATTCGGTACTTGCTAAATAGCAATAGTTGTATAGTAGTAAAAACATGTTCATTTCTTTTAAATTTTAACTCTTCACACTCGGTGATACGGTCGGTACCTTTTGTACGATAAATGTATCTATTAGTTAAAAGTGGTATATATTAACATTTTAGAATTTTTTCTTTATACCATATCGCAAAGAAATCCCCCTATAGGAAATCCGGTCACAAGCCCGTTGCCAACTTCTCTTGAAGGTGGTATTAGAACCGATACACCACAGGAGACAATTTGTTTCACAAATTGGTTGTGCAGGACGAAAACATTTTTGAAAAGCATATAGTGGTACAGCGCCAACTATACAAGTGATAGTAAAAAGCTGCGACCTGTATTAGTCCAAACAATTCCTCGGAGCACTCTCCATAATACAGGTTTAACATCTTATATCTACTGTACAGATCTAAATAAGTATCTGCTGGATCTATCTGCTGGATGTTTAGAAAGACCCATTTAATTAGGGAATCCACATATCGCGTAGGTTGACGCGCGACCGATGAGGGTGTGCGACAAAAACTTTTTCAATTAGGTGACCAAATCGCACGCTCTACACCACGCGCGTACTGCGCCCCACGATCTGTCCGACTCCATTCACTTTTACACTTTGAATTAAATTAGTTTTCCACATACGAATATCTACACCTACTTTATGGCCTTTGTTCCAACCTATTTGATCTGCGAAAAGCACTTTAAACTTTATATCACCAGCTACGTGTCTCAAGCAAAGTTGGTGGTTCCTAATTACAAAGTGATGTGATTGGGTACTGTTGATTGGGTACCTTTTTTAGCATTCATGGTACTTTAAAGTTGACAACATTTTGCACACTTTTGACAAATAGTTCGGCAAGTTTTAAACATCATTTTAGCGAGTGCTACCTGTAATACAAAGTATAAGATTTACATAATATCAAATGCAATGTTAGTGTTTAACAGCGACAAGATATCGTTATCTTACCATTTGATAGCGAACTCTTGCCAAATATTTTTTACTTAGCTCCTTAATTGGTTTAACTGTTACACCTTAAGTATGACAAGCAGTGGAATAAAAAATATTTTAGAACTCTATCCCCGGGAATGCAATACAATATTTAATTTGTATTTATATGTTTATATTGCGTGTGAGATGAGTAAGGTTATTTATTATTATTATTATAATTGATTCAAAAGCGTTATTATTTTTATGCAAATATTAATATATTAAAACATTGTATAAATCGTTTATGTAAAGCATTCCTAACGTAATAACATTGAGCATTATGGAACGTTACAAGTTACATTACCGATCACCGACGTCGGTTGGTTCCTACTCATACGGGGAGTAAACATTATAAGCTGCTAAATAAATTTTCAATACAGCTTCATTTGGGAATGCTATTAAGATTATAATCGTGGTCGCGCGCATCTTTAATACGTCAATTTGTATGCACGCATGTGATTACCTCTTAATAGATAAGGCCGCCTACGCGCGATATTCCAATGTTATTTCTATGTAATTGACAATCGAAGACAAAACAATCGAGGATGGACCGAGAGTTGTATGTTTAGGTGGGCGCGAGGCGGACGCCCCGCGGCTGCTCCTCACGGTGACCGACCTGCGGATAGAGCTATAACTGCTACACAAATTATACAAAATGTATACCAATATCATGCTGACCGTCGACTAATAAAGTCACGCAATGTACCGCTTGTGTCTTACAATATTTAAGACTATTTAAGCCCGCTGTCGCCTGTTCAAAGTATATTTCTCCAGCTTTAATTTACTTCTTGTTGAACTTCAGTAACGAGGATCGGCTGAAGAAAACGAAGAAAATTGACTTAGTTATTAACTCGGTCATAGTGACATCCTGGACATGTAGAGGCTTTCTGTCATTATTATGTACTGACTTGTCATTGTTCAGAGGATTGTTTGAATTATATAAGTTAGTATTAATTAGTCACTACGACCAGAAAGCTTTTGGTTTATAAATTTATAAGATATTAGTAGATTGCATTTTACTTGCTCATTTATCTGAAAATTGAAATGCATATTATTTGCGCGCATAGCCGATACAGCGAATCGAGTTATCGTTGAATAGCTCGAGTAAATTATGTTATAGGAACTAGTTATTAGAGCGAGCCGGCGCGTGGTGTTTTGAGCGACTCGTGTTTATAGCTCGATGTGATGTATTATAATTCATTACTGGTATAAATTACTACGCGGCCCGTGTTATTATTGCCTTACATTAATTCGTCAAGTGTGGTCCGGTTCCGCCCACGCGTCAGCTTAAATTAAATAATATGCCGGCGCAAAGCGGAGCGGCCAACACACACCACGCTTGATTAAGTGCCGCTGGACGGACTCTGCCGTACATCCCATACACATTATACTTCCTTAATACACTGCAAAAGAAATCATTTCTTTTACAAATTCAGAAACAATTGTTATCCGATTTTTTCAATACTTTAATGCGTATTCTAAGTTATTATAGTTGTCTGCGTTTAAATAGTAAAACTTAAAACAGTTCTTTCTCCTCTGTTGGGTGACAAATTTTCAAGTTTATTTTTTCTTAATAACTATTGATTTACTGTAACGGCTGAAAATAAAGAAACTTCTCTACTACCTGTCTTCGGTGGAACTTTATTATTACCGGTGTCTTTCTTTCTTTGGTGTGGATGACCTCGAGCGCGTGTACTATTGGAAATGATTTCGAATCTCCCTTAGAACAGAAGCAACGAGTGGGTGGGACTGAGGCCTGCAAGATGGATGCAGGCCTGAGGTTATACTAGAGGAAGCAAGGTATGACCACCTCCTACTGATCAAGCAAGACTTGGATATTTATATAGAGTTATTTCTTAGGGTACATGTGGATTTCTATAAATACACACTAATGTGATCGACCACTTTGCGGTTTTAGTCGGTCGATTCTGGCGCCAGTCTTCAGTACATAGTCAGGTTATGAGGACTGCCACGAGATAAAATGTATTAGGTATAATGTAATGTGTATTGTAATGTAGATTTTTTTCTTTTATAAACTCTTGCATTAGGAATAATCCTATGTCCCGGCACTTTACCAACACACATGAAACGGACACAAAGCACCCACACTCATAACAACAATTTGTTGCTCACACAAAATTTTGTACCATATGGGCTTTGAATCCCTAAGCCAGTTTGAAGTCTCAGCATAATAGAAAGCGGTGAATTGACCGTTTAAAACCCTTCGTCATCCGTGCAGTCAAATGAATCAAATCAAAATTATTTTTTGTTTTCGCAAATGATTTCAATATAATTTCTTTTATTTTGCACAGCCAGCCAGTATTGTGGGTGAAGAAACGAAGTAGCTTATCTAAAGATTATAATTTGATATTATAATATGTGAAAACCGTACGAGGAGGAAGCCTTCGCGGTTCATATAACAACAAGTAGAAAGTTATTCGATACCTTGTCTAACTACTGTTCCAATATCCTCCTCACTCCTCCTCCTCTACATGTACGTATGCATGTACATATACCATTATTTATGGGTTTCGTCCCACCGTACCGGATATTAATGTTTCAGGTAGCAATCTCAGTTAATATCAGCATCTTAGTTATACAGTTATCCTTATAATTCTATGAGAACTCTCGAAAGTAAGTTTCGTAGTAAAACTGTCTCAACAATTCTTTTGTATTTTTATGTAAGTCCATTTTAAAGTACATTTTCAAAGTATTAGTAATCTTTAATTATTATTAATTAAGCAGGTCTCAGTTAGGAGTTTGATTTGTGGGTATTAAAATTACGTGTATAGAATTAGAACTGTGATATTACTTAAGACGTTTCATGCGGCAGAGCATCGTCTAGTCCCGAGTGGTGTGTAACCGAGCGAGTCAAGACTCGGGCGCGCGGTCAGAGGGCGGCGTGCATACCAAGTGTCGTTATTATTACGTGACGGACTTTTCTAATAATGTTCTAACTTTCAAGTTTTTTATTTCTTTCATATGTTGTTATATTAAAAAGAAATTTTAATTGAAGTGGTTTACGAATCTCAGTGACTACAAGCCACCAAGAAATAATTCTGTACCTGAAAGCGTTGGTCTTTAAAAAAAGGTAAGTACCTTCTCTTTTTGTATTCCGCTTTATCACCAACTCTTCATACCTTTAAGTGCGATTTTGATCACAGGTGCTTAAGCATTCACAGCCGTGTTAAATTTATCTTCATTAAAAACCGTGTCAGTGTTCGTAATGTGGAAACAGAACGGAGAAGGGTCAACCAATTGTTGGTCACATCAAATTATCACCTTCAAGTTTATGATTAAAATTTAGGACGCTCTTGATTCACGTTGATAAGGATTTAGAATTAATATCTTCTCTATCTATATGATAATAAAGAAAAGAAGTGCCAAATGTCACATATGGTATCACATATCCTACTTTTATGCCGAGATGCGTGCGCGCGGGTTTATTGATGCCCTTACGTCCACTAGCAGTGGTGCCTTCTCTTATTGCGTATATATTTGGAAGTGCTACACACAAACGCACTCTATATCTCAGCCGTATATATACATACCCATACAAAGGTAAATTCTCGTGACGATTACCTGGAATGATAAAAGAGCGACATTAGTTTTCTCGTGTTAAAATATACGGTACGGCGTTATCTTTAATCGTACAAGTGTAATACCAGGAACGAAGGACGTAAATTACAATGTTCCACAAAACGAATGTGTTGAAATGTAAGACATCATAATTGGTTTGTGTGACGTATCCAACACAACAGTTTTATATTTCAGAGCATTTAGTTCGAGGTGAAATAAGTACTAGTAACACATACCTATAGATTACAGTTTCCACGTAATATCAAACTTTGCTAAGAGTAAACAAAAATTCAATACGTAAAGCCAAGTTCAAGTCTGTTATGTTGTAATTTAGAGTTAAGTATTATAAAATGTATTCGTGGGTTGAATTATTTTGCGACGCCAGAACAAATTGTATGGTTGTGAAACCTTTGTTACTGTGGATTCAGTAATGGAGCCTAAAGTGGGATATAGGAGACATATTGATGAATTGATACGTTTTATTGCACTTGTATTTTTATTTTTCTTTTTAGTTGTTATTATCAAATTTTGTGTGGTGTTGGCTGGTGGGTGGTGCAGAGGAGTAATTTCGTGCCAACATAGTAAGGTATTGCATATTTTGAGATATCGTATAAATAATTCAGTTTTTTTTTACATTTATATTTATTCACTATTTTGTAGTATATTTTTATTGCTTATATTTAATACATATGATAACTGATGATTATGATTCTGACAACACTGCTCACGAGTCTACTTTATCCTCTATAGATGACAGTTCTGCCTCTATAACTGAGACATTAGGTGAACGCTTACAATTTACATTCAACTGTCAGTCAGAGCACCTGCTTAATGTGTGTCACCTTAATGCACAGAGCATACCCAGTCATTATAGTGATTTGACTGAGGCTTTTAGTAACACCAACGTTCATGCCATCCTGATACCGGAGAGTTGGCTCAAATCTAATCTTCTTTCTGCTTTCTATCCTCTCACTGGCTATATCCTTGTTCGAAATGATCGAGTCACCAGGAGGGGAGGTGGAGTTGCCATTTACATACACAGTTCTCTTCCTTTTAAAATTCTGGCTTCTTCTCCCTCTTCTTCTTCGGCTGCCGTAGAATATTTATTTCTTGAGGTCCTTGTGAGAGGAATTAAGGTGATCCTGGGGGCAGTGTATTCTCCTCCCTCGATAGATTACTTCTCCAGTCTGGAAACAGTGCTGGAATCCTTGGGGTCTGTATACACTCATCACATCATCATGGGAGATTTCAATACAGACCTAACCCGCCCTACCTCACGTGCCAGCAAACTCCTTCAGATTGTTGAGTCGACCGGTATGCATATTTTACCTCTACAGCCAACTCATCATAACAGCCTGGGGGTGGACACTTGGTTAGATTTAATACTGGTGTCGGCCCCTATGCTTGTCCGTAACCATGGTCAACTTGAAGCACCGGCATTCTCCAATCATGATCTTATCTTCCTCTCCTATGCCCTTAAACCACCTAAATCCCAACCAAGAGTTTTGCGCATGCGTTGTTTTGCTCGTATGGATGTAGGCAAGCTACTTAGGGATGCTGCCTGTCTGAATTGGGATGCAGTAACGTCAGTTACAAGCATAGATCAGAAGCTTCATAACTTTAATCACATACTTCTCGCTCTATGTGATAACCATGCACCCATCAAAAGTATTAAAGTAAAGAGGCAACCTGCTCCCTGGATGACGAAAGAGGTACTTTTGGCTATGCGACGAAGAGATAGAGCTTTTTTCAAATTCAGAAGGGACCGTACCGAGGAAAAGCGCACTTTATACAAAATCACGAGGAATCGCTGCAACCAGATGATACGCAACGCCAAACGCCGACACATTTTTGACAACATCTCCCATTCTTCTCCCGCCAATATTTGGAGGTTCCTTGGAACTCTGGGTATTGGTAAGCAGCGGTCGGGTGGTCTGCAGGGGACGGTTGGTTTGGAGGATTTGAACCTCCATTTTTCTCTATCTGCTCATTTGGATCCCCAAACCGAGTATCGCACTGTTGACTATCTGACAAGTTTAAATAGCCCTAACATAAATCCCTTCCGATTTTCTCCGGTTGCGTCGGGTGAGATCAAAAAGATCATATTCTCTATCAAATCCAATGCTGTTGGTTGTGATAAAATCAGCCGACGTATGATCGTAACAATTATTGACCACATTTTACCTATAATCACCCATATCATAAACTATTCATTATATTCTGGAATTTTCCCATTACTGTGGCGCAAAGCTTGTGTCATCCCTTTACCTAAAATGCCAAATCCCACACACCCCAACCATTTCAGACCAATATCCGTTCTCCCTCTCAAAAGTCCTAGAATCCTGTGTGCACAAACAGTTTTCTGAATTTGTCTACAAAAACAACCTATTGAGCCCGTTTCAATCGGGTTTCAGGCCTGGTCATAGCACTACTTCTGCTCTTCTTAAAGTGGTTGGCGATATCAAGGCAGGTATGCAAGACACTGAAGTTACTGTTTTGGTACCAATTGACTTCTCTAATGCCTTCAACACAGTCAAGAATAATATACTCCTGTCTATCCTTTCCTATCTTGCGGTCTCACCTGAAGCACTGGATTGGTTCTCATCATATCTTCGGGGATGCCAGCAATCTGTTCATGTCGATGGATCTTCCTCGAGCTGGTGTGATCTTGATTCTGGTGTTCCTCAAGGCGGTATTCTTTCTCCTATATTATTTTCTGTGTATATTAACCTCCTGTCCCTGGAACTTCTTTGTGCGTATCATCTGTATGCCGACGACCTACAGCTCTATTCACAGAGTAAAGTGGAAGATATTTCGATAGCAATACAAATGATCAACCACGATCTGGAAACAATCAACACGTGGTCTCAAAGGTTTGGTTTATCTGTGAACCCCACAAAATGTCAAGTTATCGTAGTGGGAAGTCACCGGTCGATGAGCAGAGTAGACACTAAGACTCTCCCGGCTATTACTTTTAATGGGACTATCATACCTGTGAGTGGATCGGTGAAAGATTTAGGTTTACACCTCGATTGCACACTAACCTGGCGTGAACAAGTTGCAAAACAGTGCGGGAGGGTTACTGGAACACTTCGGGCTCTAAATCGTCTGAGAAATTTCCTGCCCGTAAAAACCAAGACTATGCTTGTGCAAACTCTTATCTTTCCCTTAATCGACTATGGTGATGTGTGCTGCTACGACCTGAATGCAGATCTTCTCGATAAATTAGACCACCTTCTTAATAACTGCATTCGATTTGTTTATAATCTCCGTAAATATGACCATGTATCCTCTTTCCGTTCGCAACTCAATTGGCTGCCAATTCGTCTACGCCGAAAATTGCGCGCGCTCACTGTTTTATTCTCTATACTTAATAACCCATCTTCGCCAACATATTTAAACTCTTATTTCCAACTCTTATGTAGCAATCACGACAGAAAGCTTCGGTCCTCTAAGAATCTTCTCCTTCGTTGCCCCTCCCATACATCTGAGTTTGTTGGCTCATCTTTCTTTGTGCAGTCCGTTCTTCTCTGGAATGAGCTTCCCCTCGAAGTCAGGATGGCTACCAACGCTTTTTCTTTTAAGAAAAAAGTGAAGCAGTATTTACTGAAACAGCTGGCAGAATCAACCAATACATGATTATCATCTTATACTTGTTATGATATTTATTCGTGTATGTATGTATATAGACTTACATCAACTTAAGTATGTATATGTATGTATTTATGTATTTGTATTAATTTTAGTATATGAAAGTTTGTGTCTATTTCTTCTATTCAACACCTGAAACGCACCTACTTCCTATTTTCTCTGCATCACCCAAAGGTTGACTGGTAGAGAATGCCTTAGGCATTAAGTCCGACTATGTACATAAAGTGCATGATGTATAAATAAATAAATAAATAAATAAATAAATAAATAAATAAATATTGTGAACAATACGCAATAAAAACAAATAACATTTACCTTAAGTTTTATTTAAGTTCTAAGTTTTAGTTCAAAGTCCTTCATTTACCAGCTTCAGGTTAGACATGGAGCTATTTGAAAGATGCCAAACACACAACAGTTATAATTCTACGCTTCAATACAAAGATCTAAAATTATTTATGAAAATTACGACCGTATTTAGAATGATATTGAAAGAAATATTATTACACATTTCGTTACCTATATTATCCTAATGTATCATCTCATTATAATCTTTACAGCGATTAACTCATCACACGAGTATCAGTCAGTGGACGGGTCGCACCGATATGTCGCTCTGAAGAACCATTTATCAAGAAGATTCCAATACTCGCAGGTCAGACGTCTGTTGAACCAGTGACCCAATACACCGTTGTGGCATTGACAGATGGATCTGAGTGGTAACCAGATGGGCGCTTGTAATATGTTTAGTAATATGTACAGAACAGGGCAATAAACATTCTCTGTTCTACGGTAATATACGAGTATATGTTACAAAAAGTAAAATGGGTTTGATTCAATTAAATTTGAGCAAGACGATGAAAACGTTTAAAGCGCAAGTTACTGATACCTAACTGATTGTAGTATCAAGAGCCTGCGCTTAATACTATAATCTATTTGGTGGAAGATTTACTTCCAGTGCAATTGATACAATTTATCCATATTATAGCTATGTAAATAACTTTGTGAAGTCATTTGTAACCTACTTTAAACAGTCCTGTCAAAAGAAAAATTTGCTTGTTTACGTAGTTTTGTATGTTTATAGTTCGGTTAACAATCCTGTAATTTGGCATCTCGGTGCTGGTTATGGAGTTAAGAGGTTAACAGTCAAACCTTAAGTTTAAACTTATATTATTCACTTCAACTTAAACAGTATGTACCGTACGTACCCTCCCGACACAAAGGGAGGATCCTCCGACAAGGCGAGGTGATCATACCTGGCGGGCCAAGGCCCATCGGTTGATGTTGAGATGTTATGAATATGTTAATCGCCGCGAGAATTTCTAATTCGTGATACAGGATTAGTAGTTGCTCCATGGTTCACTATACTCCGTCCGTTTATGTCTTCGCTAGATGGCACTGTAATATAATTTTCTGTTTGTGCTGTATGTGGTAGTTGCCACATCACTCTCCACTAAGATCGGAGGTCGATGTACTGATGAGTCAGTTGTCTATTTCTCTATTGTGGAGCGTGCCAGTGCCAGAAGTGAGTAGTTCCAGTGAGTCGGGATTGCATGCGATGCGCGGTGCTGTGGTGAAGTCCCCAGTGAGACGAGGCGATTACTGCGTATTGGCTGGCTGCTGCGTAGACGAGAGAGATCTGCTTACGTGAACCGTAGGTGCAGGGTGTTGTGCCTAGACGCTGATGAGCGGGCGTTTCCTGTGTGTGGTATCCCTGTTGAGGCCGAGGTTGCTGGTTGGCTGAGACTTGATTACCGCTCATTGCTGTAGGAGTGACACCGTTGCTGTTGATCTGCTTTTTGAATGCTACTTCCAATCTCATCGGGGTCACTACAGTGGAGGAAACGGGTGTGATATCCTTGCTACATAATCTTCAGACCTCAGACGAGGCGAGGTTCCTCGGACCAGGTGTGGTTATCATGCCTAGTGGACCACGGCTTAACGGTTAATGTTCGGTTGTTGTGTAAATGCTAATCACTGTAAGAATCTTTATTTCGCGAAACAGGATTAGTAGTTGCTCTGTAGTTAATTATGCTCCGTTGTTCGATGTGTCTGCGCTAGATGGTGCTGTAGTATGTTTGTATATTTGTGCTGTATGTGGAAGTCGCCACATGATGTTGCTGTTAATGTAAGAGCGATAAAAAATCGAAATTAATATTGACTATTATTTTTGCAAGTATACACCGAATAGGCTACAATAATTGCGCAATATATACCTTACTAAATCCAAATTTTGTATCTACAAAAGCAACTTCAGTATAAAGCATACACTATTAAGGACACGTCCATTCTCACGTGTAACAAGTGGATAGAAATATGTGTCGGGTTGGTGGTAAGTTGTAACTCGATACAACATAATCCCACGGCTTAATGTTAATAACTTAATAAGAACGTAACATAAACTTGAGTAAAAAAGGAAAGCGACCATGAATATGTATAAGCTACCGCGAAGTGTAGTCGGGCAAGGTCAGCTCACTCCACACATACACCCACACACGCACACACACAAATACAGAATGCGGTGTGAGGTATGTGCGTGTATGGGATACAGGTGAACCGACACGTAATAGTGACAAATTGAGAATCTGTCCACCTCCGTGTTAAGGGTCTCCATACACTTACAGGCCAGCTACTCTCGCTTGCTTATTTGTTCAAAGTTTAGATTCAAATAGTGCCATAAGAAATAGTGAAAAAATTTTGAGATCAATATAGTCTGGCAACTCGTCTTTGATAAAGAAACAACCAAACTAATTAAGACTAGTGAATGGCTATATTTAACTTCATCGCATACATCTTAATAATACTTAAAATAGAATTTATCTAATAAAATACTACTTGTATTTACTTATTGGGTATATCTACAGACTCAACAGAGACCCCTGCCCATCACTAAGATGTGGGACTACTTCGTGCAGCGGCACGAAGTTGTTCTACAGTTGATCAGTTGGACAGTTGTGTGTAACACTGGTTACTCGCCAAGTTTTGAGTGACTTATCAAATAATGGAAAGAACAGTCACCATCCTGTCACAGCTACCACCTCGCTCAGTGTGAGGGTACCGCAATGTTGACAAATTGAGCGCACGACGTTCCCCGTTTCAATCTCTCCGTCGCTGGCTAGTGCTGCACAATCTGTACCAACATACGTGTAAAGCTGGACAAATGAGGTCTGACTATTTATGTTTAGTCCCGTCCGTTATATTAGCCAGTCAATTGTCTCATCTCTCAATGTTATCCTCTCTTTCAACGCTACGGGCATGGATGTGTGCGTACTTTATATATGAGTATACATTTCTGAACACTGACTGTGCTTAATTTTTTTTTCTGGCATCTCTCTGGACGAACATTCTTCTCATAGTTAGATAATATTCTTTTGGGACGCATTAATATTCAATAAATTTTCATTACTTATAATACATGTAATGCAGAAGACAAAAATCTTCATTACATAGCTAGGCCTACAAATGTTGCAAAACGTTAGGTAGTAGAGCCGCGCTGATTTCAGCATGAACGGGCCAGTTCGACCGGGGGTAGTACTACTCTCCTACAGAAAATCAACCTAAAGCGACAGCATCCGTTCCGTCGTGTTTCGTGTTTGGTGAGTGCGAGATTGGAAGCCCATTGATGCAGGGGTGACAGTTGTCGTGGTAAGTATGTATAATCTAATGCCACGACGACTCTCACGCCTTTTACGTACCCAAACTACGTCACTATAGCGTGGGTCGCCATACTGCATTGTCTTTATTCACAGTGAGTAAGGCGACCACCATTCTTGGATTCTATTCATGCTTTCCATCAGGCAGAATAGAGTCACTTTGGTAGGTTTCGATATAAAAAAAAAAGATCACTAAGAATGGAGGTGTGTGGTGCAGTGGTACTTGTGGTTAGTTCATCAAACCGGGGCACCTTTGTGCGACGCGTGACGGTACATCCACCATGATTGATTACATTTTGTGCACCACCTCGCAATCATCTCTTTCTACGAAGATAGACGGAATTAGTTCCTGTATGCACAAGGTTGCAAATGACAGGTTACTCGTTTGAAGGATTAACTTCAATGTATTGTGACAAGTGTGTTTATGGTAAGGATAATCACCTAATTTTGTAGTACAGTAGCGGTGGAGTGAAACGGTAACGCGTTACCGCCCGGGTTAAATATTTAGGAGCAGGACGTCCGGAGCGGCTCGTACCCGCCCGCGTACCTGCGGTCACACTCTACATGTACCGTACAGTTTAAATGTACAAATATTTCAAGCATAACTGTTGTATAATCGTTCACAGAATTTTGCATAAGTATTAAGCGAGACAGTCCCCGTTGCTCCAGGCTATTTGCTACCATCGCTACAAAAACATTAAATGTAAATAATGGTAGAAGTTATGGCAATTTATTGTGTTCATTTTCGCGAGTATTATGCACCAATTATTTGCTATTTACGCCTTTGCCGTTTATAAATGAACTGTATAATTGTCTGTTATAGAAGTATATTGGTGTACTTTTGTAAATAGCGGCTATTACATTATTATAAAGTACTTCATGACTTCAATTGGATTTATAAATTTCGATGAATCGAAGTAGATCAGTTTATGCAAAAAATCAAATCGAAAAATCCAACACACTATCGGCAGGCGCACTCGCGATTCTTGAGTCTCAGGTGTTCATTAAATGACAGAAGACATAGTCAGGTGACTTGCCTGCTCGTGGGCTCCAAATTACATTTAAAAAGACTCTCAAAGATTTTGTTCTCTTATAGGAAGTAGAATCTTTAGAGTTCTTAAATAGCTCATCAGGTCGTACAAACTATTACTGTTTTAAACAACTTAAGAAATTCTCTCTACCGAGTAGTGGAGGTATTCCTTAGTTGAGTTTGGAATGTAACGTGCAACTGGCATCTCAAGTCTCTATTAAATATATAACTAGGTATTATATTTTACTAGAGCAAAACAGTTCTTGTAGAACTTTTAAGCTGAAACACTAAAAGATAAGACCAAGAGCAAAAAAAATGAAACTTCGAATAATAGTTGCATTTAACTTTTCATTACAAGTTCATTTGCATTTAAAAGGCACCCGGAGTAGAAGAGACAGGTTTAAAATATGTGGTTATCGTTAATCATTTTAATTAATGCACTTTTTGGAATATGGCAGCAAACAAATGATATTTTAGTCAATTAATCATATACAAATGAATGAATTTCAGTCTCAAGGAAAGTCAATAAAACTATAACCCGCGCTACTAAATACACTGCGTGGCCCCGCGTATTCTAAATAACATCCAAGTCAATGCCACGCGAATACCGCCAAACAACAAGGATTATAATGTAAATATATGCAAATGAGGGGAGGGTGTCTCTGCTCGGCTTCCCGCAGCACTGTGCGTCGTGCTGCCACGCTCCACAATATTCTGGCCGCTGCTCCACGACGCTCATCTGAAAAAATGGCGCTCGCCAACGGCAGATAACGACAGCTTATGTCGTGAAAACGTGAGACTTTGTGCTAAATTGTTGAAACATGACTTGTTTCGCAAATTTTGGCAGACTTAGCCAGCAAAATGTAAATGATACAATAACAAGGGATGTTTTGATGATTAGCGAGAATTTCAAATTATCCTAACGTTCGATATGACTGTAAACATCACCAAGAATAATTCCAGCTGAAATTATTTTAATCAGTAGAGTCTGGACGACCATGCAATGTCAAAGACACACTACTCAACGCGGTATCTTTTTATGTGGTGTACAAAATGGGTGCATTTCGAGACGATTCTTCTTTATACCACATAAAGTCCCCACAATAATTCATTTTAAATGCAGAGTTTATCTTCAAAATGGTAATGTTTGCTGTAGCTATACAGCATTAACTCATATTAAGAACTAACTGATGATAGCAGGATATTCCATATAAGAGTGACCTACGTGTTAAGTTATCTTATCCAACGGCAACGGTCGACTTTACCTTAGTATGATAGGTGCACACCATGTCGGAATGTAAATGTGAGCAGCGTGAATCTTAGATCATTAAGTGAAAATCGGCATAATCCGCAGCTTTTCATACAATTTAAATGGACAATTTGCCGCTTCACTTATTTACGCTTACGCAGTCACCCGGCATTCGTCCACCCCTCTGTTATTTCCTTCCTAAAAGTTTCTTGGAGCAGTTTTTCGTTTACCATTTGTAAAACGATTTCCTAAGAGTGGTGAAACGTCTACTTTTTTAATTTTTTGTAAAAAACTGTAATGAGGCTGAGATATATTTTTATCTCAGTGGTCTCGTTTGTTAGAGTTTCAAAGTTCGTTAAAGCAACAACAAGAACAGGAGCGAAGGTGCCAGAAAAGAACAAACTGTGCTGAGTTGTGAATAAAGGCACGTTTCTAGTCACTTTCTAAGCAAGAGATTGTAGGGTAAGTATATTTGCAGCAAGTGTCTAATGTGTTCGGACATAAGTTCGAAACACAATTCTGGCCAGTACCATTAATTAGCGGAGTTCATTGTGGTAGCGGACCTTGGATCCTGTCTCGCCGAACTAATTTTAATGTAAGTTTTAAACAACAAGTCATGACTATTAACGTCCATCGCACGAAACGGCTGTATACACTGCTGCTTTATAACTGTTTCTACTAAAGGGATTATGTACACATAATCGACAATGACATCAGGAACTCTCTACCAGCCTCTATTATATACTTACATAAGTAATTATGTCCACTTAAAGTACTCAGTGTGGCATTTATTATGTGTTACACTGTACGAGTTTTCAGATAATTCAAAATATTTCCTAAGAAAGTTATGTAAATATTTTTTTTAAAGGAAACTGTTCTTCAAATGTATATTAAATATACAAATTATATGCTCCCGCCGCATACTTGTTTCAGATAGGCACAGATCATACCACATCATCTGTTATGACACCCATTTTCATCTTTCATAAACGCTAGTCTGCTTCAGTAGGCAGCCAAGTTAGCCACATTAAATAGTGTTAGAGTTAATTTCAGATCAGACTGCAGACTGCAGTAACAGGATAATGATTTGCTACCAAAATATATTGGTTTTATTGTTATTGATAAAGTGGCTAATATTTAATAGCACAATGTAATAAATGTGTGGGTGTGTGCCATGGTGCAGACACGCATTGCGGTGGCGCATTGCGCCTGCCGCCGCAGCCACCGCGCGACCCAGAGAGCTGCCGGGAGGAGGAACGCGACTATTACAAACTTACGTTGTTACTATTGTGTGCCCCTTGGCCAGTGTAGCGTCGAAAGTCATGTGCTTGCAGGAAGTGCCGATATCGTTTTATATCGGCTGTTTGTAGAAATATATCATATATGCATGTGGTAGTGTTTCAAGGTGTTAGAATATGAAATAATTTTAATAAGACTATTCGTAAATAATATATAATCTGATTGTTAAAATGTAAGCGATTAAATTAGATTTCTTCTGTTCTATTAAACCGTGGTATCTCTCTGGTTGTGCTATCAAATTTGTACCGAAACATCATTAACACTATTTAAGTAACAATGTGAAGTTTTATAAATGTATGTTGGTACGCTTGGTTCATTGCACTTTTGCTTAGTACGTAACATGCTATGATTATTTGTATATGTAATTTTTTTTTTTCATCGTGGTTGCTGAGATTACAATTACAATAATTATTGACGGGTTCATTGTTTGACAATGACACTGTGCGGTGCGCGTGCGCTGGCAACTATCCAAGGCTTGCAACTGCCACGTCGCCGAGTCACCACCAAAAAATATACCTATGTAGTTAGTGTTGGTCTCGAGTTTATTCACATACGTATCATTCCATATTTTGTGTTGACTATATTGCTGCTGTTAGTAATTACCCACGAAAGCGACATCTGTTACACGGCTATACTAGTAATATAGTACTGATTATGATCAGTCACTAATCTTACCCAAAATATTTTGCTTGAAGAAATATGGTTTTGTTGACTTTATAAATAATATATAAGTAATGATAACTTTATCCACTGTATTTTATTTTATGAAAATTCAAATTAATATCTTGCAATGGTACTCGTAGAGTAGTAGTAGTACAGTAGTCATACAGACGGGCTCTGAAGTCATTCGATCGAATGATGTATATTCTTGTTCTTGATGTTCTGGATGAATGTCCATCTTAATTTTGTTATGTTTAGTATTGAGATGACGCCGCAGTCGTGACAGACTTCGGTAGTTTACGGCCGGCCCGCGGTGATTTACACGCGCTAATAAGAGCAAACCGATCAGATCTTTATGTCTACAACTCCGAACGCAAATAAACTGATGGCTGCGCGCGGGAGCATGCCGCCAAGCCAGACACAATAATACACAGTTTCAAGGAATCAGTAATAATAACATCGAGAGCTTAACGAGAACAAGTCGCCGGAGCTAATCCAACAACAAATCTACTCGTACACTCGATTAGGCGCTTTACAACACGATTTATCGATATAACTTATTGCGACGGGAACTTGTTGCGATTATTTATTCGATTGTGAACGATAAACCGGAGAAAGTTTGTCATAGAGCAACGCTTTTAACTGACATTGATTTTAGCTTTTGTGTTGTAAGACTATACTCAAACTTATTGCAGCATGTTTTCCGAAGACTTCTAATTCTGATTTAGTAGCCTAGTTTTTTGTTGTCTTCGCTCGTGACTTTGCTTGTGTTAAAGCTTATTTTATATAATTCGAGAGCAACACTTTTCTTCGTATAATGTTACGTGTTTGCTATTAAAAAGTATTAACGGTTAAATCATGGTGCCTTTTAATAAACTGTATTTTTGATAATTTACGCTCTTAGAAGTAGTATTTAGGAATTCGAATGCATACGTAAACAGGAGAAGAGGGGGAAATTTCCAAATCTGTTTTAGAAATTAAGTTTTTTGAAACAAAAAAAGAAGAAAAAACAACCAAATTAAGGTTTTGCTCTTTACTAAGAGTTGAAAAACAAAACAAAACTGATTTTAAAATAAAACCAGACGGAATTTTCCTGTCTAGAAATATTAAAAAGCGAAAAATTTACTGAATTATTTATTTGCTTAAAAATAAATGACTTTTTTTAACTACAGAAATAGAAAGTTAAGTTAGAGTGATTTTCTTTCACTTCTAATCGATCGTTACAGTAACCGCCTAGACCATTTATGTTGGTCCGTACTGAAATATTTATCAATCGCACCTGTGAAACAAACACTTATGGGAACACCAACTGCGGTCACTATGATGGTCTGACGTGAATAAAGACACATATGTAAGTTTCGTATTTTTTTTGCCTGTTGTCCTGAGGGCTTGCCCCAACAAAAATTACCCGATGCTTGCGGCGGGTATTGGATTGTGGGTGGGGTTGTATGTCGGAATAGGACCGACTAAAATCTTATAGTGTGTCAGACATAGAGGAATCCGAGTACAGCTATTATCACGAGATCTAGAACATCATCTCTTAACCTAACCTATCATATCACTCGAACAACATTATATGTACATGTGCATATGATGTTTAAAGAATCGTCCTCTAACCCCTAACCGTTCAGAAATTGAATATACCTCCCAGTAACAGCCCATGTCAATGACTTGAAAGACTGAAATTAAGGTCTATATGTAAGTATAATATTGAAATGATCATCCTCTAACCCCTCACTGTTAAGGAGTTTTATCTTCTATCATGAATCCCCTAAATAACTCGTAAGAATACAACTAAAGATCAGTTAAATGCATGAATAGGTAAATTGGATTCCATCATCAGATCCCAATAAAGTGATTAGGAGAATCATCTCGAGAGTGCATCTTTTAGAATACAAGAAAATCTAAATCGGTCCACAACTGACGGAGTAATCGGTTGACATACATAAAAAAAGAAATAAATAAATAAAATATATATACAACCTCCTCTTTTAGAAGTAAATTAAAAACATACTACTCCCAGTTTAAATTTATGCACTTTACTGTCAATGTTTAACACTTTGAGCTAATCTTTACTCACGAACTGACATCCAATGCTCTGTAATTTAGTGTGGATTCATTTAATCTCATTTAACACCGGCTAATATAGAAAAGACTCGACCCGTGATGTGTGGCGGACTCGGATTTGTCAGCAGCTAAGTGTAAACTGCAAGCTAGGGCTGCCAGACACATACAGCGCTAAAACTAACAATCAAAGGATCTAAGTGGCCAGAGCATAATATAAAACATTGTAACGTACCATAACAAGTAAATGTCTTTTCTAGAAGCATATATCTCATGATCGAGCAAGTATTACGGTGTAGCACTCCTTGAACTTCTCAAATCAGGCGGCAGACAGCCCTAAATTAAAAAGAAATAAAAATAAAATAAAAATGGCAGCTATAAAATAAGTTAAAGTGGTATTGTGAGTAATGTATTCGTTAGCGCAATGCGGTGATATATAATCACAGTGAATGCGATCCATTAGTCTTCTTGTCGAGGTTGTCGTTCCAAATTATTTGCTACGGAAATATCTTCATTTCGTTCTTCAAAAAGTTGTAACACTAAATATACAGCGTTAAGCTTTACTCTGTTTAAATTATTGTGTTTGAATTGTTCATAAAAACAACAGCTGCTGTCTGCAATAATTTTATTTATGCATTCCCTTTTACTTTTCATAAATGCTGTCATATCAAGATCAATCGGATAAGTCTTTGAATTTAAAGCAGTTTATCAATAGAAAATCAATATAAAAATATTTGTTCGTTAGCCATAAATAGCTACTTCTTTCGATGTATAAGAGACACAGTCTGTAGTATGGGCGTCGCAAGCACGGAAAATAATTTCGTCGATTGCACATTTCCTGGACGCGGCGCGGTGCCGATTGACAAGAGTTCATGAATTTAAAAATCAGTAAATATGGTCTCGTGCATTGCAGACCTCTTTATGATATGTGTTACATATCGATTAGAGTTATATAATAAATAAATGTATTACCCACGTGACCAGAAATCATAAGAATAAAGGTTCAAAAAGCGTTACAATTAAAAACGGTGCCGATACAATCGTAAAATGATTTTTAAACGCCAGGAGCTGAATGTCAGGATTCTTATTATATGCCATATATTCAATTAATTGTTATTATTAATGTATTAAGATTTCGGTTAAAGTGTTAATAAAAAAATAGCCGTGTACAAACCGACTGTATTTATTATACTAACTGTACACCCAAAACGAAGCCGCCTGTTAATACTGAAGTAGCGATGCTAAGTCCACGCACGACTGGGAAGAGACCACTCTCGTCTGTGTTCAAAAACAATTCTCACACACGCTACAGTTCTCGTAGGTTGTCCTACTATACTGTCCTTTGTTTTCAACAACGTTAACTATAACCATCATATATTATTACACATGTACGTGAATTAACTACTAGAAACATTATTTGAGGTCCCAGAGAAGTTTCAGTATTTTGCTAGTAGGAAGTTGTCAATTTACCTGGTGGTGATAGAACATAAAGAGAGATGAACGGCTAATCTATTCATAGAACAATTAAGTCACTCTATTAAACTTGCTAAAATTGTGCATTTGTATGATGTTATCTCATTAGAGATAATGTTAGCAGAGTAATTGCTACCAAGTTGCACAACAATGCACAACAAAGTCACATCACATACTTTATTTAAAATTATATGTAAGACTAAATACGAAAAAGATTTTGTGCATTTAAATTAATGGTCAGAATGTGAACATTCGTACATGAACAAAACATGTCAGTTTTGAAATACTGGCACTGTTCATTCTGTAATGACTATGAATATAACTCACCACCGATGACAACTGTATAAACGCACCCTTAAATATTCAAAGTGTTGGACGTGTGGGGTGTACGGGGGCCGGCGGGATGGGGACCCGTGCGTGATCCGCTTGCAGACGACTGCCGATGAAGACGCGTTATTTACTCCACTGACCCCCATAAAGAAACGTTCCTTTCAGGATTGCGTCCCCCCACTCTCGCCACGATTCATCGTTGAATTTTAAACAAACACACAGACGATGGCAGTTTAGTGATTTCCGTGTTTCGGTTCCAAAGGGGGAATGTGTAATGCGAGCGAGACGCAACCCTCCACCGCTAAGCGCTAAGCTTTATGTTCCGCTGATAAGTCGCCGCGACGTCATATACAAGACGCAGATACTATCTGTGTCTGGCCTTCGCCACGCTACCTGAACGATCGACGGTTAGGCAAACCCTTTAATTTTCTATGTTTCCAAAAGGTCTGCGTTTTGTATTCACTTTGAAATCAGTTCGGCTTAACATCACCATCATAATTTTATCCATTATAGTCAGTCAAAAATAAGCAATCCAATATAAGCAAAGCAATAAGTGATTTAAAACCTTATAAGCAGTTACAGTTATAACAGCGTTGTCACATCATGTTTTTAATACCAATTTTATCAGAAGAGCCCAAAATAAATATCTGTTTATATGTATTCGTTGCCTCCGTGTACAGATATATGAAGAGAAGTAATGTTGTCCTATATTCCAAGATACGACGAATGAATGTAATATTCAGTAGTGTTATTAACATGAAGTCGAGAGATGCTTGAGAGACGAGCATTTGCCGCATTCAGATATCGAAGTCACAGCTCATGAATACCGGACGGCGCCTGTGCTAAGGCATCACTAAAAGACCTGTACGACATCATACGTCAAATATCAGCTACACTTAATGGGTTTTTAGAGGACACGTATCAACTTGTGAATTGAAATAAGTTCCCGCAGACAATGAGTCAAGGGAGATGGCCGTACGCCATGAATGCTGATCGGTTGCTACGAATCCTCTACGAACGACACTATTGAATCAGCGAGCGTAGCACACAACCAGCCACTCGCATATTCGAATGACGGCTCAGCTTGATAATCTTATAATATTTCTAGATGACCGCTGGTATCTCTGTCTAGCAGATAGTACCTTAAATTTTATTTATAATATCAATGTATCAGAACTATGTGTAGCTAGCTGACGGTAATAACTTTGATTTTGTAAATGGGACTAAATTAAACATCAATATTCGTAGACAAAGATGTATGTGATATTTTTTACTTTTAATATTCGTTCAAATGCCATTAAGAATTATCTTTGGCCTTAAGAGAATTTATGATACGCCTTTATTTATGTATTCGTGACAGGATTGCTAATTCAAAAGTAGGTATATGGAAATTTTAACGTAAGTTGTCTTTAAGACACTCTACTTAATAATATATTTTAGCAGTCCGTGACTAAAAATAATATTTCAGTGATGTGACCTATGATAGTAAATTTCGAAGAAATAAGTTTTGCGCTACAGGATTTGTGGTTTGATATAGTTCTGTTAGTACGTAGCATAGAGTACAAGTGATCTCACCACCACTTAGTAATAAAACTAAATAAATGAGTTCAACAAAGAAGAAGGCTACATTGTTTGTTGTAGATGTCAAGTCTTTGTTCACGATTGTTGTTCTGTGACTTTTCTCATTTTCCAGTACGTTTGTCACGGCCGACCCAATGCACCATCGTCTTATTTCCCTAAAGGCTATTCTTTAATGACGTCCCTTAGTTTTGTACAAACACAAAACAGACACATTTAATATGAAATAGTAGAATTGATAGAGACCATTTTTAGGCTAAAATGCCAAAGTCGCAGCGTTAAACTGATTCAATTATGTAAATCTTATATATATTATACTATATTTTGTACATGTGCATGTCAGTAAACTCATTTCAAAAGATTGGTTTATTTTGAATGTAATTGACTAGATCTTTGAACAGTTCACGTTTGACATAGGATAGGAAACAAAAGAAAGTAATTTCACTCCTTTTTGATATAACAGAGAGTATGACGTATACAGCTGAGCATAGAGAACAAAATGAAAAAAGTAAAGAAGTTGTCAGCAAATAGGCAACAAATAAACATCATAGATAACGTACCATTGAACTTGTAGTGTATCTCAATGTTTGATTAAGTGGTGAATCAATTGTGACAAAAAGAATGTCCCATATTTTCTAGAGCATTAGTCAGATGTATTAGTATAATATCCATATATTAAGGTTATCATAATCACTAAATAGTACATCTGCGATACTTTTATTAAGTATGTTATAATAGTCGCAACATATAAATCGTATCAAAATAGATCATAATCACCTTTGGAACGTTTATATAAACTGTGCTATATTCCAGTGGCTTGTGGCATCTTTATAATGTCAAACACTATATAATGTGAATGCGATAAAGGTACCTTGCGTGTGCGCATATATCTTGTCAATATTTGCTACATAAATACTGATATCAATGCCACATCAATAAAGTCACATTTACCAGTTTATGTAGAAGATGTGATTGTCTGTCCAGATTATCAATTTTGACTTGAGTCTTTGTTGATACTATTATATGTATGTTATTATGTAAACATAATTTTAAGAACTTCCGGCATGATATAATTGGTTATTATGGGATACAATGAGGTTACCATAATCATGTTTCATTGCATTGATACACTTTAAATGTAATCAATAAAGATTAAAAAAAATCTAGTTAATATTTTGTCACTTCTCGAAGAGTTTAAATATTGGTTATAAGAATAAACTGTACTACCACGAGAAGAGACACATGGTCAGTATGAGGCAGATGTCGCGTCAGGTCAGCACAGAGCAGGCGGCATACATCCGCGTAATTACAGGTTCGGCCTGTGGTTCAGCGTGTGGGCTGACACTTGATGATATGCCTCACTTATTTATTGTACCTGTGAGTGATTTATTGGTGTGTTTGATTGATTGATTTGAAAATAACTTGAGCACCATTACAAATAACAAGTTATAACAATACACTTGTTATTACAAGTTTTAACTAGTTTACGAATCACGTTGACAGCTGCAACAGACAGTGTAACAGCCGTCAACGCCTCATGTTCATTCTACAAGGCTAGCTCATCAATTTTATATTAGTTTATTATCCCATGCATAGAAAATATTAATTCTAATTGTGCAAAAATCTTTGCATCTATGTTTTAGTTTTTATGTTTAGTTGTGTTATTGGAGGGTTTCGTAAGGAAACCTTTTAGGACGACAAAGTCAACAGTTTGTCAGATTGCTCCAAAAAAAAAATGTTAACATACAAGAACGAATATAGTACTATTTAAAGAGTATATTTAAATGATGTGAATTGTAGACAGTACTCCGCAGTTTCAAACAGTTCTCAATAGTAAACGTTTCACGCTACTTTGGACTTTACCATGGTAGATATAGTTAGTTACACATCAGCTGAGGTTGCGTAGGGAGGACTGTACGTCAAGAGTCGAGACAGGTGATAACGCAATTACGGACAGTGGCACCTCGTCGCGTCGCGTCGCGCCCTGCGCTAAGCACATTATCATGCCACGCACCGAGGTCACGGCAGACGGCAGGTAGCGCTGTGTGTATCATGTGGCAGGTTGTGGCATATGTATGCATTATTTAAATTGTACAATAATATCAAAAACAATAAATCACAATAGCTCTAAAATAATCGCACGTGATTGGTGGCCTAAGTGTTAGTGCTGTTGAATCTATGGAAATGAGAACTGGAAATATTGTTGTTAAGTGTGTAATGCAGCTGGTGATAAAAATAAGGGATGTTTTAGGTGAAATACTCATATTCGCAATTGAGGGTAGGTGGTAGTAGGTTATTGGGATAAATCGCGAGATAACACAATGTGGTTAAACGAGTAAGTCGTTTTAAAAAAGTTTTAGAGTGATCAAGGCAGTCAGAATTATCAGGGGCGAAATTATTATGTAATGTGATTTAATGATACAAATTTAGAGTATTATTTCAAGAAGATCATCCTGCAAGTCCCGCACTGATGAGATTTTATCATTCGTACATATTTTTTTAACTAAAAGTATAAAGTGATTCGGAACTTTATTAGAAGTGATAGTATTCAAATAAAAACTCTAGTTACCCAGGCGAGGTATGCCTATTTTTAAAACAATAATTGAATTTTAAACAAGTGTCACAGACTTCAATACTTCCAAATTGTAATAAGCTGTAATCATCCCTTAATTGAAATTGAAATACGACCAACCTAGAGTATAACAAGTTCAATTAAGAAGATCTGATTAAAATTATTTTCAAGGTGTAGAAAGAAAAACCTTTAAAATTGTTGTTAATACGTGCCTTATACACGAAAGTTTAACGTAGGTATATTTTTTCTTCTTGATTGGTAACTAAAAATTCAATAGTACGATCATTTAAAAAAAATAATTAGTTCACGGTCTGAAAACGAGTCGGTGACGAATAACAAAACAAATTACATTTTGATAGTGCTCATGTAGCGAGGTCGTGACTTCTAATAATTTAAACACTTTTATAATAAAGAGAAAAACTAGCAACAGTAGAAGCAGTTGGAATTGTTCAAACATATTCTTACTTTTTTTATTTATGATTACTCTATCTCAGGCTAACGAATATCAACCATAACAAAACATGCGCATGATAAAACTATACTAAAAATGAATTTTCCAATAAAATAATTATTATGGGAGACTTGACGTTTAAACATCGTGTTGTTTGTTTTAAGAGTCTTGTTAAAACTTTTTTTTGACATGATCCAGAGAATATATTCCGTTCTGTTTCGTAATGCCGTCCCCGAATGCAACAATGGAAAATCCTGCTGTTGCAAAGGTGTTGAGTTCTACATCAAGCGACGAGTTTTTCTCTTCGACGTCACCAACACTTGTACGTCAATAGAGGATAAACCAGCCACTGACCAATTTGGGTTCCCGAGGAGCACTGATCTCGAAAAAGGTTCCTTTACCGGTGGTGATGTGCGCCGCATAAAGTGGGTATATTTCATAAATGAGAATCTCATGCGGGCACATTTTCGAGCAACAGAGTTAGGAACGAACCTTACTGTGTACCGTGGTAGACCAGTCTCTCTGTTTAAGGAGCTTGAGTCAGCTATTAACGTATCGGCACAAAAATTTTCTTATAGCTCTGTCACTTGCTGGATAATGCATGACGTATGGTGATACAGGATACACTTTGACATGTGGCAAATTATACTTATTCCTTCTTCATCATACAATCTGGTAGCCAACAGTACACCTCAGTTGACATCATATAATGAAAATGTTGATGAACTAGTGGAAATTGAAGTTACATTCGTAAGTACAATGTTCGTAATTCAGTATAAAGATAGGGCAAAAAGTGCTTTGGAGGATGTGGTTTAGAAATACCGAGACATATACATATATATATATATAATAAAATAATAACAATAATTAATTAAAAATTAAATTGTAATATATTATAATAATAGACCCTGATTATTTTATTTGATTATGGACAAATGCTACCGTACTGGAGAATCTATTGGGCACATTATTCATGGTTGTTCTCGTCTTGTTAATGGTGAATATTTACACAAACAACAACAAGCCCTTAAATACTGTCTTGTGAATTTAGAGGTGTCACACTACAGGCATGTGCACGACCCAGTTCTCGAGAATGGTCGTGCTGCGTTTATGCTATAAGCCTGATATTGTAGTAATAGATTGACTAGAGTTCCGCTTAATAATTATCGGTATTACCGTTTCTCATGACGATAATCTCGTGAAAGTTGAAAGAGAAAAAGGAAAAAAATGTTTAGATTTATCTCACGAAATTGACAGTATTTGGCATGTAGATTCGGTGATCATTTTTCCAGGAGCTGATAAGCAAGAGCCTCAACCAACACCTTAAGAGGTTCATGTCAGAAGACTAGATCAAGGGATTGATGCAGAAGGTAACCTTCCTTAAGACGATCCGTATAGTCAGACAGTTCCAGTCTTTGGAGCTCTAACCACCGGTTAATCGGTCCCTGTACCCAAAATTGGTTCTCTACTATTTTGATTCAATTAATTTTTTTTTTTTAATCAATTTCAACAATGAATATAAATAAAAATATTATAATGGCTCAGAAATATATACAATTATCTCTACACTCGCCACTTTATATCTACGCACTTAAGCACTAAACATTTCGTATATTTTAGAACTTCTAGATTACGTTTTTCTTGTTTTCTTGTGAGCCTTATCCCAATCAGAGTTTGACTTTTTCCAAAGGTCTCATCGATTGACATTTCTTGATTAACACTAATTGTACCAGAGTACGTTAACCTAATTAAGTTACACGTATTAATTAACGTGACGGTACGAGAAGATGATGTAAGTCATGTATGATCTGAGAGACAGTTTAGAGTTAAGCCGAGCGGCGCGGCGGCTCCGGTATAGCGGTGCGCTGTAAACGTACAGCCGACCGAGCTAATATTCATTCTTTATTAAAATATTGCTCGGTGAGCAACACACTAGCTTCGGCGCTCGTTAGCTTTACAGCTTGCAACACCAGCTCACACTGATTAACATTGTTTGTCAAGCGGGTGGTAAAACTAGCGCCGGGTTTTATTCACAGTTTCACAGGCGTGATTTTAAAAAATACCAACACTTACACTAACATGTTTTGAGAAATTGGTTGAACACATAAGAAAAATGTGCTATGTATGCTTAAGTTGTTATAAGTTGCCAATAATTATTTTGATATAAAAAAAAAGTTCGTTCGTTATTTTGTTTTGAAACAACGACAAAATAAGTAGTTAGAGTAACAATCATATTATTAAAAAGTAGTTCTGGACACACAAACTTGAATTAATACATTTCTTAAAGGGACTATTACAATCTGCGAAAATAATTATAATGTCTCGTAGGCAGGCTATAAAACAATGATTAATTAGTTCAGGGCACTGCGATATATATGCATGTTAAGAACAGAGTGACCATCGACAAATCGTTACCGCCGTTTGCAAAGTCATCAATGGTTGTAGGTACAATAGTATAGTAGGTATGATAGTAGTACAAGTAAAAAAAAATATGCTTACTCGAGTACCTCTCACAGGTGTGTAAACCACTGCTTTTATAAATATATATTAATTACGCTTTTAAATACTTAAAAAAGATACACAAAAATACATATTTAAAAATATAAAAAACAGTAGATCATCAGCTTAGGGTACAGGGACTAAGAAACCGGTGGTTTGGGCTCCAAACACAGGAATCTCCACACTATACGGGCCGTGTTAAAGAATCATAAGAGCCTCTTAAGGCGTCGGTCGAGGCTCTAGGCTATCAATGTCTGTGAGCAGATACCACTGTTAACAAAGAACAATGAACACCAAATCCATATTCTACACATCGACAATCTCGTGAGATATATTAGATCCAAATACTTCATTTGTTTTTCTTTTTCAATTTTCACGAGATTCTCGTCATGAGGACCGGTGTTATCGACAATCATTGCGCGGCGCTCTAATCGATCTTTACTACATCTCTAAATCATCATCATATTTACTAATACATCGATCCTAATATAATGTAGCATGACCATTCTTGACAACTGCGTCAAGCGCATACTTGCAGTACGACATTTCTAAATTGACTGGTAAGTATTTAAGGGCAAGTTGTTACTATACGATTCACCATACCGTAGCTAAGATTTAGATGTTTTAAAGTCTAATTCAGCCCTGCTTAGGGTTTGATAAAACCGACTATGAATTTTTTTCCCTTCCATACTTCCCTGTGATAAAAAGTACTAAATTCTACGGATTTTGCACCAATTTTCTTTAAAAACGTAAAACTAGTATCCACTGCAACTATATCGCAATCCATTCTCACATCAGTAGTAATATGTAGAAAATATTCTATGAGACTGTATATCTTACGATTTTGTAAGATTTTGATATTTAATAGTTCATGACCCCGAAAATTTTACGGGATACACAATCTCATAACCAATAAATGTAGCGGGTGCATTATAAATACAGTCCACAGTGTACGGACTCTCCTGTATAGAGCATCTAATTCGGTCTGAGTCTATCTAAGTATACCAATCAGAACCGGCACGAGCCAATCATTATAGGCTCACACCTTGTTCCCCCCTGATAAAAAATTTTTAAATACTTTTTTCAGATGGCAAAAAAGCATTCCTGCAATGTTTGTTTCACGCCAGATTCTGGTATTCCCAAGGACTGTGGAAAACCTAGATGCTTGCAAGTTTCGTGGGCAATCTGAGATTTGGGTTTTTTTGAAGGCTCTTCAGATTCAGCAATCGTGCCTTTCTTTACATCCATGACTGCATATTTGTCTATGATGAATTGCAGCTTTATGGAATTACTAAGCTTTTCAAAGACCTTCAGTGGAACAATCAATTGAAATTTAGTGAAGTTAGTAGGTTCAAATGATCTATGTAAATGAGGTTAGATATAACTTAATCTTATTATTATGTGCTGATTAATTGTTACTAAGTGGCATAAAATAATATTTTAAAGTTGTATTTATTTGTGTAATACTGCATTATTGTTATAATATGTAAAAACTGCTGTAACATAGTGTACAATTGCTTTTATACATGCAGAGTTTACCGATAAAGTAATTGTTAGGGCCATAGTACACGGCGTATTTTATACGCGCAGGCGAAGCGCGTATTAGGAACGCGCATTATCGGCACCGTCGGCCTTACACTATTCCTATTCTCCTCTTTATGTGATTATTTACTTTGTGTAAACCAATAAAATAAAAGGATAAATCTCAAACTTATAGGTGGGTAGGTGTAAATTACTACAGTGTGCTACAACCGGCGTAGAGATTGCAGGGATTTTCAACGATTCAAACCTGAGTGTGACAGTCCGCTCAACGAACCTTGGTGTATGTATCGTATTAGACGTACAGATATAAAACTGTTAATAATTCACAAAAGGCAGTTTGTTGCATGTTTTGTTAGGTTAAATTCAAAGCTGTAACCTGACATGCATTTTTAATTATATTAAATTAAAAAATACGCCTAAGAACTTTATAGTTTTTGACTACAACTTGGCATCAGATAATTCGTAGTAGTAAAAGTTATACTCGTATTGTTAAATATAATGTATTCCTTTGTAAGTGCTACTCACATTCATACACATTTATATAATACTATACTTAAATACTGCTTTGTTTGTTTAAAGGGTAAGGCAGGCTCAGATATTAATGCTAGTTTTGATTTATCATTCTCGTGTTATTAGACTATCTAAATTTCATTGAATTGTTAACTTGGCTTTTAAGTAGTAATCTTGTCATGATTACTTTGTCGTAGAAAACTAATATTTCGAACATTAACAAACTACTTGACAAAATAATAAACAATGAATAGTAAAATTTATAAATAGCAAATACACTCAAACGAGCAGTAAAATTAATTATCGATGAATAGAAGGTGTTGTGAGGGAAAGTCACAAATGGTGTGCAGTAGCAAGCCTCTTTCGAGCGAACCTTCCAACGAGGATTTCCCTTAGCTTAAATGATATTGATGGGTTATAGAATGGGGCTTTCAATGCGCATGTAAGATCAGAAGTTAGGTCAGTAATCATAGCGACGTTATTAATCATTTACCACCAATCTCGAAAACAGACAAATGTCAATAGATCATGGTCCCTAATTACTTCTAAAATACTTATCATGTAATAGCGATCTCATAAGTGTCCCAATCAAAACTTGAGCTCAGTAATATAATAGTAGGACTCAAAGATACTACTTAATCTTGTATAGAAATGAACTCAGATAGAACATGAATTAATGTTAATGAACAGAAATTAAGTGGTGCACTGTTTCCTGATACGAAGTTCGATGACTTACGAATTAAGTCCCTGTGTAGAGGTGCGGACGTGCCAGGCGACGTGCACCCGCCACCGAAGTTCTAATCGAGAATGACAATTGGACCAATTATTGACAACCTCTCATAGCTCAGACGAAATATGGATTTCCTCCGCCCACTAAGTTAGGTCAGAGGCCGCTACTTATGAACTTAGAATTGCCTAATTGAGAATGCAGACACCTATGCGATTCCCAGTATCTCCGGTAGTACTATATCTCCGTACATGTTTAGTATCCATTACTCGCAAAGTGCACGTAGCTATCTCCAATTGCCTTTCACGGACGGGAAGGAACGTGAATTGAACGTAGTATCGCTGTCTGAGACGTTCCGGTGTAGGGGGTGTAGTAATTGAAATAGCGTGAGTGAAGCAGCACGCTGAATTCATTAAACGGACTATGATCGGGTGACACTCCGACAGTCGACCCTACTCGGCAGTGGGCAGGTAATCAGCTCGTTTCGTAGTCTAGTTAGCATTGTTTACTAGGCACACTATGTGTATTTACGACAAGCGAACTTCACTCTGTTACAGTTAAAAAGGGCTTGGATTATGTGAACTAATTAGGGATATGGCATACAAAAATAATGACCTAATCGTGCCAGATTTAACACAAATTAAATCGAAGAAGATATTTTTCTATTGAATCGTATGCGTGTGTGCGTGAAAACGTTTATAGCCCCTGGGCCGGTGCGAGGCGCAAGGTGTTAACTATAATGATGATGAACAACTATTACCTTACCAACATAATGTGAGATGTATTTCACAAATTATAAAAATTGAGTTATAAAAACAGTTCAAATTACGGTGTAATGTGGTGTAATCAGTATAAAATAAGACAGCTTACATATAAAAGGTAATCAAATGTGGATTAGAGAGCGTACATATGAGTGGTGGACCCCAGACGCGTGGCTCTCTGACAAGTAGCGTTACGGTTGAAGGTGAAGTTATATGGATTAAGATTAAGTATGAACTTGTGCAAGTTGCCGCAAGACTTCTAATACGCTTGCTACGAGCTCCCAGCCATCGTATTCACTTAGCCGTTATTACAGTTGCTGGATAACTTTACTGAATTATTATCACGCGAAAGCGCATGTACCAACCGTAATTATCTATACACATATATTAACGAGTTTTAACCTACTTCACTAACAAACTTCATCCAGTAATACCTGAATGTAACTGAGCTCTATTCTTGCCAAATAACATTGACAATCAATGCTTTTGATCACCAGTCGTGTGCAGCGTGTTATTATGTATAAGCAAGCGTCATAGCGACGTGACAAGTCACGCTTGTAATAGCATCGTAAATCATTTTTCTCACAACACTTAGTACTAAAATCGTTCACCACGACACATCCGACATTACCGTCATCGAGATATATCGAGCCTCAACGCTGGATGTATTATTGTGTAAATCTGTCAACTAAACCGATTTCAACATTCCGCTACTGCTTGATCCTTAGCAGGTATTTTTGAGCCCGTGTGTTATCGACGTTATGGTTTGTACTATATTGTAGTATTATGATTTGTGTACAACTAAACTACTCCGACTTAGGGCCCTGTATACACACTGTAGCAATCGTTGAACTTATAGTTTACCACGAATAAAGTCATTTGATATATTAGTCATTAAATCTTAGCCGTAAATTATATTTTTGCTGAGAAAAACAAACTAGCTCATTAAGAAGTTACTTAGTGACCTTCTGGCAACAAAGACACCGAGACTTAGAAAGTTTCACAATTATTTTAATAAACTCTGCGGCATAATCTACTGTCAGTCTTTATAAGGTGGTAATAGCGTATACTTTTTTGCTTGAAATTGATAGAAAACACTTAAAAAAATTTAATGCTACGATTGTGTTAAATGCAGGCTACATCCTAACTGCGACTTATTCATTGTCTCTTATTATAAAAAAAAGTACTTGAACCGGTATATCTACAGATTGTATTGCTATGGACATATAATTACATCTTAATAACATTTTACATAAAAATGTGTTTAGTAGAATTTTGTCCAGGTTAACTGTACCTTATGTCCTTTTCTGTACCCTTTTAAAAAAGAGGCAGCGTGTAAAGATGATCGTTTGAAACCAGGCGACTGTGCAAAATATAATTGGGAAATGGCAGATAATAATAATTGTAAGTTACAATGGAATTTTCATGTACCCCTCTAATGAACTTAAATTGCATTAAACCTACCGTTGGCAACATTGTAACGTTTGTATTAAATATTAAATTAACTACAATATCGTTATTCGATTGAACCAAGTTTCAACTGAGTATTACAGTAAAATTGGGCTGGCTGGTTGGACCATAATAACTGTTCATCGGTGAGGAGACGCAATGGCGTGGCACACTCCTCAGTATTCATAACACGCGTGTTACGACCACCTCTAATTGAAATATCTGAAAACGTGACGGCCATGTGTGCTACGCTCACATTAACAACTATACGGCCTTCTTATTTATCCACTGACCAAATAACGTTAGTGTATCATCATAACTTTATGGCTTAACATTTTATGTGTGAAGTATCTCTTTTAACTTGTTCTTAACATTTTTTTGATCAATGCACTGAGTTTTCTTCGTCCATCCTTCTAGTCAGTTCACTGCTGACTCCCTTCCTAATCATATTTTTTCAACTTGAATACCTTTAACTTTTTTCACTCATCGCTGCGCATCACTTGCTATGTGAATAGAGAAATGGCATCAATTGAAGGGATAAAAGGATTTTCAATATTTAATACATAGATATTTATCCATCCACATACCTATGGATGAAAACATTCAACTTGTTAAAAAACAAATAACCACCAGAAATTATAAAAACTAACTTGTTGATAGTAAAAGTTGATTGGAAATTAATTTGTTCCGTTCTGTTCTACGAATAGCATTACGATTTTTTTAATTTGCGAGGAAATTAAAAATATAATAAAATTTTGTAAGGTAGTAGAGCCACGCTGATTTCAGCACCAGGGCAGTCCTACCCTCCCACAGAAGACCAACCTAAAGCGACAGCATCCGTGTTGTCGTGTTTCGTTGGTGAATGTGAGACCGGAGGCCCATTGATGCAGGAGTGACAGTTATCGTGGTAACTGTGTAAGCCTTACACTGTCTTGCCTTTTATATCCCTAAGCGGGGTGTAAAAAAGCATCTCACAATGGAGGAGTGGTGATGGAGTGTGTGATGCTGGATGTTCTCTGGCTGTTAAAATTCGTAACAAAGTTATTCGACAGAGAACGGGTGTAACTGACGTCACACGGAGAATCAGTACGCTAAAGTAGAAGTGGGCCGGTCATGTCTCCAGATGAACCTATGGTTGCTGGAGCCGAAGTATGCTAGAGTGGTCGTCGCCCTGCGGCGCGATGGACCGACCACTCGAAGAAGGTGGCTGGCAGCGGATGGATGCGAATTGCCCAAGACCGTAATGGTTGGCATTCTGTGCGGGCGACCTTTGTTCAGCAGTGGACGGCGACAGGTAGATGTATAAATCACAAATGAGGTTTAATAATTGATAAAATAAGACTATCTCTGTTAAAAATCTTATAACGGAAAGAAAATTGTCAGAAAATATTTCACATTACAGTGATTTAATTTTCTGATTGCCAGTAATCTCTAAATAGGCTTGTTGTTACAGATCTATCGATTAAATCTGGTTCAAAATATGTTAACATGTATCGATAGTCACTACATTGAGGAACCGATGTCTATTTTTGATTGACTAAATACTCATAATACAAATTATACTAAAGGAAATTAAGACAAGTCCTAAATTGAGAACTGAGATAATCTAAGAAGTCTTAAGGGATCTAAAGGTTTGGTTCAGATCGGGTTATCCGTAGGAAGCGAATATTCTCTCGTCGGAGTTCGTCTAGACTCGTTGCTGTTTGAAACTAAACTGAGATAGCCGACAAGAAGCAGCAAGAAACTTGCTTCATCTAATTGAGTTGGTGGGCGTCGTAAACAATGTTATTGTAGAGTATCAGCCTAAATGAGTTACAGTCTCACAAAGTGCGGTGCATCTGCGACACTTGTGTAAGTGGTTTGTGAGCGCGCGTTCAAACTTGACGAGTAGGGAAGTAAGTTGTGCACTGATTGTTACCGTCGGAGTTGCGATATTGTCACGGGCGAGTGTGGGGCCTTGGCGAAGATTTGGAGCACGTCATAAGTATCTCTTACCAACTTTTGTTAGCAAACGCTAAATTTAATTAAGTAAGTGCCTAATGATATAAAGCTACGGTACGTTATAAAAGAGTTAATTGTTCCAATAAGTATAAACATTCAAAAGGTATAATATTTTCATCGGATGACATGGAATTCGTGAGGTGTAAATAAATTATGGCTCATCTCATCTTATGCCTGGTTAAGTATTTAGCTATAAATGTCATGAGCAATACAAAGTAAAGGAATAAATATCACATATGTATTTCAATACATGATATGTTTAAAAAACGATCATTAGATATCGACACAGCGTGAGCTGTTAACAATTTAACCACGAGTCCGATAGTAGCCGTTGTCACAACAGACTGAAGCCAAAATCAAATAACATCCAACCACTAATTGTGCGCAAATTTGTGTCAGTTTAAAGTATATTAGTTACTATAAAACTATCTAGAAATCCCTTTCTAATACACAAATAAAAAATATTATTATTTTGTCTCGGTAAACTTTGAAACGTTCTATTTAGCTTCAGAATAATAATAATTATATAATTATACTATAATATTATCTCCGTAGACGTCGCCAACATTGCCCTTTCATAAATGTAATTTAGCGCTTGTGAGTGTAATAGATTTGCTATTATCAGTTTCTTACGATAGCAGCGAAGATCTTACTGATAGACGTTCTATTCTACACTGTACGGCTATTACAGTCTGTCGTATGGCTAGTGTTAAATTGCACGTATGTTGAACGTATCAGTACTACTCGTCCAAATACTGTACCAGCTTGGCAGTACAGAATTAGTCGTAGTATTGCTGAGACCAAGACACTCATTGGTAAATTAATTAGCTTTCAAAGTGATAGTACAAAGCCAAGAATCAGGTGTTTTGTGAAACAGGCTTACTGCGAGAAGGGTAGTCTATGTAGAGAGTTTATGCATGACCAAATAAGACAAGGTGTTATAGAAAACGAGTAGATTGACATAATCAGAATCTTTGTTCCAAAGAAATGGTTAGTGTGTGCCGAAAATGGGAGAAAAGGGAGTGCATATGCGAGAGATGGGCATTTTTCGTAATAATATATCTCACGAGATTGTCGTTATGTGGAATATGGATTCAGTAATCATTATTACGATAGTCGTGTCTGTCTATGGATTGATAGCAAAGAACCTCAACCAACGCAGGAAAAAGTCAGCTGGAGAGTAGCACGCTATGTTCGTTCAATATTAATGAGGTGAGTCTTAGCAGCATCAACCCATGAAGTCATGCAGTAATCAATTAGAGATTGGCATAATGCTTTATAATACATCTTGATAGTTTTACGATCTGCTGAGAGCCTTAATGTTTTAAATATATAGATTAGTTTTCTTAATCTGGATACAAGTGCCTGGTTTAAATATTTGATTTTCTCAACTCTCCCAAGAGTCGGACAAGAGCAATCAGAAATTTCATATATACAGGTGTGAGCTGTTTTGGTTAAAGATGATGGTGGGAGCAGATTTGCTCTATGTAGAAAGGCGATATATTTTGTTTTGGAGATGTTTAGCGTCAAAGTGTTGCCCTGCAACCATTCACCTAACTTGATAAAATTTGTTTAGCTATAATATAGAATTCCTGCCAACTATCGTCGCTTAAGAACAGTGCCGTGTCATCAGCATAAGTAATAATCTTCCTGTTAATGACAGGTTTGGTTGCTAAAGGGCGTTGAAGTTGGTAGAAGAAGTGTTGGGCCAATTATTCTGCCCTGTGGTACATCAGATTACTAGTTACTAGATAGTTAACTCATTACTAATGCCTGTAATTTATTGTGACTGAGCTATATTCTGTCCGTAAGATAATTTTATATCAATTTTTGAGTAGTTCCTCTTATACCAAGCCTATCCAAATCTCGTTGTATGTGTCGAATTGAGACAGTGTCAAAGTAATTCGTATACAGCATCATCAGTGCATTGACCCATTCAAGATCCAATTGAGCAGAGCCTCTCCTCTAATTTAAGAAAAAAAAAAAGAGAGAAGAGAGAGAAAAGAAAAAAAGAGGGTTTAATAATTGCGAAAAGTTTTATGAGTCGCTGGCTTATTAGACGCTCCAAAACTTTGGATAGTGGTAGTTAGATGGCAGTAATCACTAATACAGTCTCTCTCGCTTGCTTTATGGATAGGCTTGATAACCGCTATTTCGAATGCATGGAAAGCATTCAAAGGAAAATATTTGTAGAGATGAATAAGTCACAGATATGTTTCATGAAAGAGGAAAGACTTTTTGCATACCTCTTTACAGTTATAGTAGTGATTTGATCAATGCTCACGGCGCAATTATCTCTGAGGCCTTTCATAAGGGCAAAAATGTACTGTGCATCTGTTGGAAAAATGACAAGTGAATTTAGAGTGGCTGGTGGATGATTATTACAGGTTTATTTCAGTAAAGAGGATTTTGAAGTTGATATCTTTCTGGCCACGTTTCCACCAATGTTTGTTTATGTTGATCTTTTGGGAAGAAATCAAATTGTACACTGTGTTGAATAAGAGTAACTCGTTTTTAACTCTCTTTCAAAGCAATTAACTACAATATACCTACAAATGAAATAAAAACTTATTGAAATAGGCATCTATGAAATAGGAAAACAATGATGTAAAATTGAACTCGGTTAACAAATGAAAGCCTTAAAGGGTGGAAGTTGGAGAGTAATATTATATTTGAACCCCATCTATTCAATTAAATTGAATTAAAATAGTTTCTCAACTCGGTACGTAATGTTATTTTAACTTGTATAATGTGTATCATGATATATTTAGAAGTTACACAACAAGTGAGTGCTCAGTGGGTTAGTCGTGCTACTTTGTTACATGTTACGATTGTGTTTAGAGAGCTATGTTGTTCTCTAAAGCTAACATAACACGTAATCTATACGTGTCATGTTAGACTTAATTAGAAGGAATCTCCTTCAATTTTATACTCAATACATCACGAATATTACGTTCTATGTAATACCACAAATTATAATTTACCATTACAGTTAAATTATAATTTTGCCGGCGTAATTACGATGTTATAAGATCAAATAAGCCTGCTCTAGTTGTCTATAGATGTATGTAATATTGTTTAAGCTCATATATTGTGGCACATTGTAGGCGGATGCTGATTGTAATAGTCCTCTTCGGTTACCATAAAGTTATTATAAATATAAATACCATTTTTTTGGATTTGATTAGCATTTATAAGAGGCTGGTACTTATTTTTCTAAGCTTTCGAGCTTAAATATTGTATTTTTTTCGAAAATTAGATTTAATTAGGTTAATGGACTACACGTTCAAGAATTAATTTATCCGAGATACTCGTAATAATATTTTGTAAGCTACGGTTTATGTAATAGTTTCACTAAAATGAAGTGACTAAGATGATTACCCGTAAAAAAGACACAAGAAAACTGTTTTAAAATTAACTTCTGTAGTGGTGGCATATGTATGATCGGTTCACCGTCAGCTGAACAATACAACGTGCAGATGCAGCACATCACCTCCCTTGGCAATCGAGATTTGCTAAATTACAAATCAGTAACCACCCTAGGCCCATACGGTAGGGTGTCCCTGCAGTCGGTCCCTCCGGGCGAGGGACGCTTATTGATGCCTCGTGTTGCTCGCAGGAACGCGGCTACCTGATTATCAGCATGTTCCCTCGCGCTGTGGCTGACGTGTGAAATAAGATATCGGTATGTGAATGGTAGGAAAAAATCGTTAAACATTTTTACTGATCTAATGCATCTATGCCTAATGGAAGTTGACAACTACTTACTCTACCTATTAAATACACAAAGCTTATAAATAAAGTTTGAATAATTCCTAAATAAAACAGAAAGTAACCAAATAGGTAGTGACATTAACGTCATATCATCTTTAGATCGCTTAGAAAACCTTTTAATTTATGAATACTATTGATTTGCAGTCCCCCCTCGGCAGACTTGAAACAAAATTCTAACAAGTCCGAAACTAGATACTATTTTTTGTACTCAGTCGTCCGTTGCAATGATAAGAAAATGTCATAAAAAAATTTGTTTCCGAAGATCAACTTAGGAGTTTCTCGAAAATCACAGAGTCACGCGGCTGCCAAAGTATAACTAATTAAATCAATTAAGTTAACTTGACAATTACCAAAAATTCACTGATTTTGTCACCAAAACACTAAAACAAAAATATAAACTGGTTGAACATCACACTTAAAAATAAGAAAAAGTTTAAAAGTCACTGAATGTAATTTTTACAAATTTATTGACACCTTATTCATTAAAATTGGTTCAGTAGTTTAGGCAATACTGTGGACAAACATAGACTATGGAAAAATTTTATCTTTCCTTTAGGTTCCGCCATAGTAAGGTAAAACACAAATGAAAACTACATTCCTCATTAGAGTTAACTTAAATTTCATTGTTACTAAACTGTCTAAGTAATTGTCTAAGAAGTGTTGTTGAAAGCTTCGCTCACACAATTCGACTGCAGAATCCAGGTTTTTTTTTTATACATTTGAAGTCAGTGAAACAGATGAAGGTGGCAGGCGGCAAAATAATAAGCTCCTTGAAGCCCCGAGCGAAACGTTAAGTTGAAGGTTCCAATTCATAACCGACACATATTTTGTTTTGGAGTATGAATGAGTGTTCCATATGTGAATGGTATCTAAAGCGCGCGTGAGCCGGCGGGGAGGGTGGCACGTGATGGATTGCGTCGTTGACGACTGCACCCGCGCCACCCGCCTCTACCAACCATTTTATTAAAAAGTAAATAAATTGCCGTCATTCGACTCCATACGATCGAGTAGAGTTCTTGCGTTAAATGAAATTGCAATTCGCATATCTGATTTTCTCGCTTTTCCATTTAAAGAGATCGATAACGGCGAGCAAAAATATGTGATGTTATTTGTTATTAATCAAGGCGTGTCAATAATAGGGCTGTCCTTTGTAAACAGAGAGGACATCGATCATAAATTGTTGGACCGCTCGACCACGCCGACCTCGGCGCGCCGCGGGCCGTAAACAAACGACCGCCACACGATTTACTTCCTAGTATAAACATCGGGTTCATGTTACAATCATTAAAGAAATGTGTTTTGGGGGGTTTGTTTGCACAAATTATAAAATAAACTCTTAACGTTATTTCAATTCGGTATTTTCGGTTCGAAAGGAGCCAAATGACTAGACCGTACCTGATTACTTAACTAGAGCGGCAAATGTAACTTTAGTTTACTGATATCTGATGATGTAGTTATATTTTACTGTACAGTTTAACAATTTGTATGTAACTAGCCAACTTCAAAAAAGGAGGAGGTTCTATTTTCAACTTTACGTATTTTTTTTTGTCTATGTTCGTCGATTACTCGGTCAGTTGGGAACCGATTTCAAAATTTCTTTTTGTATTCGATATCGAGAGACGATACTTTTAGCTTTAAGTAAAAGTAAAATCAATAAAACTAAAACACCAAATGAAATATATCAAATTTAGATCTAAAAAGAGATTACATAAAATCCAATGCAGAAACACATCGAAAAATACAGAAGGCAAAAAGCAAGTTCTACTTAAAATGTTTTGAAAAACGTATGACAAAACCTCGTAAATTGTGGCAACTCATCAACAACCTTTCCAAAAACAAAATAAAAGACAACATTGGTCCAGACAAACTTGTTATTGATAATAATACTATCACAGATGAGCTGGAAATATGTAAATAGTTGAATATTTACTTTTCAACGATTGGCTCAGTTTTAGCAAACCAAATTCCGAATAAATACAAAGTTAATACATTTAACACACGGACCACTGCTGTAATAAGCGATGTAACTGAGCTAAATCAATTAAAATCAGCAAAAGTAGACGAAATAATTAAAATACTAGATAAATTAGACAATAACACTAGTTTTGACATGGATGGTGTAAGTACTAAAGCGAGAAACTGGTATTTTTTCTTGCACCCTAAAGATGGCTAAAGTTGCTGCCATATATAAATCTGCAGTAGGCTTCACCTTTGTAATTATCGTCCTATATCGGTACTTCTAATTATCTCTAACATCTTCGAAGAAGTTATATACACACGGTTGGAAACCTTCCTAGAATCAAAAGATTTTTTCTACAGTAGACAATATGGTTTTCGTCCACTTTCAAATATACTTTCGGCCACTATTGACCTGATTTCCAAAATTAAGAATAAAATTAATAAACAAATAGCGCCAGGCGTTTTTATAGAAGGCGTTTGACACAGTAAACCATGATATAGTATTACAAAAATTGTTCCATATAGCTATTAAAGACAAAGTGCTAGGAATATTAATATCTTACTTAAGTGGCCGTGAGTAAATAATAAAAATCGGTCAGCATTACAGCTCTTCAAAGTGTATTACTTAGTGTATTGTTCAAGGTTCAATCTTAGGACCACTTTTATTCTCAATTTATGTCAATGACACATTCCAGATTGGACACTTTATGCACACTTTATGCAGATGACATTAACCTCTTTTATTATGGCTGTTCTATCGATGCTATGAAGCTTCAAATTCAGAACGATTTAAATATATTGGATGATTGATTCTAACAGAAATACTAAAAAAACAAACTATGTCATATTTGCAGCTAAAAATAAAAAAATATTATTGATATATCTCTGGTTATAAATAACGAAACAATCAAGAGAAAATAAGTGAAAAATATCTTATATATACAAGTTTATCTTTTACAACAAATTGTGCTCGTCTAAATATGAAACTGAGAAATGCAAGTCATCTGGCAACTCGTCCACCTAGAACGAACTATGCTAAAAAGAATATTGAATTTGAAGGAGTCAAAATATACAATAAGTTACCGTTAAAGTTATAAGAAATACTGCAACACAGACTAAATTTAAAAAAATATTGAAATATCACATATTAGATATCTGTTAATTAGTGAATTTTACTATTCTTAAAATGTTAACAATAAAAAAAAGGAAAATGAAAATGTATAAAAGGATATCTGTATTTTTGCACCTATACAAACAGAAAGTTGAATTAGAAAATTAAAGAAAAAAAATGAGTGTACTTACCATACGAATGTCACATGTAGTTAAACAATTATCGTACATCTTTGATTCAGTTGCATTCGTGTTTACATTGTTCGAGTATTTTATAAGTTCATAATCTTGCTCAAAATGTTATTGACTACCCACTTTTGTTACATTTTAGGTTAAAATGCTCACTTAATTTGTTTACATTTGGGCATGTTCTCGTAGTAAGCGAATTTTGAAAATTCTTCAACCATAAGCTATTCAGGTAAACGGTTAGGAGTTGGTGGAATTCTTTCAATATCATGCGTTTATATGGCTTATTAGTTGTTTTCTTACAAGTTATTTAGGGGAGTTATTGATAGAAGCAAAACTTCTTAACAGGAAGGGGTCATAGGATGATTATTTCAATATCGTATGTACATATAGACTTTAATTTGTATTTTTTCAAGTTATTCATATGGGCTGGTACTGCAAGATAAAATTTCTGAACGGAAAGGTGTTAGAGGTGATTCTTTAAATATCACATGCAATTTCACGTACATGACAAATATTTTAATTAAACTTGTAGGCTTAGACAAGAAGTGCAACATAGTTATTTTGTAAATAAGTCATAACAACTAATAAACGCAAATAACTTACTGGATTGCTAAGTAAAATAATTTTGTGTTTACGTTTTTTTTTTTTTGAGAATAGCTAAATTGTAGTTACCAAGTAAACTTTTGATTTAAGTAGTTAGAAAAAATCGTGCGTTTTTGAACAAATATATAATTTAATTTATATTTCACTATTTAGTGTTTCTAGATTAGGAGTTTCCATATGATTTTTTTGAAGTAGGTTTTGTTTTTTATCAAAAAAAAAAATCATTTTAACGTTCAAGTTAAATCAAAAAGTTGAATTTAGTTTGTTAGGTAGTAGAGTCACGCTGATTTCAGTACGAACGGGCCACTGTCATGCCTTTTACGCCTCTAAGCGGACGTGAAAAATAATCTCACTAGACTGCCACAGTGTGGTCACCATACTGTACTATCTGCATTTGCAATGAGTATGGTGACAACAACTCTTGGATTCTATGCATACTTACCATCAGGCAGAGTAGAGTTACTTTGGCAGGTTCTTAATACAGAATCTATGCTGACTGTATACACTGTTCATATAAATAGCGTATCGTCCTATTTTATTTCGACACATGCGTTAAGTTTACTAACTGACACGCGTTAAATGCTATGGGTTCGATCTTTGATCTTACACAGTTAAAGTGATTTAAGCTTGATATTGAAGCTTGTGCGTATTTCATGATGGTTGGATCTAAAATTTTCAAGTGTTGAAACTGTTGCTTTAGTGAGATTTTGTCAAATCTTGCTACCATTTTCTAAATATATTTGATACAGCCAACACTTTCTAACAAAAAAATTAAGCTAACCAGTCTAAAACCTCAACCTAAAAAGTCCCAGTGTCTAGTTGTCTGGATAGTAGCAGCAGTGGTCGAGCTATGTCTCAGACAACGTCATTTATTTTGTCATCCTGTCCTCTGTAACTCCGGGTGTGTGCACCCTTAAATAGGATTAACGAGTGAATCTCCTATTACTTACGAAGTGTAATACAGACAAATGCTCCTTTATATTTTGTAAGCGTACCTGCAACAAACAGAAAATTTATTAGTTTCAATATTAAACGTTAGAAAAGATTAAATACTCAAGGACAAACTACGCTAAGAAGCTTACTAAAAATCTTGACAATCATTAAATTATTTATTGCTTAATCAAAATATAAATGTTGTGTTCTCAAAACATGACAAACTCTTCTGAATCAGTGTGTAGGATTAAGAGAGAGAGGGAAAAAGTCATCATAAAACTCAAGAGCGAAAGATCGCGATCTATAAACGATTAGGTGATCAGTTTAGAACATCATTGTTTTTCTTTCATTTAGTAAATCAACTACTAAATATGTTCCTTTCTCTCTAACTGCACGATTTTCAGTCCGATATTTAAACAAAAATCGTTGGAACTAGAGGTAAACGCACCTGTTAATGGCATAGTTTGCGAAAGCCTCAAAGTACACAGGGGAGGTTGCGCGGCCGGCAACAAGTTCCTCATTACACGCTCACTTGCCACGCCTCGCGCCTGTCGCTCTCTACCACCTTATTTCAATCATCGCACTTGGAAAACTTATATTTTTATATAGAAAGTAAGGTACGATACAGTATTAACTTATCAAATGTTTACAATATATAACAGATGCTTAAGACATTTAGGAACATCACATACTTCATAGATTTGTAAAACCTGACGTTAAGTTTTATCACAGAAGTTCGTTTTGAAAAGTAACTTAAAACTATCAAATTATTTTGCTTTTTTATTAATGTCGAGTTGAACGAGAAATTTTGTAACATCGTGCCTTTTTAGTTCCTTTTAATCTAGTAGAAGTCTAAAATTATTACGTGAATTACATGAAAAATTAGCGTGGTTCAACGCCATTGCGCGTGCGTTTACATTTTTCCTTTGATACTATGCTGAGATAAATGCATCTCTTTATGAATGCAGTAGAATAAATAGATAATAAATTATATAGATAGATTAGAAATCTTATGTAAGTATCACTAGCAGAAGTCGAAATGATTTCACTGCTATTTTAAAATACGAGCAATTTAAAAGTAACTTAATTTTAAAATATTTAAAAAGTAAAATTTTAAAGGTACTAAAAAATTCTTGCAGTAACTTACTACGAAATCAAAAACATAACTACGAGAAAGTTGAATGTCACAAAAGGAAAAACAGTCCCGAAGCAATTTGGGATTTAATTAAAATCATTACATACTCCAAACAACAACCCACACCATCCGGGGAAATTTTGATAATGAATACAGATGAATAAAATGTTGTAAATGCTGTAAATGACTATTTCATCATCATCATCATATTTTAAGAACTAACCACAGTGACTCCACTCTACCTGATAGAAAACATGAATAGAATCCAAGAGTTATGGTCACCATGCTTATTGAAAATGCTGACAATGCAGTATGATGACTCACACTATGGCGGCCTACCCAGCAACCGCACATAGTTTCACTTAGCAAAAAGCTGCGAAAGTTACTCCCAGTTTTCAGGAATCTGCGTGAAGCAGCAGACAAAGATCTTATCAAAATAATATACTTATCTCTGTGTCAAAAGATTATTACCTACTGCATACCAGTTTGAGGTGGAGCCGCAGCCTCGTACCTAATTGAAGTAGAGAGAACACAACATGCGGTCTTCAAGGTGATGTTTCGAAAGCATTGTCGATTTAATTCTGACCGACTACATGGGGAAGCTGAAGTATAGATGATGTGATAACTTTACATTTATAATATTGTCCTAAGACAGGATAAAACTTATGATCCTTCCCTAATATCCTTGTGTTAGGATATCAAATACACGTGTTACGATCCGATTTACTCAAAAACAGCTTATTTACATCTGTGCCAATAAAACTAACAGACTATAAACCATTTACAACAAAAATCGAAATTAATTACAAACTATACTAGCAGATAAATTAAAAATATTAAACTACGTTAGCTCCGAAAACCTTTTAAAGATCCCTAACTAGGGCTCAAACAATTAAATAACAAAATCATTTATTTTATTCATAACAGGTACAAAATAGATAATTAAAAAAGCTTTAAAATTTTTATTCTGTACATTTTACACGCGTATCAATCTCTTGTTACTTAAATCGACCCCTGTGTTCTGGTTACACGATCAATATACTGCTCACACGCATAATCTTTTGACACATTCACGCCTCGCTGTCATGCATACACTACACGTGCACATAAACCCTAAACAGCTATACTTTTCATTAAAATATATATACTAATAACACTATTCTCGTTCATCATTCACCACATACACACAAACACATTACAAAAGGTTGCTCACCGCCTTATTAGAACTTAACAATTATTATATTATTGTAGAAAAATAGTTTAAGAGATACCCACATTACAAAAATTATTACACCACATATAATTGGAGACTTTTTAAAGTGGGGAGGAGAGGAGTGAAGGGCTGATAACTTGAGATACATGTTTTTACCTAGTTCAGGTATCAGGCCACCACAATCAGATTCAATTTATCTACAAGACAAAATTGTAAAAATGCACACTTATAAGGTTATGGTGAGAAATAAATAATAATAATAATTATAATATTATTATTAGAATTTTCAGAAGAGGCATCTGTACTCATGGATAGTGGAAAAAATTGTTTTTGTGGTTTTCTGGATATATCCAAAGCATGCGATACGGTAACCGTACCTATATTACTGTTGAAACTGAAACGGATAGGAATACGTGGCACTGCACTGGATATATTCATAAGCTATCTAAAAAATCGATATCGATCGACATGTTAAAATAGGCGAGATGATAAGTGACCAATATAAAATTGAATATGGTGTCCCTTAAGGGAGCATTTTGGGGCCTACGCTTTCTCTTATCTATATGAATGACCTACGTTCTCTTTCACCTAAAAACTGTAGGATATTCATTTACGCTGACGATACAGTCCTATTAGAATAGTACAAAAAAACAATTGGTGAAACCGAAAAATACACTCGGGCCGCAAAAGATGTGATTGTAGATTGGTTTTCAGAAAACCAGTTAATTTTGAACTCTGAAAAAAACAAAAATATAACATTCTCAATATCCAATCTAACTCAGCCAGAAGCACTCATTGACGATAAGGCTCACACTTGCAGTTAATCCCAAGCTTGTATCTGCTGTGCGTTACAAATAATATCACATGTAAAATACTAAGGAGTACAAATTGATCGACGCCTGAATTGGTATAAGCATATAAATAATTTGGTGGTTAGAACCCGGCAACTAATGTACATGTTTAAGAAAATACACTATACAGCAGACACCGAAATGTTTAAAACATATTGTGCACCGATATGCTGCAGTGCTTGCAAAACCTCCTTTCTAAAATGAGAGAGGGCTTAAAGGGCCCTTATTAAAACAATACTTGGTAAGCTTTATAGGTATCCCACAGAAGACTTATATAAATTGTGTCAGGTTCTAACGGTGCGGCAACTATTTGTATTCCTTAGTGTACTAAGAAAATATTACCAATCTATGCCAATCATAAGTATGTGCAGATTTCAGAAAATGTCCCAAAACAAGTCCTTTTTAAGATATTATTTCTGTTCGGAGAAAACTTTACGTAATAGAAACATTTAATCCTCTGAAATCTCTTTGGGTGCTTTGTCGCGAAGTCCTAATTGCGCTCAGCAAAAAGTACCGCCAAGTCTAGATTAAAGTGTGCATCCTCTACGCACACTGCTCCATCAATTTTAAACTCTAATTACCAAGCTGCAGGGCTCCTTTTCACAAAGAGACGATAATAACAGACAGCGCTCCTTAATGTGCGGTGCTACTAAGAGCAATTAAATTTAGAGAGGTCATATTACGAGGAAGATATTAAAAAATCTACGGAATGAGAATTTACGGACTCGGTATGGGTTTAAAAGTATTATTTTGTAGCCATCATTTATTATGAGGCAAGCTTGTAGCATAATAAAATTGGTTTGAATTTAAATGTGTAAAGAGTTCTTCTTGAACAATTGTTGATGTTTACTGAGAACACGAGGTCTAGTTATTATTTCCGCATACGAAAGGGGTGCGTTTGGCAACATAAAAAAACCAGCATGAATGAAAAGGGCGCGTCAAACCAGGCTTATATAGAAAGACTGCATAGTTTATAACCATCCTTTTTAAACAAATAACTTCATCTAAACAATTTATTAAGTATTTTATCATTTGTAACAAATAGTATATTTAACTATAGTAGGTATAGGTTACTACTAGTGAAAGCTAACTTTGAAATATTACCGTTTCTTCTAAGTTGATTATTTACAGGTCCATCATAATTGAAATTTTTAAGTTAGTTGTTGAAGTTGTAGGAGAGGAGACACATTAAATTTCACAAATATCAGAAGCAACGTTTTTAAAATTTTAAAATTGGATTAGCAAAACCCAAACTAAAATGGTCGTTGCAATTACGGAACACTAAATACTGAAATTCTTCTCTTACTTATGTAGACTTTTTCAGGGCGCGTATAACTATTTAGTTAATTGCCGTTGTCTGTGTTACATTTTACTGTAACATCAAATGCTATTTACTATACACGAGATGGTGTGCTATTAGCAGAATGGCTAACAAATCATAACGTAGATGAGAACTACATACATGATGTATTCATGAAGGTTTTATATAAACAGAGTATATTACGCAGTGAATTTACAAACAACTCTAACGCCATTTTGAGAAAATAATTTCCTCTAAAATTGATATGTGATACCTCCAGTATCGCCAGGGATAGAAAATGGAAATGTAAGCAATGACTTTTCGATACATGTTCCCATTTACGGATAAAAATAATCGCAAACAAGATACAACATCATACAAATATCTTGTGCACTGATGCAAGGCCTCCATTATCCGTACTGCTGAGAAAATGGTTTCAATTTCCATCGATCGGTATGTAGTGCTCAGTTTAGAGGTATTTCACGATGGTCCGGCGTGGATCAGTGCTTCAATCACGACTTTATGTGGCGTGTGACCGCGGGTGTAAATAACGCAAATCATTTTATTGTCGGTGGCTGAAAAGTTGATGTCGTAAAGTTTAACGGTCGCTGAAATATATTCTACGATGGATGCACGGGGGGTGCCAGCAGAGGGGGATGGGACCATAAAACGAAGCTTACTTGATCCGTACTGTCTGTCGGGCACGATGAAGTGACGAATAACTGCATTCACTGTACTTGAGTAGTTGTACTTCTAAATAATTATTACTCACATGGTTTGAAATACTGGTAAAAATTATGTGTGCTGCTCCTCTCGTTTTACAATTAAATTTTCAACGCCAACTTAATTACAAGTACAAACTTTTTCTAGATAATATTATAATTGTTAAGTTATATCGTCGATAACTTTTTATATGACATATCAAAAGCAAACAGACACATGGCCCATCTGATGATAAGTTGTTACCATAACTTATGGTCACTTTCAACTCCAGAAACTGGCAAGCTTTTTGATGCTCTTTTATAAAACGAGAAAATTTGTTTCAGAAATACTCGTCCGCATAATTATTTCACAGCTGGTGAGTGTATGGAAGGCAATTTTTTCTAGACAGCAGTTTGTGAGACCACGATGTCAGTACGACGCGTCGAGCTAATAATTGTGTAGATAAATTATTAGATACACATATATTACTAACTACTATGTATATAAAGCGTATGACTAGTCGATGCTGTTGTCACAGTGGTCTTACCAATTACAGGAAGTACGTACGACGATGAACTTACAAGATGTACATTAAGGATGGGGATTTTTTTTGATTTTATGTAAATACTTACTTGTACTTAGACATACAGTCTCCTCCATTTAGCTTATTAAAGTTGAAATAATGAAAGTCACTTAAATTATTCAGAATTAATTGGAGCAGAAAAGACGTAGATTTGTAGGAGTTCAAATACGAGAAATAGCTTTTAGTGGTTGGGGACATTGTTTGTGAATAAGTTTATTATTAATGCGTAACAGATAATAACAAAAAGAGTTAAGTTGGAACTTTCGAAGCATAAACGATTAAAGTCCATTAATACTTGTAATTATTCAAAAGTCAGCGAATGAAGAAAACGGAAGGGGAGAGAAGTGGACGTGGGTGCCCAGTTCGTTGGTTTTATCTCTGGGGCAATTATTAAACTCGCCGTTCTCCGTTTTAAAAAAAAGTATTATCTACGCCCACTAAACATTAATATCGTTAATAATTTTATAAAATACTACCTATGGCCCTTGCCTTCGCTTGTGTGATTTCTATAATTCTTCTTTCGTACGTTCTTATAACATTGAGATAGGTGCCAAAATTGCAAGATTTAAGCCCCTGGGGCCTAGGTTATGCATTGATGAATTAAGGCAAGTAAAATATAGATCTACACATAAAATATCCATCAGCGATTCTCCAAGCAATTAGTGTTGGCAGCAATCATAGATAACTTGTTCGTCGAGGCGTGCACGGTAGGTAGTTAATTTCACGCGGCTTTGCCTGCCCTAGCAATAAGCCGATGAGATCATCCTTATTTACGGCGTGTATAGTTAGTAATAGTGTGAAGGACTACTTGTCAAACAGTTAAATGTAATGATAATACAAATAATGTCTTAATTGAATTCATTATTACGTTATTTTGACTGACTTTTTTAGCAAATTTTCTACTGTTTGGAAATACAGTTGCCTGCAGAGATAAATCTGTTAAGGATATTATGAATTTGAAAAGGTTGTTTCGATAAATGTTCTTTAGTGAGTTCACTTGTATTTAGTTTCAGCATTGAAAGGGTAAAATATGGTTGCAGGTAGACGGCACAAATGTGTCCGGGAACTGATTGGTCTTGTGTGCAAAACTGCCAGCGAAACTTACGGTTCCAACAGATAGGTTTAATTCAAGTTCGAAGGAAGTCTACAACGATCAGTCCGTCGTAGACTATTCGAGCAAATGAATTTGGATACACAGATCGTTTTAGACGAAAAAGAAACCGTAACAGGGGTATGGAAAATTATCTGAATTAAATTGGAATAAAACAGAAATACTCTCTTCAAAGACGATGGTGGTTTCGGCCATGACGGGTAGTCTTAACGGAGACCAGCTAAATACACAGAAGATATTATAGGGCACAAGTTTGTGCGCAAACACAGGTGTACTTCTTACTCCCTCATTGACACAATCCGATGGCATGATTATCTGACACAGCAGGAGAGAGATCAGACGTAGGACTGACTCCTTTACGTGTTCTCTGAGCCACGAGTATTAAGATTTCATCTTCCAAACTCCGGGCTGTTGTAAAGTATGTCTGTAACTAAGAAAAAATAATTATGATTTTTTGACTGAAATCGAATCAGAAACCTCTAGATCAGCAGTTCAAGCGTTTCAAAGGTAAAAATTATTAATTCCAAGTCAAACTTTTTGAAGGCTAAAACTCTGCAAGTAGGTATTGCTCGTGAGTGCTGAGAAAGGTGGGTGTTGCCAAAGAGTCGGTGAGTCTGTTATTTAACTAAATATTATCGTCAATGATGAAAGGAAGAGGTGCAATTCCGCTGTCAGTGTTTACAATGGCAAACACTGAGATGTTAATTGTACCGAGACAATTGTATCAGCCGGGGGCGGGCAGATGTCTTCATTGAGTTTCATATTGAGACTGTTATAGTTGTCTTGCTTCATTATATTGCTTATTAATAAGTTAATATTTATTGTAAAAGAGCCGTGTTAAGTGGCGCGCAACTGAAACTGAATATCTCACCAACGTCTCATTTACCACTATACTTAATAAATACGTTAATTATAATATCTAACGACATATATATTAATATATTACTGTTAAAACATATTGTTGTAACAATATTTACTTTACTCAGTGGTTTGCTATGAGTAAGATATAATAATTGTAAAAAAGTATAAAAAATGTATTAAAATAAATAAATAAATAATAAATATTTCGGATATTTAACACCAACATCGTCTAGTTTCAAACTAAGCAGAGCTTGTGCTATGATAACTAGACTGACTGATAGAATACTTATATACTTTTTTTTTGTAAATACATACATATTATATATAGAAAACAACCAAACTTCGAAACAAATATTTGCAGATCATACAAACATTTTAGTCCTACCCGGGAACCGAAACCGGCACCTCAAGCATAGCAGTCGCATTCATTACCGGTGCACCAGCTAGTAAAATCCTACCTATGTGATCGTTTGTGTGTGTATGTGAAATATGTGACTTTGGTTACTTTAATTTTTTAATTTAATACATTTTTATAACATAAACGGTGTTTACCTATGAGTAACCGTTGCATTGTTTTTTTTTATGATATGAACATGTACAGATTTAAGGAATTGATGTAAACAGTTGTTGTTGAACCTTAATACACAAATAAAGAAATATTTACATTGCACTCGATGCAAATCAAACTCAAATGTTTATCGTTTTGACTACACGTTCCACGAATATCAGGTGATAATTATCTTACATTCTCTATTTAAAATACAGCTTAAGGTTCGTGTAATAAAAAGAAACTTGTCGCAAAAGCTCTTGTAAGTGAATTCTTATTCATAAAATATGCTACAATTAGATTCAAACGCATTATATGCTTGTTGTCTAAGCACCTTCGGCACCCCACGTAGTCTCGGTGTCGTAGGTGGTGCTGTCCCGGCACTTAATTGCTGTGAAAAGCGCCATTTGATAACAAGCAGAGACGGACAAACGACGCGGTTACCACTCGCTCATAACGCGACGGGTGCTGCCGCGATGCCACGCCAAGTCTTTCTATTGATACTAGTTTTTGCTCGTGGCTTCGCTCGCGTGGAATTAAGTCTGCCTCATTAAGTTTCGTAACAGATCATTTTAAATGAATATATATTGTTTAACATACAAACAATTCCACGGTACATCATTTTTGTGTAACTTCAATGGTTTAGGCAGCGTACGCCAAGATAACTCTCAGAGGCCAGATTTTTTTTCCGACTTAATTGACATGTACCGTTATATTACGAGCAAAATTACATTAAATCATAAAAAATTGTATCCTATATGTTATTCCGATGTATAATCTATGTTACTATAAAGTTTCATCCAAATCCGTCCATTAGTTTTTTCGTGAAAGAGTGACAAACATCCATACAAACTTCCGCATTTATAATATTAGTAGGATTAAAAATTAACATTGTTGAAAAGATCAGTATGTAGTTGAGTTTGTAGATTTGAATTTTGGTGCATCTAGGTAAACGAAGCTTAATGATGTTGTATATATTAATGTTAACTTATAGAATCGGATGAAAAGCAGGGTCGAGAGACTCACTTTAACAAGTTTTTTGTTTTTATACCACGACGGTGGCAAACAAGCATACGGCCCGCCTGATGGTAAGCGGTTACCGCAGCCTATGGACGCCTGCGGCACCAGGGGCATCACGTGCGCGTTGCCGACCCTTTAAAGACCTATATATACCTAAGTAGTTATATTATCAGGCATGATTTCCCAAACAAGTTTCTGCACATAAAAAACTTATTCTATTGGCAATTAGAGAATAACTTTCACTTATTAGGTATCAAACGAGGGAATCCTTAAGTAGACAAATATGTTTATTGAGCGCCGCGTCCGCACCGCCCCCTCATACATCTCGCACGCTGCGCCCGCGTCACCGGGACTTTGTATTAGTCGCTACCGGCCAACTCAATTATATTTGTGACTAATTAGCCTTATTTATTATTGCTTTGAAATACTCTCTCCTTTTATTTTTAGCTACCGATATTTCAAAACTAAATTATCTTAAATTGAAATAACAAATATCAATTTAAAGGGACAATATTTTCTGACAAAATTAATGTTTTCTACACACACAACTGTTATTTTTTTAGGTCATTAACATTTGTTCTATTATTGTCTTCACATAATGTTATATAGAGGATATAGAGGATAAATTATAGTAGGTTATTTAATGTAGGTGCAACGAGACTATGATAATTGTAGTTGCTTCATTCGCTGAAATTTGTGACTTGTGCCGCACTTGCGTCGGCTTGTGTCCCATCGTGTTGTAAAGTGACTTCGTCGGCGGCTACGATTTAATTATAAAATTATTAAGTACATATTATATTATCGCAATCGACACTCTCGCAGTAAGTCTCCTGTGAGAAGTGTGCCTCACATTCTGTAGACTGTAAATACGCTTGTAATAAAGACAGTCTTATTTGGCAAGATTGCATGCAGTTTTGAAATAAAATTTGTGGACTTTACGAGGCTTTCAAACATTGTTATATTATGGTCCCTTTTTTACAAAAACCATTCTTGAAATCATAATTTTTAACTTTGCCATATTTAAACATCACGAGAGTATTTTTTAAATTCAAAATGAGTTTTTTGCCATGAAGCTACCTGAAATCCTCAATTTGTTCAGGTTTTACTTGGGCACTCTGACCTCAGTCAGTTTTTTTTATTTACATTATATTTTATATACTGTGCTACATACAACGCTATCTGGTACTGTTTCCTTTGAACCTATAATGGGCTCCAGATTTCCGTGCCGTAACTTCTCAAATCTTTTTATCAATATCGAATTACAAATATGTAAAGCAGTGTCAACGTAAGCCCTCGCTAAGCATATTGATTCGGAAACACGTTTGAAGTGAAATCCCCATTCGATCTTCAACGACTCCAACATAAATAAAAGTGTCACGGAAAGAAAACGGCTGAGGAAGAACCGCACCGCATCGCACCGCGCCGCGTCGTCCGCGAAACAATTCAAATAGGATGAGGCGTCACATTCGCACGTGATCCGTTCCGCTCGACGTGATTCACCGCGCGTCACGACAACGATATACGCGAGTTCACTCAACAAATAAAAACCTGTAACTTGTGGTCTCGGCGATGCAATTTAAATGTTTATTTGTAGTTTGGATGCAGAATAAGTATCTGTGTGGTGCGCAGCGGACGACAGGGGCACGTCGTGAAAAGCAATTAAGATAAAACGAATGGAGCAATTGCAACGGTGCGTTATTAGAAGATGTTTCTTTACAACATTATTTCAATACACGACCACGGAATCGATACGTTAGCACCGGGCGTGGTGCATGCACTTTATACAGCCAACTTTGCAAATTTATGTGCTTCAAATATATTTATAATATTGTTTGCGAATTGGTTACAATAAAAATGCATGGTTTCGATTAGTGTTTACCTCAACATTTTGCAAATGTGTGGTCGCAAATGAATGGACCTAAAACATTTGATTTTACAAATTTTCCGAGCGGACGTGAAAACAAGTGTTTTAAAGGTAACTTTTTAGGTTTAAGATCGCTACACACACTACAACTAAAAGGATTAATAAGTAATTTAGTGACTAGTTTAAATAGCAAACTATTAAAACTATTATGGGCTGGGGAATCTTTTAAGTTAATATATTTGGTCGCAACGTAAACCTTGCCCCCACTACGACTCCACTGCCACTTCTCACACATATCATGTTCGCTCGTGCTCGTAGTCACAAACTAATATTTTTCAAGACACAACTGTTTCCAAGCATTATGTATTCATAGAAATTTTAAATTTGAAAAGAGAATATCAATAAGTATGCACGTGATAGTGCACGTGCGACAGTTTGTGTGGTGCGTTTCTGTGAACAGGGAGTTCAGTGAGCATCTAAATACATTGAATTGAATCAGTTGTAATGCATACCTCCTATGTATACTAAACACAAAATAACCTACGCGTTAACATTCAATTATTAAAAAAACTACACTACTGATAACGATGTATGTTTTCGTACCCATTGTCATTTAATAGATGAGTATTTTTTTTTTTTGAACTGTATTAACTAGTGTATAATAAAGTGTGTTCTATTGTATTTTCTTTTACGAATGTAAAAATAACATTTTGGTCAAAAGTAAATAAATTAAAGAAACCATTTGTATCGCTTAGATTGCCAAATTATTTGCTGGAACTATCTACGGGCCCATTCAAATGTATGTTCCGTGTTAAATCTTATTAACAAGTGAACTTGGAATCGTATAACCTGTAGTGGCATCATTTACTAGATACAATTGTATTATATGTCTGAATTATCCAAAGGAATACTTACCATTTACTGTTTTATTTTCGTTCTTCAAAATCAGTTCAGTAGTTTAACTAAGTTTAGTGACACATAAACTACTACTATTTATAATCATACAAAAAGAGAATTTTGTAAATTATATTGGCTAGAACTTAGTGAGTGAGGGTTGCCCCCTTTGTGAATACTTGAACCCAAAATAACTCACTATGTACTCGCGCTAAATCCTTGCAAGTATTTGATTAGTGACCGAAATATTTTGTCTGTACATAACTTGCTACAAATATGTTATCTATTTGTTATTGTAATGGTCAGCTGTAGTTGACGTCGCCGATAGAGGCACAAGTTAAGTAAAACAGATTACGATTTACTGTTGCGCGATTATGTGGGTTTACTCGTACGCACAGCGGGTTCATGCTTTTCAAATAGCAGACAACACACCCTTGAGCATCGTCGTCGAGCTGCCAGTTTATTAGTTTTTTATAGGATACACTTTCGAGAGTGTTCGAAGGCTCTTTACGAACTGATTGAGCCATCTCCATTCCTTCATCGGACTACTAGGCGCAGACAAAAGTTTCATCCATACGTTGTTGACATACTCAACAGCCGAAAAACGGATTGACAGCCCGTTTTTGGTGAGAGTCGCCACAATTTGAAACGACTTGCCTGGGTCTATTTTTCTGATGTGTTGAACTCTGGAGCCTTTAGGAATAGAGTGAACAGGTTTCTTCTGGATGGGCGTATACCACCTTCGTCTTCATCTACACTTTTCATCAGGTGAGATGGAAGACAAACGCCTGTTCCACTTTAAATATAAAATAAAAAAAAATTCTTTAAGATTTTGTTTGATACGATATTGAGGGTGAACTAGTTCATTCAGAGGGTGGTCAATGATCAGAGTAGATATTAATTTCGTAACATTTTTCATTTCGTTATTAGCGGTAATATTGCCTTTGTGATATTACATGTGTCTGTTAACTTTAAAATAAAGTCATTGAAAATTAAGCAAATAAAAACTAGAGGATTCGGACTTCTACACAACAGCTAGTCCGAGATTTATGTAAGCGACCATAGTCTTCTCGAGTTATTATTTACAGTTCCCAAGCAATACGTAATAGCGATGACCTTTTCCTCACATTACGTTTTCATCTTATTCTAATTCTTTTTTATTATATAGAGTAAATTATTTTATATATTATAATTTGCCTTCAAAATCCTAAAGTGCCCGACAAGTTGCTTACCCTCTGTTACGTAAGTTTGATTAAAATTATAGTCGCAAGTTGTGGGCCTTCACTTTTGCTGTCTGACTGGCATATACAAAGATATATGTGTATGTAATTGTATGAAAACATACACGTACCTATAACTAGTAAAAAAGTAACGGACGAAACGCGTGTGACGTATGATTGACTTGGAGCCTTCCCGGATGTTGTCTTGCATAATGATTTAGTGTATGAAACATTATAGAGGTGTAACGGTGACATGCACTTAGTTGCTGAACGTGCCTGTATTTTTTAGTCATGACAATAAATTAGGACTATAAGTAAACAGTGGCCATTTGTTTTTATAACCAGGTTGTACATCGAGCATTTTTAATTGTGTCCGTACTCAGACACGTACCGAATAAAACAATTTCTAGGTAGGGTAAGAATTGAATACGTTATTGATTGAACATTTTGCTTAAGTACTTACCTAAAATACAAGTGAGACATTTGTTTCAAGTAGAAACATGTTCTATCAACTTAAGTATGCGACCTTTGGTTAAAGGTCGACAGGAGAGGCTTAAACAGCGACAGCGTAGGCAATTCTTGTGGTAAAGTGAGATGTTTAATGTTCCTGACTAATACTCAGAAGCAAAGCATCCTAAATGGAAAATTAAAAAGACCGTATTGTATTTTCTTGATAGTGTTTCCCTTCAATTAAAATCTGCCCATATATTTATTTACGTTATAAGATGTATACCATGCGTAAGATTCTATGATATTTTGTTTTATTTCTACATCGTAGTATACTATAGTACATGGTTACGTAATGGTGGGTGCACTTCACTGCGCCAGAAACGGCTGAGGAAACAAGCTCGGTCACGATTTATTGCCGAATTATAAAATATTGCGCCGTGTCACTGAAACTAATAAAACTTGAGGTGATTTGTCAGCCCCTGGAGGTGACAACTAGCCGATAAAAATATAAGCGCCGCAATCTGCTGGCTACGAAAGGATGGAAGAGTAAGTTACGGATGCAAGTATAGAGGTAATATTTTGAAGCGCTTGCGCTTATGTTAAACTATTTAATACAAATTTAAATTCAAATTATTTGTTTTAGACGCATCGGTAAATACTTAAGTTTAGCTAAAATGTGTGTTGCTAAAGTGTAATGTATTCTAATTTGCATACTGTACGTCTATTGTCAAATAACATTCCCAATCAATCAACTGTGTAGATGAAACATTTCTCTTGTTGCTGTCAAAAGTTTTGTTGCTACAACGAAGGTTGCGTTTGTAGGCATTCTGAGCTCAGAGCGAAGTACGAGTATGTGGAGCGTGGGATGAACAATGACAATGCCGATGTACTCGTAACTTTTTCAATAGATATATATGTTCAATAAAGACAGTTACGTTAAATACCTTATTACGTTTACTTGGACAGAAAATGATGACTAACATATTCCACCGGCCTTTATTCCAATATTCAAATAAAAACTAAACGCAATGATTTACTATTTTTATTGCAATGCTGCCGTTTTGTAAACAGAACTCAAATGCCAGTGGTGCCATACAAACATCGAGATTTAGTATTGACGTTAGTAACTCACTAGCGTTTCAAACATCTTTACAAACCCAATGCGAAGACAAATGCGAATAAATATTTTATGATGTAGTCTAAGTCGAATTCGACCACGGTGGCGTCTCAACGGAGACTGGTCAACTTATGTAAAAAAAATATGTCTCCAACTACACAAGATATGTATATATATACATATATACATATATATACATATATATATATATATAGTGGGGGGCCTACCTATGCTTCGTCTTCCGGTATGTGGTCGCCACTCGAGAACCTGTCTTCCCCAACGGTTGTCGGTTCTACGAGCGATGTGGCCATTGCCACTTCAACTTGCTTATCTAAAGAGCTATGAAGGTAACCTTAGTTTTCTGGCGGATATCCTCGTTCCGGATCCTATCACGCAAGGAAATGCCGAGCATAGCCCTTTCCATAGCTCGTTGAGCAACTTTGAGCTTCTCCATGAGGTCAGCAGTAAAAGACCACGTCTCAGTTCCATGTCGTCACTGGCAACACACACTGGTTGAAGACTTTCGTTTTTCGGTTGTAGGGGATCTTGGACGAAAAGACATCTCGAAGCTTCCCGAACGCTGCCCATCCGAGTCGCATTCTTCGTGCGATTCTTCTTTCTCCGATGGATGCAGTTGGCGTCCAGTCGTACGGCGTGGCGTTCTAGGGGGAGGGCTATGTTCATCAGTGGACGTCTTCCGGCTGATGATGATGATGATTATATATATATATATATATACACTAGAAGCACCGCTGTTCTAATTTTGTCGCCTCTACAAATTCGTTCGTTTAAGTTTTTTTTATTTTTATAATTAGGTTCGTGAAACTTTTTTACGTTTACTAATTTATCATATTTTCTCAATTAAGAGTGTATTCAATTATATAATAAAAATATTTAAAGAATTATTCACGTTATAGCCACCATTGGGTCATTTTTGTCCCATAAGTAATTGCTGGGTTTTAGGGGTAAGACGCGAGCGAGCATGTACGATTACCTACACGTTAGAAGCCCCCAGCGGTCAGTTGCCTATGGCTCTTCGTAACGAGTGCACATTAGGGTGTCCCTTATATGACAAAAAAAAATTTTTTTTCGAATTTCAAAATGCATACCCTCTATAATTTTTACTAATGCTATAAGATACTTAAATATAAAATTTTATCAATCTAGCATAATTGCAACCAGTGCCGACCGAGCTTCAAAGTTTAGTAAAAAACGTGTTTTGTCCTAAAATTTCAGTCTGCTATAATTTCACTATAAATGCAATGAATTAAGTGAATAAAATTAAATAATAAATTAGATGAACATTAATCTTTAATTAAAAACATAAAGAAATAAGAATCATTCAGGGTAACTTCTTTTTAGAGTAGTTTTTTTACAGTCTGGATACAATTTTAGATGTTCCTGGACACAGCGCAGCAAGAACTGTTTTTGTTCTTCTTCAGCCGTGATAAGTCCGTTAAAATCTTGCATTAATTTAACAGCCCTTTCAGCAGTATCATTTACAACTCTCAAATAACTTATTCTTCTTCTAGCCTCCAGAAAAGCAGCATTGTTATTCCAAGAAGATACATCTTCCTTTAGAAAACTGTCGTCGATCTGCAGTCGTGATAAAAATTGTTTGCTCTTTTCCGATACGAAATCATCTAGTGCTTTGTCTAAAAAAAAAGAAAAATAAGTTAAATAACAAATAAAAATCAACAACAATTTTGAAAATAAATAAATAAGTATTGGACATTGAAATTGAAATCCAACAAAAAGTCAATTTAACTTACCAAACAACTTTTGAGTCAGTTCTTCCTTCGACGGGTCATAGCGTTTGCTAAAATCCGAGATTTTGTCCCTGTTGAAGTTGGCAATCATCTTCTTCTTAGTTTGGTTGTCAACTTCATCATCAAATAGTGATAGACTGACTGTCTCTTCACATAAATACCACAAGTGATGACTGAACTTGCTTATAGAAGCTTTAGAAATTGTTGCGTCAATTTTTTCATACTCTTTTAACATCTTCAAGAAGCGCAAATCTTGATTAGGTGCTTTGGTCGCCACTGTACATTCGAGCCAAGGTTTAACATACAATATTACGAGAAATAAGCAAACATCTTGTAGAGCCTTTTTGTCCTTCGCAGTTACTCTGCATTGTGACTGAAGTAAACATATTTTTAGAGAATAGATCGCTCTCGCCATCCAGCGTGCCTGATGTATAGCTCCGGGGGGCCTTAGTTTTAATTTTTCCTCTGTGTCTCCTCCTAAAAATATTACGCACAGTTCGACCAATTCGCGGTAATCATCTCTTACAAAATCTTTATCTAATTCTGCCTTATAAAATAGTAACAACGCTTGAATGTCTCTCTCGGCAACCCGTGCTTTTACGAAATTAAGAGATGGTTCAATTTTAGTACAATCAATGTTTTTCCAATTTTCTTGGAACTTTTTGAACATCGGAATATCTGGGCTACTAGTAATTTGCTTAATCTTGGTTTCAAAGACAGCTTTTAGGACCAATTCATAAACATGATGACGACTGGCGAAAAGCAACAATTCTCTTCCTAAAGTTTGCTCCAAAATAGCACAAGCTCCATTGAAACGGCCCATATTGGAAGCTGTTGTGTCGCAGCACATTATTTGCACTTTATTATAAAGGTTCCAGTCAAAGAGAGCTGCTGATACAGCCTTCGCTTGATGTTTTCCAGAAGTACTTTCTAGTTTCGGCACTGCAAGAAGCTGCTCTCTATCGTCAAATGAAGCTATAACTGGCAAGCGTTCTTCTTTTGAACTCCGTACATCCAACCCCGGTAATAGTTTTCCATCCCAATGGACTGTGACTATGTCGGGTACATTGTTTTGGAAGTTAGTTTCAGTACGAATTCGCTGAATCGAGGATTTGTTAATACAGAAATCATCGCTGCTCAGACCAAGCGCTTCTACCACCGCATTAAGAATGTAAACGGTATCTCTAATGCTTAACTGGCATCCAGCTAAAGCTGCAACTAGTTTAGGTGTTATAAGATTCTTTCTACCTCTTTTTGAACTTTGTTCATGGCAGGGAACGTCCGGCAAGCTGAGTTCAGAATTCAAGATCTGTTCTTCGTCTGAATCTTCTACACTGTCTATGTCTATCACTATGAAAGTTATTTGTGGTGGAAGTAGATGCAACAGCTAGTGATTCTCTTTGTCTTACAATCCTTTCCTCTTCTTCCAATCGTCGTTGTCTAGATCTTTGTTCTTTTTCCGCCAATTTTTTATCTACACCACCTAAGCATCCCGGTCGACCTGGCTCTCTCTGTTTCATTAAAAATAATTTATCTTCCTCTATTTTCATTCTCTCAAAAGCATCAGCATGTGCAATATCAAACAAATTATCAAGATTAATTATAAAATTGTTCTCACGACTCTTAAACGTAATCTGAGTTTTCTTACAATTTTTTTGCAACTCTCTCCAAACATGATATAAATCAATAAGTTTCTTCACGCAGTTAGGAAATGCCCTTGTTGGAATTCTTGCTTTTTCCCAATATATGATGCACTCCCTAATCACAAGATTTGCACTTTCACTAACAGTCAATTTAACCTCACGAATATTGTAAAATAGGACTGAGAGAACTTGTCGATTAGATGGTAATTTTGCACCATTTATTTGGTAGCTAGTCAATCCGATAAGAAAAATATTTTGTTTATCACTCCGTAATTCCACCGACATGTTTACGCACTAAACAATGAAGCACTAATAGTCTCAAAAATCACGTTCGAAATGGCAAATAAAACATGTCGTAACAGGTCACTGGGCAGTACTTAAACAACTTGTATCGACAAGTTTAAATAGCAAGTCGGCACGGGTTATCGTTTATATATCGAACTAATATTTTTTTCTAGACAGTATAGGGTTATTACGAAACTTTTAAGAAGGTATGCGTAAAAAAATATCGAACTTGAAATTGAAGGGACACCCTAGTGCACATACTTGTTTTTCTTAGTGGCTAACTTACGTCTTATTGTAAATATGTCCAGGCAAATAGTAAAATTATAAAACCACACGAAATCGTGTCTTATGATATTTCGGTAGATGAATCAGATGGCAAACCTTTACAATACTCGGATGATGATTACCTGTTGGAAACCAGCTCTGGTTCTTCTTCCAACGAATCTGAAAATGCAGTTCAAAGAGGCCTCGAACTTCAAGTTAACTAACCTTATTATTTATGTCTTCAAAACACTGTAATAGGATATTCATAGATTTCTTTTGTAAATATTTTATATTCTTACATACCTATTTCAGAAGTTACAAGTATTATGAATGCCGTGAATGACGCACAAGTTCAGAGGCGGATTCAAAGAAGAGGACGAGGACGAGGTGCTCGAGGCCCTCGCGGCCGGTCATCGGTGGAAAAAGGATCATCTACAATATCGACCAACCCCGATTCTGAATCCTTATCAAGCTTTTGTAACACACTTGTTTCTCCAGATGGCACAGTTTGGACAGTTACAGAAGCTGGTAGTATATCTGATGGGTATAGTTGTCGAGATGTTTTTAAAGATCGCGCTGGGTCAACTCCACATGCTAAGCGAAACGTGGATGAAACTTGTAAGAGTGCTTGACAACTAATGTTGACAACAAAAATGATTAGGCATATCTTAGTATCTACTGTAGAAGAGGTTCAACGCGAATTACAAGATGAGAATTGGAATATAACGTTGGAAGAATTAGAAGCGTTTATTGGTATACTTTATATATGAGGCGCAATTGGAGCCAATAGCTTGGATCTAGATTCCTTATGGTCGATAAAATGGGGTAATCCTATAATAAAAGCAATAATATCCCGTAATCGTTTCCGTGAGATAATGCAGTATCTACGATTTGACCACAAATCTAGTATACACCAAAGACTACATGAAGATATGTAAGTTTGCTATGATCTCCGAAGTTTGGCTTGCTATATATCCGGACCGTATATGACAATCGAAGAACAACGTTTTCCTTCAAAATGCTGTTGCCGGTTTACTCAGTTTATGAGCTCTAAGCCGGACAAATATGGTCAAAAATTTTGGATGGCTGTAGATAAAAATGAAAATTATGTAATAAATGTATTTTCTTACCTTGGAAAGGATGATAATAAACTAAAAGACGAGCGTTTAAGTGACTGACTAGTGAAAAAATTGACAGAGCCTTACGTCCATAAAGGTAGAAATGATAACTTTTTCACTTCGTCACAACTATTTGAAGTCTAAAAATACAAGTATTGTTGGAGACATCAGGTGCAGCACCGACGGATTTACGTGCTCTACGAGGCACGAGACTTTGAAACTTGGTGTCTTAATCCCAACTTTCAAAAACCAGGCTATTATTCATCATTTCTATAATCATAAAAAGTCAATAACAGTTGTTGGCCCGACTCGGGAATCAAACCTGAGATTTTTTGATCGGCAATCGCATACGTTAACCGCTAGACCAACGAAGCAGAATATTATATAAACCTTTCCTTGTATTTATTTTATCATTTAAATCTATAAAGTATTCAAAGCCATTAGTAGTCGTTAACAGAAGTTACAATAAGGTGGTCAATTGCTGTTAAGTATATAAGTTGTGCGCGCTAACTTCGTCAATCCGACTAACTAGTAGCGACACTTCACGGTCCGCAGCGGCCATCGGCGCCCCAGGCCACACTCTCTATGCAGCCGGCAGGGCTGCTACTCGGCAGGAATTACACACTTTAGAAACATTACTGTTTAAACATAGTTTGGAATGACCTTCGACTTGGAATTTAAAGTTTGTCTAATAATTTCTCCAGTTTTGAGCTATCTAAAAATGTTAAATTTAAGTTTATTCATATAATTTAATTCTTTTTCTAATTTTTATATAACTTAATCTTTGCATAATTCTCCTTTTTTTTATAAGTTTATGTATGTGTAATACATTCTTTTACTTTTCTTTATTTCAATTTAATATATTATTTTAATTCCATCATCGGAAAGGAAAACCAGGCTTGTTATTTTGCAGCAAAGACGTAATTCACTTCATTGTGGCATTCTGGTTAGACGCGATGATTAACAGCCCTGCCGTAGTGTTAGTGGCGGCGACGCAGCTATTTTGATGGGCCCCGTTGCCTCCAACGACGTATTTGCGCGCACCGTTTAATATGTTATTCACATAGAGTAATATATAGTGCATATATGCTTTATAATTATTAGGTTCGAAGTATTATTATAAAATGTTTTCAGATGATAACTTCAACTTGTTTTTATACAATTTATTAAAATCCTCAGATTAATACAATCGGCATTTTACAATATAGATTTGCGTACCTTAATTTTTCTTTAATACTTCGAATCTTAATTTACTTTAGTTAGTGGCTGCTATAATATGGTTTATCGAAGGTATTACGCAAGATTTAACCTGCAACTCGATAGATGTCGTTGTCTCGGCTGTTTGAATCACGCAATCGCTGTGTTACTAAGGCCAAGGTTAAGCATTTTTGTCGGCATTTGGAGTTGTATATGTAATTCGTTGAGTGAATACAGCAAGTTCAACTGCACTTGGTGTTTTTGTTAACAAAGCGCTCGTGTGGCGACTAAATAAGTATTTTTAATTATTTACGATTATTTAACAATCAACGTTCAAGAAGGAATGAACTTAAAGCCATTTGCAAGTAAAGTAGTTGTGAGTCGATTAATTTGGTCTCGCGGCCCGGGGGGAGCGCGCATTCACTAATCGCTACGTGACCCGGAACCAAACGACCACCATCTCATATAAATAACCCACCAGCAGATATGATAATTCCCGAACACCCTCAGTTCTTAATAAATTAAAAATCTATGGAGAATTTAATAACCGTTGTCGCTTTCGGGGAACGAACGTCTGACGAAACCGCGCAGTGACAGAAAATATCGATGTGGAAAATGTTACCGCAAGCGAATTTATTTTATATCAAAAAGAATAAGAGAAACTGGCAGAACATTCTCATTTTATAAGGATAAATTATATTCCTAAGTTTCAGCATTTTTGTACTTTTTAGTTTGATGTCGACAGAGTTAAATTCATGTGAACGAATTCTTTATTTGATATCTATAATGCAATAAAGAAAGAATATAGGGAGCGTTTGGAACCTCATTTATTTAGTATTTCTACAAAAATTATTTGTATTCATAAATGAGACGAATAATACACCGAATATTTCTTTAGAGTTCAACAAAAATAATGCATTTCCATTGGATCCAATCAATTGGGCTCGTATCATTTGAATTTTCGACTATAGGGTTCATCTAGAAGCCGTAAGTAGTCCGAGGTACGTCGGGGTTCCAAGGTTTTCCTTATTAGGGTGCACCTGGTTTCCTGGCTACTGGAACCCGAGACGGCATGCAATTTTCGACTATAGGGTTCATCTAGAAGCCGTAAGTAGTCCGAGGTACGTCGGGGTTCCAAGGTTTTCCTTATTAGGGTGCACCTGGTTTCCTGGCTACTGGAACCCGAGACGGCATGCAGTTTTTGATCAGTTCGAGTCCGACATAACTACCTACCTGCCTGCTAGGTATACGTGGGGCTTTCCACACAGAAAAAAGACAGAGTGCCATAGTATCATCATCATCAACGACAGCTTTTACCGGTCCACTGCCAGACATAAGCCTCTCCTTCGAAAGGAGATTTTGGTTTACTATACCAGAAGAGTTGGGGGTTGGTTCGTATTTCTTCTTTTTGCAGTGGCGTTGTCCTGCGTAATTTGTTGATTTAGTCGCCTCTTACGACACCCACCTGATGAATAAGAAATGTGACGCTTTGTACTCTTCATCCATCACTACATGGATATTACGTAGTATATGACTACATATTGTAAGAAAATAACAGTTACTTGCAAGTGTTTTATTTTTGTTCGGCAGCATTTAGTTCCATAGCCCACTAGGTTAAATAATAAACTTGTAGTTATCAATGGATTTCTTCAATGCTTTTGAATTTAATGACAGTTCCAATAAAGCATCAGTCGCTCCATATGTTAGCTTTTGTAAATTCAATTTTTTTTCGCGTCGCAGTACCCAGTCCTTGAAGTAAATTGTTGGTAAGAATTAAAAAAACCACAAGTGTTCTTAAGAAGTTTTGGAGAGCTTTCCACAGCGACCTCAAGGCCACAATTAAGTCTACATTTTCCAGACACAGATTGTCTGGTGCAACGTTTAAGGGTTTATTTTATTATATAAGAGGGTTAGCCAGCAGCCGATTCACCTGACAGTGGCTACCTTCGCTCATGGACATCTAAGACTTTTGCCGACTGTTTCAGCAGTATAATTTTCCTTCTTGAAATGTCGTATCAGTCAGGAAATAATTAAGGCGCAGTGATGGAAGAGCAATAAAAATATCCCAGTTATGGAGATGAAAGTTTTAATATGTTTTTTAGTTTTAATTAATATACATATTTGTGGAAAAACACCATTTACAAATTACGTAATATGCCGCTTCAAGTAAATTGCGGTCATCCAAGGTACTTCACACTTCTTGGTCGTTTGTTACAATAATTGAGTAAGTATATCCAGATTAAAACAGGAATAGGAAACAAATTAGAATAGACCTTCAAGTCAAAAAGAATTGTTACAATACTGTCTACATGTGAAATTTGCAGTGGTATTACTAGTCGGCAGGTGTCCGAATGCAAATTCGTTGCGTTTCTGACCAGGGTTGTTAAGACTAGTGGTGGCATCATCACATCACACCGAACCAAGATTTAATGTCAACAAAGTTTTACGTCAGTGACTCGCCGCGCCGATTCTGCCATTTGGCAGCTCGTAAAAAATATATTTATCCGGGTACCGGAGCCGATCATACACTGAAACGAATGCATTAAAATTCAACCGATATTTGGCCACGGATACTCCTAAGTACTTGATATAATAATATATTTTTAATAAACTCAAAATAGTCAATTACCTAATTACATTGTTTAAACGAAACTAGTTTTCATTTTTAATATGGTGGCAATAACACAACTTAAATTATTTTCATGTGATTAAATACGACAGGCTCACGTAGCAGCAAATCGTGTGTTGAATTATCACTACATGCCACACATTACAGTTATTTAGATACTTACTACCACGTAAACAGTCATTGCTGAGACAATTGAATGACTCTTGTCATTCTTTCTATATACCAACTAACACTATGTTAAAATTTATCTTTAATTATTTAAAAGAATAAATTACAATCAATTGCAATATAGAAGTTTAATATTGATATGTTTCAGTTGATTGTTAATGTACTTGGAATTAAACAATCTGTCCACACAAAACTTGACATGATTGTGCGCAATGGCAACGTTGAGTGCAGTTACTGGATATTCGGTATCAGGTGTAGCGTTCAAGTGCTTAATGATGCAGAATGATATAGCTTACAGCTGTTCTATTTAGCAGGCAATAGGTTGTTAAATTACTTCAACCGATTCCACTGAATACGATTAGACAAATTTGATCGTTTTATCTTCAGATCAATTATAAACAAATAGAAGTAGTACCTCGCAGCTAGATTAATGGAGCCGGTATTGCCCAAGTCCCGGGTCTCGGGTTCTAAACTAATGTATTTTTAACTAAGTCTCTTATTGTTTTTGGTAAGCCTAAAATGTATTCTATTCCCGTAAAGTATTTCTAGTTGAATTGTATCAAATGTAATGAATTCACGTGGGCAAGTTATTGTTTAAAACAAAAATGTGTGGCAAATATCAAGGCTTTAAATGTTAGTGTAGTGATGTGTCTTGCGTAGATACAGCGGCGGTATAACCACCAACCATCTCTCAGTGAAACATTTGAAGGATATGTGCAATAGATGAAAATATCCCATAAAACTTATTCGTTTATAAATGTGACTCGGACTGTCACGAATCGTCATAATAATAAACTCAAGTTTATGATAAAGTTCTTTCATTTCTGAGTTGGAACAATTTTGTCAATATGATTTTACGATAGAAAATAACAGAATGAGAAATAAAAAAGGGTCAAGTATTTTATTAAATCCAAAGAAATTTTGCCGTTAAACTTTGCTTTGGCGCTGCTACGTTGACAATAACTATTTTACTGCAGTGAATAAACATAACAAAGTTCTAAAACAAAATGTAGACAAGATCACCGTACCGTTTAAACGAACTGGTGAACTTATTAATAAGCAAAAAGTAGTAGGTAATTATTACTTTCAAATCATTATACGTATAGTAGACTATCGAGGCAACATTATATTTACATTGTAGGTATTTCGTTGTACTTTTTTTACAATTATAATTTGTTAAATTGCTTCATAATCTGTAGCGACCATCATTACTAACTTCAAACTCAGAATATCAATGGACTCGATAGCCCAGTATTAGACTAGTATTTAGTTGCACCGCTGTTGTCGAACCAGTAGTGGACACGTCTCGTCGCACAATACCTGTAATTTACATTCGTATTAGCTTCACGTGCATTTGCCACCTATCTAGGAGTATAAATATTAATTCAGTACGTTTAAGTGTCTATACTTTTGACGCTTGTTGCCTCTGATTTAGAGGATCAAAACTATATTCACCTTTGTCACTGTTGTATAACTAACGATTACGAGACTTCGATTTCAAAACTAAAGTCATTTGTGTAAAGTAATAATTATTTCACATCAGGAAACTGCTGACAAAACAACTCTATTAAAGAGCCGTTCAGAAGATTATGAGTCTAGGATCTTCAATATGAGAAAAAATTTTTGATTTATGAGTGAATTGTCTCAAGCTATTGTTATTCTCTTTATTCAAAATAGAATTCGTATAATAGACATCCAATTTTACCAACATTAGTAAATAATTAGTAGCACAACTTAACAGCTCAAAAATAAATATTTTATATTACTAGGCAGCTGGTAGTGTGCTAAATTACGTCGGACTGCAACAGTAGGCAGTTGTGGACACGTTTGTTTTGTCTATTGACTGCATAACATCTTAACTCGTATTTAGAAAGCTTTGTATGAAAGTAATTTCATCAGCACGTACTCCATACAAATTGGAATGAGTTTTTTAATAACATTGTTGCATTTTCATATTAAGCCATAGTTGGCAAGGAGTTTAAATTGGACAAAACCTGCGCGTCGAATAATTGCTTCTTCCTGCCAGATGTAACTGATATAACATTGTGACTGCATTGGTATTGTTGTTCTAATATAACAACTATAGCGAAACATTTATAAAATATGAAAATAGAAAGCAGTTTTATAAATTGATTTCTTAACTGATTACATTATAATGTGAAGGTTACTTAGTTATATCACTGCTAGTCACATATACTCGTAGGGGCGTGATTTATCAGCATGCATTTAATAATTTCAATTAGAATTCTAAGTTATTCAGAGCCTATACTATGGAAATAAAACTATCATTATGATTACCGCTAATTTACTTAACACAAAAAAGCGAAGAGTAAAAGTTTCAAGGACTCGAAATAAGCACAGGGCTTGATTTTTTTTTAATTGACGTATTTAGAGATTAGGAAGCATGTCTTAGAATGAATATTTTATGCTTGTTCACGCTTTCGTTCCGCTACAAATTAGCGAACATTTCTCTGCAGTATAAATGGCGTGTAAAGTTAATATTACATACATTTTAGCTGCACCTGAAGTGGTTGTCGGCTGGCGTGTGAAGCTGGCGAAGATTGTTATTATGATATAATCTGTTACTTCCTTTCGACACAGGTAGATAAATATTTTAAATACAAATCTTTATCGTTTGCTAAGTTTAACTAACCAGACTAAAGTTTTTGTTTTATCTTTGATTTTTTAATTCTGCGCTCCTGTGTCATTTATATGTAATACGAATAAAATGGGAAATACATAAGTATGTTAATAAGGCAATAGGCTTGCCTCTTATTACACGAATCTAGCTTAAATTACGGAAAGACGTAAGTTTACGTGTACACCACCTCTAAAAGATAATTTCAAATTGACTTGGCAGATAAGACAAAAATTTAAGACTTGTAATTAGACTAAATAATTGAGGGATAGGTAAGATCGATCACAGTCTTTATGTAAATTTTAAAACCACCCTAGCGTTAGGTGTGTACCTGGAAGTGTGTGCAATGTTAGGGTCGAGAGGTCACCTTCATCAGGCCTAATAGCATTAGCACCGACATCGGGTTACCCCCGCCTGCTGCCACCGTAAGCAAACAGCGCCGACCATACTGCGCGCACCCCTGACAAAAGGCTGCTTGCTTTATAATTAGCTGAGTGTACTTTGTGATATCCACCAGAGCAAGGGGGGTGGCGATGCAATATGATAATGGCAATATTTTGCTAATGTTTACTTTGTTTATTCAAACAGGTGTATGCCTTATTTGGAGGAGGGAGGAAACAACGATGGGTTCACAATTCTCAGGTTTTATTGTTACATTATATACTATTATATTCAAAGAATTTGAGTGTTTATTAGAAATATAACAAACACTCAAATTACAATATCCATAAAATAATACTTTCTACCACTTCTAAGTACAATGAAAGTTTGAAAATAAACAGAGGAGCAAACTCCACTTCACAACCAACTTGCAAATTATTTGCTTATTTTAAAAATGTGAAACAATATTATTTTTTTTACACTGCTTCTCATCAAAATATCTAAAATCATAATCCAATCCATTTATCAGCACGGGTTCATTTCAATATTTGAAGTTTTACAGAAATAAGCTTTGTCATCACACATTACATAACACAAATATTCATGTTTCAACATACGTCTACGATTAATTAAACGTGTCTCTAATCCATTTGGCAGTTATCAACGAATTTAAATCAGCTAAGTGATAAGTAAATCAATATTATGAAAGCAAATAAAGTGAAGTTCATATCTCCGTCAGTGTTGGGCTGCAGAGCGGAGCGCGCGGCGGAGGCGCCTGAACACAGACTCACACTTAGCACTCTCCGTGATTACTAAGTTCCAATTAAATTCATTGAAACGAAACTCCTTCACTCAAGTAACAGTTATTATGAGCAAGTTAATTTATTAACAGGCACACTGTTACCGAAATACACCACCTGCTTCTTAACTGGTAAAACAATAATTTGTTTCAAAATGTCATCAATCAAATATTATAATGCATGTATACTTACACATGTTGTAGCATATTTAACTGATGCTGATGGTATGTTACATTCAGTTAGAATTTATTGAAACTTCTCTTCAGAAGTTAGTCACGCGATGTCAGTTGTATCAATAGTGCGAATCAAAAAATTTCTCCCTCCTACAGACGCTTCGTAGGTCCTATTCCCAAATACCTAGATAAAAAAGACACAAGATACTTACAAAGCTATTTATTATCATTAATAATACCAACTTTACAGAGGCAATCGTATAATTGATATGACAATATGTAATATAATATTTCGGACATCTGTCACATAGTGACATCCAGTCCCAAATTAACCCTAAATACTTTATATACAAATCACCTCGCAACTAAGTTAGTATAGTATATTAGCGACCACTTCGACACAATTGTTTGTTCTTACCGTCTACCGTCTCCTCTTCAAACATGTACCATCCTATACTCATGTGTACAGAACGGGTACTGTAGGTATAATGTCTGCTGGGAAATTACGAATCCATACTTATTATTTATTAATAGATTTCATATTGCAATGTTTTTGTATGTTATCTAAATTCTCAGTTTCTTATATTAGCTATCTTTTTTATCATTTTTTTTACAATAGTCATAATAACTTCGTAGGTAGTAGAGTCACGCTGATTTCAGCACAAGTGGGCCGGCTCGACCGGGGCAGTACTACCCTCCCACAGAAGACCAACCTAAAGCGCCAGCATCCGTGCTGTCGTGTTTCGTTGGGGAGTGTGAGACCGGAGGCCCATTGATACAGGAGTGATAGTTATCGTGGTAACTGTGTAAGCCTTACACTGTCACGATGACTGTCATGCCTTTTGCGCCCCCAAGCGGGGTGTGAAAAAGCATCTCACTAGGCCGCCATAGTGTTGGTCACCATTCTGCATTATCTCCATTTGCAATAAGTATGATGATTTTTTTTTTTTTTTTTGTGATGATTTTAGCTGTTGGCCTCAGATGGCCTCTACAACTTTACCCGGATTAAGTTACGGTGAGCGCTGAGGGCTCTCAACCGGCCATTTGTTAAGCAACATTGCCCAAGGGCACCCCCTGCGGGATACGAACCTCGGCTTGGGGTGTTGCTGAAACGCTGGGGCGGCCTACTCCCATGTTTTGTGGACGGTTTACGCGGCGCGTGTTCCGCCCCCGCCGTCGGGGACGAAAACGCGGACGGTTCGTGCTAAGTGTGTTCGCTCTGCGTTGAGCGCGTGTAATGTCGTCGTCTAGCTCCCCTAACGCGTGTTTGGGTCGACGTATTTTTGAGATTTTACTTGGTGTGTAGTTTACGGCCGCAACCACTAGCGGGTTGGGGTGAGTCGGAGCAGAGTCTTTAGCTAAGGGAGCACTGTTTTATGAATTGCTTGATGGTCGGCAATCTGAGGTCGATGTGAAGATCGACGTTGCGTACATACCACGGTGCTCCCGTAGCTTTGCGCATGAAATTATTTTGTAGTGTTTGAAGCCTATGGATCCTGTGTGGCCTAACGTGTGCGAATACTACGCTACCGTACGTCATTATAGGACGTATGCATGCCGTGTATAATCGAACTTTGTTTTATAGATCTAACTTCGAACGCGCGTTAATTAGACAGTGTAGACGTCCTAGCACGAAGGCAGCCCGGCTGCGGACTGCCTTGATGTGAGGGCCGAAGGATAGACGGTCGTCAAGGGTTATGCCTAGGTATTTGGCCTGCCTAGCCCAAGGGATAGACTTGCCGAACATCCTAATCTGAGGGGTCTTCTCCAAAGGATACAAGCTTAGCTGTCTTCTGTGAAACAGCACCGCCTGGCTTTTCTCGGGGTTGACCTCTATCCTCCATTTCCGGAACCAAACGCCCAGTGCGTTGGCTGCGGTCTGGAGTTTTTTGGCTACTGTCGAGGGGTTCAGTCCTGAGCAGTAGATAGCCGTGTCGTCTGCGAATAGTGCCGTCTGCACATACCGATGCTTCGGAATGTCGCTAGTATACAGCGTGAAGAGTAGGGGAGAGAGCACGGACCCTTGTGGGACACCGGCTCGTATGGGGTGGGTGGAGGACAGTGACCCTTCTACTCGGTAGCGGAAGCTTCGATTCGACAAGTAGTCTCGTATGATGAGCACGAGTCCGTGTGGCACTCCCATGGTGGATAGCTTAAATAATAAGCCGTTGTGCCACACTTTGTCGAAAGTTTTCGCTACGTCAAAGAAGAGGATTCCTGTGAACAGGTTGCGTTGAAGCCGATCGCTGGTGTATTCAACGATGCGGTGGACTTGGTGGACGCACGAGTGTTCGGTTCGGAAACCGAATTGCTCGTGGGGGACGAGAAGATTAGCATCGGCATACGTTTTCAGCCTATTGTAGATTAGACGCTCGTATAGCTTGCCTAATCCTTTAAGCAGACTGATCGGTCTATAACTGGTCGGTTCGGACTTTGGTTTGCCAGGTTTGGGTATCCCAATAACAACGGCTTCTTTCCATTGTTGTGGAAAGATGTTGTTTTTGAGCGCTGCGTTGAAAATGAACGTCAGCAGGACCAGTAGCCTCTCCGGAAAGAGTTTTATTACCCTGTTTGTGATACCGTCCGAACCGGGCGCCTTGCGAGCGTGTAAGCCCTTGACGATCGTTTCGACTTCTTCGGGGGTGACTGTGTCTAGGTCTTGTTCATCTGTCGTCCCCGTCGGCGTTGATGTTGAGGCTAGTGTTGATGTAGGAAGTGAGGTTATTATGCGCTCTAGTTCCGAATCAACTTCGGCTATTTGGTCTGAGTCGCAGTGTATTACGCTGGGCGTACACTGATTCTCTAGGCTCTCGGCCAGGCACTCTGCCTTTTCGATATCGTCGAAGGCCGGTGGAAGGTTAGGTCGGCTTAGAGGAGGCATACAGGTGACGGTGTATCTCTTAAGCGAGCGGGATAGTTGCCAGAAGGCAAGGTAGGTAGGTTCGAGGTCTTGTAGTGTCCTATCCCACCTGTCTTGGCGCATTTGATCGATGCGCGACTTGACCGCTCTTTCTAAGCTTCGTAACCTGATCCTGTTGGCTTCGCATGGATATCTGTCATAGGCTCGTACGGCGGCGTTCTTCCGCCTCAGCAGCTCACGTACGTCATCGGGTAGGTCCCAGCGGCGATCGTTCGTCGCCGGTGCCTCCCGAGTGCATTCGTTAATTAACGATTGCACGTGATAAGTATGGTGACCACAACTCTTAGATTCTATTCATGCTTTCCATCAGGCAGAGTAGAGTCACTTTGGCAGGATATTAATATAAAAAGAAAAAAAAGTGCCTTAATTTGAAAAGTGTAGAATCTACACTAATATTACAAAGCTGAAAAATTTATTTGTTTGGTTGAACGCGCTAACCTCATAAATTACCTGTTTGATTTCGGTAATCCGTTCAGTGTTAGACGGCCCGGTTGTTAAGGAAGGCTATAAAATCTTATATTATTTATTATAACATTATGCTACGTCAAAATGAGCGGAGTATCGGCACAAATTCGTTCTCATTGCTACACACCCACGCTACGGGCAATAGGAGTCGCAGATGAGGTTGTGCGGGTCAACTTGTTAATTCATATACCGGCAACACGATCTACATTTCAAGTTATTCAAATATGGGGCACTTTTTAGTCAAATCACACCACATCAACAGTCATTAATAGTCTACTGCTTGACATCGGCCTCTCCTTAGAAAGAGTTTTGCAAAATGAATGGATACTAATGTAACATAAAATAAATATTTCCGACATTTTACACACAACGTCATCTAATTTCAAACTAAGCAGAGCTTGTGCTATGATAACTAGACTGACTGATAGAATACCTATATACTATTTTTTTGTAAATACATACATATTATACATAGAAAACACTCAAACTCCGAAACAAATATTTGCAAATCATACAAACATTTGGTCCGACCCAGGAATCGAAACCAAGACCTCAAGCACAGCAGTCGCATTCACTACCGCTGTGGCACCGAGGTAGTTAATATATATTGTAAGTTTTAGTTCAAACATTAGATTCAAGTTTTGTAGCGATATTTTACTCCAACCGCACTTGTTGACACACACACAACTAGACAAAATGTTACACATTTATTGAAAGGACTTAAATTCATTACTTAATTTGGTAAAATTACACGTGTCCTTTATCAACTAATTGTATGGTGACACGAACTTATTAAATTGATATTTGAGTACACGACCCGTACGTACACAACAGTAAGTAATGTATCGGTGTGCATGTTGATTTATTGTCGTCGACTAGTTTCGTAATCTCGTTGACGATTAGTCGCAACTCGCAGACAGTTATAAATAAGATATAGTTGTAGAATTTGAAATGTAAATTACGAATTTAATTTGTAAAGTTAACTGTATTTATTAATTAGTCAAGAGTTTGTTGTTTATGAGAGATTTCTACATAGTTTTGGAACGAGCGTACAATAAACATTTAAATTTATGACCCCAATCATTTGCGTGTCAGGTCGGGAAAGCTGTTGGTTACGAAATCCGTAAAAATTATGAAATTAAAATGAGCAAACTGTAATTTCGGATTTAGTGGAGTCTAACGTTGAAATTTGTACACATTTCTCATACAATTGTAAGATAAGTTAAAATTTAATAGACTTCATAAAATAATATAGGCTTCTTCTACATGATTTAGATAGTTTTAAGAATAAGCAGAAAGTTATAGAAAGGTCTAACTGCTGAATATATACTATAAAACAGTTAACTTACATGTAATGATATTAATTGCAAAGGTATAATTTAGGATTTTTTTCACAGTTTGCTTACTAATATCGTTTATTTCACTATATTTTCTTTGGATTCGTACCTTATTAATTAAGGAACACTCTCGGTAATATGTAAAATCAAACTGATGCTCCTGTTCGTCCATTAGCTAACGACCCTTTTTAGTGAGCCAGTGATCATAGGTTCGATTCCCATCAAAAAGGCCAATATCAAGCAAGATGGTGTGTTATCTGGGTTTCATTATATTTTTTAGGCTTAAAAGAAATGTTAGATTGTTTAATAATGTATGTACGAGTATGCTTAATTTAGAACATGCTGTTATTTGTGGCCCTTTCAAATATGTATCACATTCATAACGAATGAATACAATGTATGTTCATATTTTCCACATAATCACGATTTACGATGAATCGTGAAACACTCCAATGAATGGGTTGGACAAAGACGGACGGTGCGATGTTCTGCCGTGAATGAGTCGCGGCCGGTGTGAATGAACACCGTAACGTTTACATTGTTTACGTGCCGTGTAGTGTGTGTAGAAATTATGTTTTGCATACAATACAACATACGTTATGCACTGCACGACAAGTGTTACGTACGACATTGGCAACAAAGCAGAATGGATGTCTCAAAATATTAATAAATTTGTTAGATAAAATTACTAAATTGATTAATTTAGTATTGGTTGCCGCTTCTTGTATGTTTTTTTATTTTGTTTACAACTAATTTAAATAGTGAAATCGAATTCATTATTTGTTGTTCAAATGAAATAAAGTGAAAGTTAAAACAAAACGGTTGAGTAGGTACTTTTATTTTCTAACAATTTTCTTTTTCTATTCATTTGGGACACAATAATTTAGTCTTAAAAATAAGTACATTCATGAATATTTAAGTAATAATGTAAATAACTACGGTCGTACTTCCTCCTTTGTTCCTTCAGGGTCCCGTGTCACTACTTCAGTTTATTTCATTAACGACTTGTATCTACTATACTGAATCGTTATTGAAGTGAAACTTCACTGAAAAAAAATTTAGTGTAACATTTTTTCGTTACGCGTCACATTTTTCCGTTACGCGCCATCTTTTTCTTATCCCTACCACGCGTGATTCGAAGTATACTTTCTTCAGCGGAGTAGGGATTGGTAAATGTCTCCAATGTATTTTGCGGCCCGTTTTGAGTAGTTACATTTTTGAAATCCAGGTGGCGATTGCATCGACTTCGGACGGGTTTAAATTATTTTTTTGAAAAATAAAAAATGAATGGTGTCGTGGGACACCAGGTAGGAACGAAGTTCCTTCGGATAATGTGGAATAGACACAATTTGCAAAAAAAATCGTGCTCAATTTTATGTAGGTTTTCTTGATTTTTCTCTTAAATTTTGCTGATTAGTTTTTATTTAAGTACAAGAAAGTATTTAGGAAATTCAATATTTTAGGAAATAAAATAATAAATTCCTTAAAATAATAAAATAATAAATTCCTTAAAATAAAAAAAACATCGTAATTCAAATTTCAACTGAAATAACAAAAAAATATGTATCTTTATTTTTTTTTGTCAACATTATTATTAATTAAAAATTACATAGAAATAGAAAAATAGAAAAAAGAGGTAGAAATAGTACGAATATTAAGTACGTGATAGATAGTATGAAACGTAGCACACATGACGCGCTTTCGCGCCTGCGTACGTCTCATTTAACGGTTTTATTCCACGCACTTTTTTCCACAGATTTATTCCACAGATTTATTCCACGCACTTTTTCCACAGATTTTTTCTTACGGTTATACTATCACATTTTTTTCAGTTCGGTCCCGCAGCGAAATCCCTATCCCCTCCAAGCCTGCCGTAAGGAACTTCGTTCCAATAACGTCATAAAGAAGTTTCACTTTTCACTTCTTACGAGTGTACGCTAGTGCACGCACACATTTTATTGTATCTTAAGCTTTGTTTAAAACAAAGAAAGAATCCTCTCGCCACACGCCATTGTTGGGTTGTTGTGACGTCATGACATATGAATCATCTAAGGTGTCTAATGTTAGGTTATTCATATGTCATGGTAATAATCATATCTACTTATTGGTACGAAAGTATGAATAATTCAGCTTGTCGTTGTCACTTTCGTTACAAGACAAGCATTTTATAAAAATGTTGGTAATTGAAGACTCGGTTAGTGCTTTCTTACTAATAATAGTTTCTGAGTATGACATATAATTACCATGTTACATATACAATATTATGATAGAAAGCATAAAACACATTTGCAACTTAATGCAGTCTCAGACTGGGAGTCTGCGGACGCTACATTTGTTATCAAGGAATAGACTAGTTAGGAACTATGCCGTTGGCTATTGCTTCAACTGCAATACTGTACAATTCCTTGAGTGTCTAAAACTAGAGAGATAACTTACGTAATAAATATACCGGCGTATATGTACATATATACCTTTAGTACTGTACCAATTTAATCCTTATACACATCGAGTGCACTAAATTGGTTGTTAATAGACTTGTTCAGCTACGTGAAGTCTGTTATGTGACACTCGGACTGTTATGTAAAAAAAATTTTGCTAGGAGAGGTACTTTTCACAGTAACCGTAAGTTACCAAATTTTTACAGTTGTGGATACGGTAGAAGACATTGGCTAAAAGTTTAGTTGAACGGAGCGTTTATCACATCCCATCCACCGCTTCAAAATAATCTAGAGACAGTATAAACGTCTGTCTTGCGTGTTAATCAAATGGATATGTGCATAAAGAGAGTGGTTCATAGGACGAAATGATCTCTACTAAATTGAACAATAGACGGGCACGAATAGAATTGCTGCCAACTCAGGTTGAATGCCAATAAAAAGTAAGACTATTGACCAGTCAGACCAGAGTACAGTATGAGGAGGTACCTAAATCTCCTCAGTAATAACTGTCGAATATCATATCACTGTTTTTTATTCTTTTCTTTAGCTCACTTATTGCCATTCCACTCCTACAACGTGTCTAGGTATTTTAATTAACCATGTAAGCTCTTAATTTTTTATATGAGTGCTCTGTTTCACATCGCCAAATGCCATACTCATTGTTATATTCTGGTAAACATGGAAAAGAAACGTAATATTACGTTATATTGGACATAATGTCGCAACTTTATTCTGCAGTTACACGATCACGCGTGGTGGCCGAGCGAGGAGGGTCCACCGTCCTCCATCCGCGTGCCCCTGCGATCAACCATCATTACACCGTGATCTACGGTCGCGCGCTCTTTCATTTTGTAATGTTTGTTTACATCAAACCTTTATCCATGTAAAGGCATATAAGTTATAACCCACGGAACAGAAAACTTGTGAAGCAACTCCCATATTTACTGCGGGACATTGAAATTAATTGTAACCATTTTACATGTCGGCATTAAGTTCAATTAACAATTTTCATAGTACACAGGTTCTATTAGACAAAATATAAATTAAATATCCAACATTCTTTGATACGTAAATATAAGAATTTAATGAATGGTACATGCTTGTTATAAGTAATACTACTATATCATAGGTAGTAGAGCCACGCTGATTTCAGCACGAGCGGGTCGGCTCGACCGGGGCAGTACTACCCTCCCACAAAAAACCAATCTAAAGCGACAGCATCCATGCTGTCGTGTTTCGTTGGTAAGTGTGAAACCGGAGGCCCATTGATGCAGTGGTGACAGTTATCGTGGTAACTGTGTAAGCCATATACTGTCACGATGACTGTCATACCTTTTACGTCTCCAAGCGTGGTGTGAAGAAGCATCTCACTAGGCCGCCATAGTGTGGGTCACCATACTGCAGTCTGCATTTGCGATGAGTATGGTGGTCACAACTCTTGGAATCTCTTCATGCTTTCCATCAGGCAGAGTAAAGTCACTTTGGCAGGCTCTTAATATTAAAAAAAAAAAATATCACATCCCACGTTTAATTTCATACATGTACATGAAAAAAATTCTCGTTGCCAGTAGCGAACAATAAGTAGTGAAATATTTTTACATTCTGGCAACAAAGCGCACAAGTTGTGATAGTTAAGCAGTCACGTTCACAAGTTGTTTCCTATACTCAGTAGTAATGGCTCTTTGATGCGTGCATCTCCGGGACGGATCAGAGTTCAACATCGAAGTTTCATTTGGATCTACATAATCGTGACGCAGCTACGGACATCTGTAAATGTTAACAAAGAATGTCCGAAGTTGACAATATTCTTATTTTGATGAAACAAGCGATCACGTCCTGTAACATCATAATCCATTTACTCAAACTTACCAACGAATATAATTCTAAAGTTGTTTGTTTATTGTTTTCGCACCTTAACTGCCAACCAGACAGGGGTGCAGAAAGAAGTAGTTTATTTCTCCAAAAATTTATTTGTACAAGCTACAAAGTCGCAGGCATAAATAAGAATAGCTATTCCACATAAATGTAAATGTGTGAGTTGGTTTCATTTGTTACATACACACGTAAAAGTTTATACTTCTAACCAAAGGTGACAGTCAGTGTCATAAATAGTTTTTTTTTTCATTTCTTTGTTTTTTATTTTTAAATTTACAAATAATTTTACTTAGAGCAATACTTGAGTGCAGTTTAGGTATATTTTACACCATAAAAGATCACAAATGTAAGAATAATAATTTTTCAACTTCATCGAGAAAGCCATTTCAGTTCATGATGAAACAATCGAATGTGTTTTATAGCTGTCGATGTCAGCGGGCGGTGATGTACCAACTGACACGGACACGCCAATATTTGTATCAATCAACGCACCACTTACATTAACATAAAGCATTGGCATAGGTGATTAGTTGTATAAGCGCTGTTTATCGATTAATATTGTAATAACGATTACAATATTAATCGATTACCAGCGCTGAAAGAAATAATATATAGTACAGCGTCTTGGTTTAATGTGAGGGTCTATGTCAATGGCAAGCAGCGATTAATAAAACAGTATTTGATATCAATTATTTATATTTACTGAACAGTGTAATCATTTATATTTTTTTAGATGAAGTACCAGTACGGAATCAGTAAACTAAAAGTGTCAAATTTATTAAGCTGGTAAATTTAGTGTTTATAGTGACAGCTCAGACATACAGTAAAAAGGAAAAAATTTAGTGGCCAACAGTTGATTCATATCGGATGATCTAGGTACTATCACAACAGCGGGTGGCCCTGGACAAGACGGAGGTCCTTTTGTTTTATGGGCCCCGTCGTGGTCCACCCTCCGGCGCCTCCATTGTAGTCAATTCGAACCTCGTACCGGTTAAGGCCCAAATGAAGTATCTGGTCCTGATTCTCGACGGCAAGTGGTTCTTCGACGAGCACTTCCGACTGCTTTCGGCTCTTCGAGCTTCGGCTTTTTGACTCGTCGAGCCACAATGGCTCGTTGGTCGTCCCGGCTGGAGGTTCCACGTGCTGGCTTTGCCGCCGTGGAGGCTCTCCAGCCGGTCAACGCCGAGTGGGCGGGGCGACAGCACGGGACCATTTCCTTTCGACTGACGCAGGTCCTTTCCGGGCACGGTTGCTTCGGGAAGTATCTGCACTCGGTCGCCAGGAGGGAATTGAGTCCCGCCTGTCACCACTGCGACTGCAGTGAGGACTCGGCTCAGCACACGCTGGCGGTTTGTTCCGCCTGGGCGGTGCAGCGTGGGGTCCTCACTGCAGTTATTGGAGGAGATCTCTCGCTACCGGCCGTCATACGCTCCATGGCCGGTAGCGACAGTTGTTTTACCGCGGTCGCAACCTTCTGCGAAGACGTAATTTCGCGGAAGGAGGTGGCGGAGAAGGCCCGGGAGGATGATGTCCACTCGGACCCAATTCGCCGCCGGCGAGCCGGGCGGCGGAGGCGTGCATACCAGCGCCTCATGCCGCCTTGAGTGTGGCCGGGGGTGTGGACGGGACGGGTTTGGCCCTCCATCCGCTACAACGGCCAGCCGCGAGGAGGCAACGTCCGCGTGTGCCGTTCGTCGTCTAAAATAGAGAGTTTACCCATAGATGGTGCCCGCGTTAACGGGCAGGCGCTGGGAGGGATCTGGATGTCGTAATAGCAGCGGTTCCCGGATCCCTCCTATCTCAGGCGCAAAAAAAAAAAATTCACGTCATGGGCTAAAAGATCGGAAAAATTGTTTTTATATTTTCTGACAAATTTGGTTGTGGTCAATGGGGGGAATTTGTCATAGACACCACGCTTGGCAAGCGGTTTGGTGAACGGTGTGGTTGCGAATTGCCCAAGACCGGGATTGTTGGCGTTCCTTAGGGGAGACCTTTATTCAGCAGTGGACGGCGATAAGTTGATTGATTGATTTCTGACAAAAGATATCAGTAACAAAATACAGTCTGACGTGATGCAAGAAGGGCAATAAGCTCGTCAGGCACACTTGTCCTAATCAAAATATTGCCCCAATAACAACCCTTAGACTATTTTTATAGTCTCCTAAGCTTCCATATTAAAGTTTTACTTAGTTCGGAGGCCATATATATACTATGTAATCTTTGCTGTTTTTATTTTCGATTTTTTTTTGGTTGATAACGTGAATATGATATATTTCTGCAAATATTTTTGTTTATTACCTTCATATAGATACTCACTTTTATATAAACTTATTTTTGAATACTCTTTATATATCACCTACTTTTATGTTTAAATAAGGCATGGTAAAACCATTTTTACAGTGGTAAAGGCCTGCTTGGGCACGAGGCCGGCTGATACCATAGCCACATACATCGTTGATAACAATTCTTTCGTACCTTTCACATAACGTGATTACTGGATGTGATAAACAATTAACCATTCGCTCACATGCGTTAGACACCATTTATTGGTTACAAGTCTAAGCCTCTTTCGATTCCAAAAGTGAGAGAAGTCTGCCAACCAGCTGGCGAAGTTTCTCGGCTATGTTTTCATATACAATTGCGTTTGTAGTGGCAGTAATTGTATTGTAAGTACATAGTAAAACCTATTGTGTCCAGGTTTATAAAGTGATATAAATACATGTTTAATTTGTCTCATTAAATTAATGACACAAGTCTGCACTGTACAGCAGTTTCATTGCTTTAATTCAATCGGTTGCGTTTATTGTATTACGGCTATAAAATTCATTTAGCGGTTGATAGTCACCTGTTTAGAGTACTAATGCGCGTAAATGAATGACGTATATGGAGGAGATAAATTATTTACTGCCTTAAAATAGTCGTGGAAACATATCGTTAGACAATTATATTCGGCAAAATCTATGCTCAAATCTCGTGTGAATCGATTTGAAATAACCAAGTATAATGTTGCTTGCTATAAATACACTAGATTAAAGTTCCAAAACCGTTTCTATATTTTTCTCCAAGGTTCAAATAAGTTCAAGTTTTCTCCCGTATTTATACTCAAGCATAACAATTCCTTTTTATATTTAGTGGCATTTATGAAGTAGATTTCAGCTCTGCTCACGTAAGAAATCTAAAGCAGGATCTCTCCAAAAAATCTTTTAAATTAACTATTAGCTTGGATATATACAAGTCAATAAGATTAAGTACATGCTAATGTACAATTGTTTAAGAGTTGGTTAGAATCGAAAACGAACATTCTTGGTTAGAATCGAAACTTAAACTAGATTAACATCTCCAAAACTTTGATAAAGGTAGGGTTAAAAAAAAGTTTTCTGCATGTTGAAAGAAGGTTTAAGATTTTTTTCCACTACGACCTTAGGCAAAAATAATTCCATAGATCGACTAGATAATTATAAGAAGATGTGAATTCCATATCCGGATATTCGTTGTCATTAACATTAAATAACAATGCTTGCTTTGAATCGCTTATGTTCACAGCATAGGCCCAAGACAAGCGCTGTTCATGTAGCGAGGGGCGTGGCGCAGCAGGAATGTCTTCATTTTGCCGATAACATTATAAATATATATATACACACCTACTGCAGCTTCTACACAGCGATGACCACCTCAGTGAATGAATGTACACGTAGCTTATTATAATTTCTGTTGAACGTAATTATAGATTACGATATTATTTATTTGCTGTAATTAACGAATATATCATACTAAGATGCATTGTATGTTGTATAACGCACTATTTTAGTAAAATATATGTATTTATAAGGGAGGTAGGAGGTTTGATGTATTGGCAGGCTTGAGCGTTTATACTAAGATCGTTCTCGAGATGCTGTTTTCCTTTCTTCGTAAGACCACGCTCGCATCAAAAACATGTCTTGTGTCGCGGTGGACTTTATAGACACAAGAAACGGGCAGAAAGAACGTCCACACTCAGTACAGCAATTTGTGAATGACACAAAGTGTTGTCCCGTGTGGAACTTGAACCTACATCACTCACCGCAGTAGAGGTTGGCGTGGCGACAGCCTAAGATCAAGTTTGAATGAGTGACTACGGGTCAGTGTCAGTCAGTCAAGTTAACTCAGAAAACTGTGTAACAGTCGGTAACTAGAAGAGTTTTCTTTACTATACATACACTCATGATCTTCTTGCCTTTTCTTTATATATTGTTTAGAATTGGAGCAATGTAAGCACACTACTGCAAGAAGTTTTTGCAGGTTTTTTGTTAGCCCAACCGCCTGTCTAACACACAGAGTAATCGTGTACCTAACGTCTACTGTCCACTAAGGAACGACACTGATATTCGAAACTTAATATTCAATACAAGAAAGTAATTTAATGTACTGTTTCTGCTCCAGAAATCACACGGAATGATGGAGGTAAATAACGAAATATATAATTGAAATGCGCCGGTTGCGTGTAGTTTCATTTATATAATTAAAATATTTCATTAATTCGTTGGCCATTACATGTTGTCGCTGCAATTATCGTAATGATTCCGCATACGCAGTGTTTCTTGCAATTCAATATCGAAACATATGCCTACAGTATAGTGGGTGGTGCATTAACTTTATATTTGTCATGAAATGGTAGGTCAGAGTGGACAACAGGATGTTTGACGATTGATACAATTCTGTGAAACTGGTCAAAATATGTGTACATAGAGACTCCACTGGGTGTCCCACGACTAAAGAAAAAACAGCTTCAGCTCAACATGAGTTCCTACGCAGTAGGACTTAAAAAAGAGCATATACTTATCCAAAAATCATATTCTGACCAACACATAATCAGCACATGGATTAAGATTTATCTAACAAATTAAATATTTTAAGAAAAAGTTTAAGCTTAGATTACAAAAAACGTTTCGGTAAATGTAAGGTTTTCACTGTTTTCTGATGCCACTGTTTATTTTGTTTATATTTCTATTAAAACTTTAACATTTCCACATCTACAATATACAATTATGCTATTAAACATGATATTGGTGTGGTGTCCCGAGGTTAAGTACAGACTAGCACAGAAGGAAATAATGACAGCTCTGAGCCCTCATAATTATAAGTCTCGCCTGTAGTGGAATAAATAGCGCAGCACTAAGAGCAGGTGGTGTGCGTACCATTCAGTCTGTGTAAATTTGTATATTTCCAATCGCCATAGTAAGGTCTTGTACACACTGGCAAATTTTTCACGTTTAATATTAAAGATCTAACGGTGAAATTACTGACACCGTGAACATGAGCAATGGAATCGCACCGACAGCTAGTCGTGAGTGATATTACATAGTTGCTTATATGGCATGACATGCAGTTTTGCAAAGATATTTCAATTTCAGTTTCACAGGTGCAGGTTTCAAGTCAAAACTCTTTTTTTTCGAAACACGTAGATGTTTCAAGTAAGAAATGCACATTAAATACTTATATTTGTTTTTCACTAAAGATGTTAAAGTTCATTTGCACAATTTTTATACATTTAATCGTCATCCCAACTGACTATACTGACGTGACTTATATCTAGTGTAACCAATTCAATAGCAAACTAAAAAAAATAATAAAAATATTTGAAATATCACAAAATTAAGGCAATTGAACTTCAAGTCTAGAAATACCCAGGTGAGTATTAACTACTCACTCTATCACATAGCACAGAAAGATTGCAGAAAACTTATCTCAGTTGGTCGAACCGTAACGACACACCAGTAACGGTTGTACATGTCACACGGGCCCTCATTACTCACCAGAGATATGATCTCTGCCTGCTCTATAAACTAAATCAGTCACAGTTCATGACTAATGTTGGACATCCTAAGCATGGCTGCTATTAATAATTGTGAATTAAACAAGTTGTAAGTTATTACTTCACCTTGTTGATTTCAAAGAAAATTCTGCAACCAGGAAACAAATGAACTTCGATTAAAGGCCTCATTGAAAATGTTTCAATCATAAATTTATAAATACTTTTATTTATAAATAGGAAATATCTTAAAAAGTGTTTTGCAATTGTCCTATTTTTTTATTGAGAATCTCTTACAATGTCTTCATGTGTAATGTACAATTGAAGCATTTATTTTAAAAAAAACTACAATTTAGAAAGAGATGCTAAATATAGCTCTTTAGTCTTCGCATTTTATAAGATTTAACGATAACATTATTACTATCATCGTTAATATCATATTAAAAAGTGTGTTGTGTTTTTTCAGTAAATTCTTGTATGACTTAAAGAGAAACATTCGATGGCATATTATAATGAATAGTTTTATCGTCCCCGTGTAACTATCTAGAACGAAATACCTACAATCCCTCATTTTGACCTCCTTCGCTGAAATAGATAATTTATCAACCCAATATCAACACGCAGACACTTAACTAACTAAGCACAGTGAGCAGAAATGAATATTTCACCTTAAGAAATTTAGGCTACAACATTTCAGCACATCAATAGCTTCTCAGAAATAAAAACAATAAAAGTAACGTCTTTCAATCACAGGATTAGGTAATCCTAGTTGAATCTAGGGTCGCCGAAAAAGTTTGGTCAGCGAGGCTGACAATAAAAGATTTAGGTCGTAAGATATTGGACAAGTTTATCTGCCGTTTGTGGAAGAGTTTCATATAATTTAGTAGCGTAACACACGAAACAATTGCTCCTTCCAACTTGATGGAATTAGATTTACGAAACAAACGTGACATCAATCTTAATAATATTAGGAAACAGAACAAAGCGCCATTGTATCGCAGTGATAAGTGGCAGGCGTAGATTGGAAGCGAGTTGATGCAACCTTACAGCTAAACACGAGACTTGCCGACGATTAAGTGGGGGATGACAAAAAGACGGTCAATAATATAATATACACTAATACCTATTCATAACTGGATGAATGTCAGGAGGGGACGAAATCATACATTGAGAGAGTGAGCAAGACAAAAATAGAGTTAACTGTTATATTACAAAAGAGAGATTTAACGAGAAAACAGTAAGTATCGAGTAATAAAGTTGCTACTTGGAGATAAGAGATGTTTCTGCTCAAAGTTTGTTACTGTTGTCGTTTGAACGAGGATCTCTCCAGTTCATCAACTGTTTATGTGGGTTTAATGTAAATCAATCAAATTTGACGTATCTGTGTGTTTGGGAGACGTATCGTCGGATTTACGCTCTATATAATTTCAGCTGTGACTTGGAGTCGTGACTCTGAATTCCGGCCCACATACACGGTAGGACAAAGTTACGGTAATAACGCTGAATGGATATTCACGACAATTTTATGTTCTTAACATTACATTGCTACGTGCTCGTTTTTATGTACATACAACGACTTTTACTCTTACGATTAGATTTTTCTTGATCGAAGTTTATTTTTTAATTTTTCTTTATTTTGTCAGTACGTCAAACATTTATGTTACTGTAATTTTTGTTTCGACGGCCACAAACAAGTAAAAGACAATTATTTTTTTATAAAGTGCACTACTTTACCTAAATCCACTGACAGACATACGAGTATATTGTATCACATGAAAAATTATTTATTATATTACACGGGTTATTTATGGAAAAAAAGCTCTTCCAAATAAAGTGTAATGTTGTAAATGATGTAGATATGTGATCATGTTTTAGTACCTCATTATTAGCTGTAAATGGAGGCTATAGAAAATAAATTTACCACATAGCTATATAATGTACTATTGTGTGTTTGTTCTCACACCAGTGTTTAATTATATCGTACGAGTGTATAGGTAAGTGTTGGCGGTGCGTTCATCTTTCAGCGGGGCTCATTATAACTCGCGATGTCGATACATTCTCATAAATCAATTTGATAAATGTTCCCTACCGATGTTTTATTATTTATGGCTTCAGACGATCTCTCTGTATTCGACGTTTCTGCTGAACGTTTGAGATCTTTGCTAAGTTTACTTATACGATATTAAGCAGTACATTGTTTCGTATAATATTTTTCACAGACTGCTTTTATCTTCAGAAAGAAACAAATTTTACTTTTCTAATAATTTCTATTCAAATTTGGGATTGATATAATCTTTCTCACCTTCTAAACATTGTATATTATTGAGTTTCGAGGACGATAATAAAGATTGACTGAAAATAATTGTAATTGTAACATTTATAGATTTTTAACGTTACATAACTTATAAACATATAATCATTCCTAGTCAGAAAAGTTTCTGTAATAATTTATTATTTTCACGAAATCTGTAATTAATCTTCCTCATTTTAATATTGATGATGACTTAAAAGAATTCAAGGTCACTTTGTTAATAATAAACACTATAGATATTTAACGTAAAACGTAGTCTTACACTGAATTGACAGTCGCAAAACTTGTGCTAAATAAACTTTTAACTTGTATGAGTAATCTTCTTTTTATTTCTAACCCTATAAAGTGTCACGGTGCAGGTATATTTTAATCGCTAAATTGAATGTCTGTTCCAGCAATTTTAGGATTCTGCCTTTATTAATACTGTTTTTAGATCCAACATTTATATTTAAAAGAAGATTCCAACAGTGTAAATAATATCTTCAAAGCTTTAGAGTGAAAATCATATTAAAGATATTAAATTACAAAGCCGACAGTTAAGTTCATAGAAACACAAAGCATTTACGTCACGTAATATTGTTGAGGCGTGGGAAGTAACAATTGATACGTTGTGTTTGTGTTATCTCGTAATAGCTTAATGATGGTGAAGCTACATACCAATATGACACATAAATTGGTTGTTTCTATAGGCTCAATTGCCTAATATACACATAAATAGCCAGTTTACGTATAATTTGTTATTACGTATAATATTTAAGGTGCGTTCATAATAGTAGTGGAAAAATTATAAAAAACATAATAGTCAACAAGTTTCCAGTAATGGATTGCTGTGCCATGTGCAGTCGTGGCTTCTACTTTCTCAGGCCAAATGAGAGGGTGACGAGCCTGATCATTTTTTGTTTGTGGAAGTAATTGAACTACAATATCAGAGTACCAGATTTAGATCAAAAATTAATTGTTTAATAAATTATCTCTGTGTGTGTTAACTGTAAATTCTCTCTTATGTTTATGTAAGTTCCAAAATATTCTTAAGAAATTTCTCGAAATTTTCATAGACTTCTCATAGGGTAAGCAATCGGTCTCAGCATTCAGGTGTCTAGATGGACTATTTTAGGTACGCCGTTCGGTGGGTTTGTACTATGCACAATGTAATGACAAATCTGTGAATTTCGCAACTGTTTATGAATCTCACGTGCGCATGCGGTAAGATAGCGAGGATTTATTGAATTTAATCCTCGTGTGCCTGTTAATATGACCACGATCGGTTTCAAAGACGATAACCGTCTTTCAAACCGATCACAATGTAAAGAAATAGAAAAGAATTAGACGAGTTCTTTTATACTTTACGTAAATTCATTAGGTAGTAGAGCCACGCTAATTTCAGCACGAACGGGCCGGCTTGACGAGGGTAGTACTACTCTCCCACAGAAGACCAACCTAAAGCGCCAGTATCCGTGCTGTCGTGTTTCGTTGATGAGTGTGAGACCGTAAACCCATTGATGCAGGGGTGACAGTTGTCGTGATACTGTGTGAGCCTTACACTGCCACGATTACAGTTATCGTGGCAGTGTAAGGCAGCATCGTTTACGTCCCCAAGTGGGGAGTGAAAAAGCATCCCACTAGGCCGCCATAGTGTGGGTCACCACACTGCGTTGTCTGCATTTGTAATGAGTATGGTGACCACAACTCTTGGATTCTAGTCATGCTTCCCATCAGGCAGAGTAGAGTCACTTTGGTAGGCTCTTAATATACAACACCATTCCTTATTGAAAGGTTGTTTTTACACTGATACATTTACCATATTATATAGCTCTTTTATAATACTAGTAAATACAAATTAATATCAGTAGTATATTTTTGTTTATTATACATAAGCTTTTACCTGCAGGTTCCCTGAATTTTAGCTATAAATCTTCCTCTTTTGAGATTGAAAGAAGTCTCTCTGTGTCCCTAACTATACACGTACAAAGTACAAGTTAATTCAAGAACGCTTAGCAAGTTACAAGAACTTATGCGAGACAATGTAATTCCGAGATTACATTCGTAATCCTAATACAAAATGTACGTAGTCATAGCAGCACAAACACAATGGAGGTAGAGCACATGTCACATTCTAACGAACGAGCCGTGGGACAATCGTTGCAACAACACAATACGAGATGTGCAGTACAGCGCCGAGTGGGTAAGTGCGGTCACCGCGCTCACAACATTAGCCTGGTAATCTGCACACAACGTCACACACACCTCGTGACGTCATCTAATGTTGCATACACGTTTGTATGCACACATTGTGCCCTCTCGTGTTTATAATGAACATTATGGGATGATTCACAGAGTAGAACTCCTGTGAAGGAAATTAAACTTTTGTTGTGATGTAGTAACTAAGTATAACATATTACTAATATCATAAATGCGAAATTTTAATGTCTTTGGCTAAATCACACAAAAAAATTGAAGGTATTTTTATAAAGTATAGATTTTAGCGATTAAATTTCCCGGGTGAGTTGTTTAAGAGATAAAATCGACATTAACTCAAGTGAAACCGCAGGCAAACCCTAGTTTGTTAATAAGTTGCATTGAATCATCTGACATTGTTTTCCTTGCAAGGTACTATAATAAATGTAATATAATTATAAAGTAACTCCACAACAATATGTGAACCCGTATATTCATATTTTATTTGACTTTACTTAATTTCTCTTACTCCTTAATATTCACTACTATATTATGGTATATTCTAGAATATATGTTTCTTGTCAGTTATTAAGACATGTTTGAACAAACAAAGCTCTTCACTAGAGTTTAAAGTTTTAAAGCGAGATGTACAGAGTTTAAGCATCTGCCACTGTACACAAGTCGCTAGTGTGTACCTTTTGTGAGGCAGTACAACAACTGAACGTTTCACATTACTGCATCTAAGTGTCACATTACTGGGGATGCTGGTATTGTAATGAGACAATGAGTAGCGCTACTGGACTGTCGCCGCTAGGTGGGGGTAATCCGCGCGCTGTCACCACACAACTGACATTGTGCCACTGATTAACAATACATTGGCATTTACGGAGCGAGATACAGCCTTTGTAACTTCAAACCTATGTTCCGAGATGCCTTTCAATAGCTTAATAGATTCTGATGTTGTTTTTAACATAATAGCAAGTAATCCTTTAGTGAAGTGTAGGTAATTGCCTCGTATTTATAAAAGGTGCAACAAAACAGAAATGAGTTTATTTGAAAGCACAAATATCCATTCATTGTAGTTTGAAATAAATACGTTTCTATTAACGTTCGTGTTCATTAAATGATTCGTGATACAATTTCCTTGGGAAGGAGAGGCATACATCCAACGCTATTACTGTCGGCCGTTTAAAGTGTTGATGACACAAGCTGTTGTCGTAATAGAGGATCATTTCAACGCGGGTTTGATACCCACGCAGGACAAATAAATGTGTGATATAGGTGTAATCCTTTGTTTTGTGACTGTATTTAATGAAATCTAAGCAAATACGCTTGTCATCAGCGTGATTACTATAGTACAGTCTGTCGAGTTTGAGGTCAGGCAGTGGTGTACTAGATATTTTCAAGATATTGTTATTATTTGTATGACTGGTTGACCACTTAACAATTACAAATGATTTATGAATACGGTTTTCCATTACAAGTAAATAACAAACGATTGCAGGATTAAATAAATTTGACTTACTAAAAGGTACTTAAAGTGCTCTTATAGTCAAAAAACAAAACTGTAAAGTCAAAATTTTAAAATAAACATAAAAAAAAAAATTAAACACCAGGTGCATTCCCTAAGAAGATTATTTAGCGTTCTATATGGTACTCACTTTATAAAACCGTAGCCAATGTTTCCTCGTCCAAGTTACGTCTATGAAATAATATACCTGTAACAAAGAAAACATTACATCAGTCCACTTATTGCTATCGATCTCTTAGACAATGGTGAGGCGCTCTTTGCTGGATAATGGCAACTATTCTACAACCGCAGACAAAGGCGAACATGGTAACGTATCGAACCACCATTGTCTGTTACGCGTGGCTTACGTTTACCAACAAATAGAACACCCCAACTAATAGTTGACTAAACATTCTCGACGTCAACACTAAATGTGCTCTGTAGCGAGTTGTTTAGTAACATGTTCATTCACAAGTTTATTTTAATATCGTCATTGTACGAAATATTTTCAAAATTTGTATCTGACACCAGCTACTTGTAAAGGTTGTGCGTAATTAAACATTATTTCGTTTTCATATTTTAGTAAGATTCTTCAAGTACTTGTTTTTTAACCTTTAAATAGATTAAAAATAAATTACATTCATAAAGTCCTTTCGCAGTCATTTTTGATTAGAAAAATACCACTGTAAAGTCAACATAAACTTATTTACTTTTATAAATATTGCTTCAAAGTTTCAAATATTTAGTTTATGCAAAAATTTGTTAATTTTGCCGACCTATACGTATAAATAACCTAAGTGTTACAGATGTGATATGGTTTTGTGTATCATGTTTGTTTAGAAGAGATTTACCTCGCGTATAAATAAATATCGATTTCCATTAACAAAGTTGAGCTTATAGTCGATAAAAACTTTATTGTTATCGACATTGCTTCTATTTTATATTCAGTTTTCCTTCTCCAATAACGGGTAAAATTGTAATCTGTAATATGAGAGTTATTTTTCTTAATAGAATTTATCTTACTTCGCTTATTCTGGTTCTGTGTTATCTATATTTTTAAAACGGTGCGAGTTATGAGCACCTACGAAACAGACGTACAAAGTAAGTGCTATATAGGAAGTGGACAAAGGCGGTGACACGTTGCTAAAATAAATGACACGGAGTCGTGTGATGCGGCTCATGCTTTTATCAGGCCTCCACAAAGGCGCGTGGCCAAATCTTCTCCACAATGAACGTGTAAGCTGTGGACTTGAGCAACAGACGTTACTACGTCTAGTAGAGTGTAGCTAGTGATGATAATTGTATCTTATTAATAGGATAATGTACTCTGCTTTACGTAACGGATACAAAAAATTAGAAGTGATTATTTACTTTTCTATGGATATCTGTAATAAATTTCATCTGATTTGAACATGAAATAATGAATTTAGGTACACTATTTTTTAACTGTAATAGTATTACACACTCATTTATTTATGATTATCTATTAATAACCAAATATGTTTTACATTACAATGTGTTTACACATAAAATCTCTAATAACGAGCAGTTGTTAAATTATTTCATCATGACAGTAAACAACTATACATTTTATTTTGTACAGAAAAATTTCGATAAAACTTAACATAAAACAATTACTTAAAGCCTCATGCATAAGCAATACACGTAGCCACTCTAATATGTATATCTTTTCGAATTCACAACCACAAATAAAATAAAATATTGTTCAAATATGTTTCAAACTAATATGTACGTTGTAGAAAGTACGTAGCCGGGGCGATCGTCCAAATTACCGAGATTATCTTTCTACACGCGTATGTAAATATTAAAAGCAATTAGCTTCAAGTTAATACACATGGGATAAATCTGACTATAATGAATGTTCTATTGCTTGTCCAAACTGTTATTAATTTATACGTCACGATGTGTTGGACTGAATCATAGTGAATTTTCCACAAGTTTGTAGGTGACTCATAAAAATTGTATATTGAGTGAAGTGAATTTATTATTGTAATATAACCATGTCGTTTCTTTCATTCTTTAATAACCATTGTCATTACTTTAACAAAGTTTATGCTTGAATATTTTAGAGAAAATATTCTCGTACTTAACATAACAACTTACGAACTTAACATTTTTACAAGGCTGGTCAACCATCAGTTGAAGTCGTATTTTTAATAATGTTATAATTTTTTTTTAAATGTATTTATAAATTTTTTTCACTAATTTCACTCGTAACTATGATAACAAAGTAACTATTTTAACCTACTTCATTGTTGTATCAAAAATAAACTTTGCATGATAATACTGCTGATAGACCTAGGAAGAAAGTTACAGTTTTCAGTAAGTAGACACGACTTACCTTCTTAAATTTGGCATGACATGATTAGTTGACGAGTACAATGGTTGGACTTGACAACGATGAATGTAATATCAAAGAGCTAGTACCTAAAGCAATGGAAATGAATTAACAAACACGAACTCCATAACAAACCTATATAATATTAGCTCGAATATAACTATGAGTTTATGACATGAGGTGGCAAGTCCAAGTAAGTGGCGAACAGAGGAGGAAGTTCACAGCGTTCGTGGCTCAGTTATATCCAACAATAAAGGAGCAGCGGGTCGGATTACCCTGACTTAGCCCCGAGTGGCCCGCAATATGTTTAGTTACACCCCTTCCCCGCCGCACCTTATCCTCAGCCCCCCGCCGACCCCACACATACCCCGCTCCGCAAATTGTCTTCGTCTTGAGCTCGTAATTGAATTTATAATAGGTTAGTTTAAGAGGTATTTAGTGTTTTGTGTGGGATGTACGGAGTTTCAGTTAGGTGCAAATATAAACGGCTCGTTACTGTGAGTTAATCTCTGAAGAACCGTTCGAATTACTTAGTCGCAATAAAACAAATATATGTATAACGATAACATACGAGACATATTTCGTTTATCGGTCTGTCGATTCGGATTTTCTCATAAAATCAATTAGTAAAATTAATTTAATTTAAAATAATTTTACTAATTGAATAGTCAATCTGCTTTCTTCATCACCTGTTTGACACATACGCAATAAACGATTCGCTTTTAATGTTGTACATCCGTCGAGTTTCCTCGAACGGTTCTATTAAACATAGCGGTGTATACATCGCCTTAGAAAGGTTGTATACAAACATGACATCGGCGGTCCGGTCGTTTTCTTGGATCTTTGTGTTGTTCGCCAGTGAGACGATGAACTAAGGCTAAATAAACTCTCGGTAATGAAGTTTTGTTAATTAGTTTTCTTCGGTGCGTAGTCGAGAGCGAATATAAAACATTCCACCGTATTGTAGCCGCATCTACGAAATAACTTAGCGTTGATACACTAGGGGAAAGATCTGATATTCTTGTCTACTAGAGTAAATAAGAAAATGGTCAACTCGTGTCTTTCTCATTCCATTTCAGTCTTCGAAATTTAACTTTTATCTTTTATCTTTCTTTCTTTTTTATTACAGTTAGTATACTGTTAGACTATATTTTTTACGTTAAGTAAAAGTTAATTTTGAGATACTATAGCCTTCTCACATCATTCGGTACAGTCGCTGAAGTCGAAACAATGGGATCGCTATTCACTACTATTTCGTTAGCATTGTAAGTAACATGTTTCCAATACATAAACAACAACTCTATCGATTATCTTTTGTGTTTATCCATAATCATGTCATAATGTTATGTTCAGTGTACCGAAATGATATTATTAACAAACTGAAATAGAGTATCACCTATTTTTTTTAGTAACAAAACTAATATTTCGTTTATGTTCACCGTAAGTACAATTAAACTGGGAGAAGAATGCATATTAATTTCTAATTTCTTGGCCTGTACAGTTCCCCCGCACATTATTGATAATTAACACTTCGCGCTAAAGTAAGAATAGCTCTGCAGATGTTTGCAGTGCGTCTATAATTTTATAACAGTGTTAGCAAGTGGCAATATGCTAAGCGACTAAGATATTCATCAAGCGGCTTAGAGCCGATGCGCATCGGACCGACCGCCTAATTGTGTTGTTATGTATTATTTTTCAATTTGCTTTTGAAATTTTTTTTTATTAATTTTGTAGCCGCAAGGCACAGATGAAAAGTTTACTGATTGTCGTGTTAAATTTTTTCAATGAATTAATTAATTGCTATTCTTCACACACAGTTCATTTCAAATTCTTGTACAAGATTATCTACTAGGTTAGTCTACAAGGTGTGCGTTTATAAGTTTTGACGGTTCATAAGTTAAAATATTTGTTTGTCTGAGTAACCAACTCCGTTCTCTCGAGGCCCTGATGATCTAAATAAGTAAAATTCCTACCCTCGTTCAAAGTTCTTCACTAAGAGAGCAGTGTTTTTGAGGATATATATTGCAAATTATATTCTGTTCAGTGTCCACGGTGAAAACACAAAAAAAAACAATATATGGAATCTATGTATACGTAATACGTTAATAAGCTGTCTTATCTCTCTGTTGTATACAGCTAGAAAAATACAGTTTATAATTTATTGAAAGACATGTGTAGCTCCCAAAGAAATTTGTTAAGAATTGTACTTTCATTTTATAATTTCGTTATATTTATTTATTAAGGTATATAGGGGTTATGTTGCAGTAAGAAAAATATTGAAAAGTTTTAATTACATCACATTAAACAGTATGGACGATAATAAAGAAACATATATAGTTGATAAATAAAGCGTACTGCATTTAACAATCCACTTAACATGTTAATAAATTTACAGGCTTCTGAAGTGTTGCGGCTTTCATTGTATCCTGCAATCCAGTTGATAGTGTACGCACATATAGTGCGACAACACGAACATTACTTCTCAGTTTAATCGGTGAATATGAGCAGTGATCACACGCTCGAAATGAGCCGTGTGCTCTGCTGTCACTGGTCTCTGCTCTTTAATTAATGTAGCGAAACGGACAGAACAATTGTTGGGGGTTGCAGTATAATACTTTATAAAAATAATTGCCGTCTAAGTAATTAGTTTAAGTAGTATAATTATTGGAATTCTGTGCTTTACTATTAAAAATATGTTTGAAATGGAAACACTATGGTCCCACTGGTTCAACTTATTTTGGTTTTAATAAAAGCCAGTGATTGTATTTTGCATATGAAAAGTTTAAGCACTGTCGAAATTTACATGAAAATAGTTTAAAAAAACCAAGCTATTTAATAATAATAATCAATCCAACAGCAGATGCTCATCGTTATTGTCTATGACAGGATCAACTGGATCAAGAGAAGTGATAGCAATAATATTCAAAATTTTAATATTCCTTTGTACCTGCTTAAAGCGCAAGTAGTTATTCACATTTCAATGGCAGTCGTTTACAAAATATTTGCTCTACAAGCCAAGCCGTAAAATATTACCAACTTTTCATAAAGCAGAAGTAAAACTTTAGCATTAACTGTTGTATTCACAAACACTCCAAGATCAGCTACTTCGCCACTTAACGAAGTAATATTCCATGTTTCCTAAATTATATTTGCAACAAAATGCAAATCAGAGCATCACAAAGTCGGAAACGAATGCTATTAAGTGAACAAAAGGCTACAAACTTGTGGAGTGGATGTATCCCCAGCGAGTTGTTGTTCAACCTGGCGAGAGGCGCGAGGCGAGGCGACTTCGCCCGCCTCGCACACTTGAATAATTTATCGGACTTAACAAGGATTAGTACGTCTTGGGAGCGTTAAAATATCATCCTCGAGGGTGTTCACTAAATGAAACGCTCCTCTTGACAGATCAAAGTGCCGCGGCTATCGCATATCCTATCCAGATTCCTTTAAGCACACAAGCACATGCTTCATTTGAGTAGATTCGCAAATAAGCTTTGATGTTCACATGTTTTAGAGAACAATTGTGTAAGCATTTAGCAATTAACAGTTAAATATAATCATATTTTAAAAGGTGACGAGCTCCTTGTGTTGTTATTATATTATTTACAGTTCTGCGTATTTCATAATACATTTATAAACGTGTATTTTATAGCTTTAGCAAATAAAATAGTTATGATTTATGCCCTATACTCACACAATATAAATATCTGGTATCATTACGTTTTAGTCGTAGTAGCTATAAATTGCTTTTAATGTAACATGTGCTACTTAATTCAACACAAGCGTACTCAATAAAAGTGTTCCTACTCATATTTTCTCAATAAACATAAAAAAGTCTGAGCATGTGTTTATAAACTGGTACCGTGAACCGATTTTCACAAGTTTCACGCTATGCAGAGTAGAAAATAAGATTATAAATTGAACCTTACGAAAATTTCTTCGAATTTCTGTTCCATTTAAAATCGTTCCCAAGTATAAATGTCCAAGCGTAAAATCTACCGGAGAAGAAGTGACGGGACGCTGCGCGGCAGGACGTCACTCGAGCGGGACAGCCTTCAACATGGCGTTATCAGTTTCCGGAGCACGTTCCTCCAATGACGTTCGTAAGTATACCCGCAAAAATATACAATATTTTACCAGGAATTTAAGTTTCGATATACAGTGTTAGGTAACGTTAATAGACTGAAGTATTTCGATTCACAGCACGGCGTTTACTTCAATCGCGTTCCAGAAATGAATTGATATATGTACTGGAATTTCGTAAACATAAACAAGCTTCGGCCAAACAGATTTTAACTGTTATACATTTATGGGTTATTTATGGTCGATTAATAATATAAACTGTTGAACATTAGACCAGTCTATCTTTTTATTTATATATATTAGTATGTCTGTCCTTTTTAATACAAAGTGCATTTCCTACACAGCAACTACTATTTCGTTTATCTATTTTATCTTATATAAACAAGAATCAAATACACTCCTAAGCCAGTAGGATAACAAACCTGTCAGGATAAATACTGCGTATTGTCCGATATGTACATTATGCTTTTAGTTCAGCGTATAAGACGACAATTCGATAGCGACGTAGAACGACTTGTATGTGTGGACATATGTACATCTAATAAGGACTTTTAAGTGCAGGTGTCAAGTGTCATTCTCATCCGTCTACCCGTTTTTGTATCGAGTCTTTGAGGTGCGGTGTTGACTGTCGCCATATTGTGTCGCGTGCCTCTGGTGGACACTCGTGTTTGCCTATCAAACGTTTGTCTTGAACGTGTGATGCGGCTGTAGATGCAGACAACTGGAATGTTTATCGTCTATTTATATTTGCATGTCGTTGCTGTACTATGAGACTTTAGTTTGTTCAAACATTTGTCACGTGTCGCCACTGATGAATGGAATGCTTTGAATAACTTAAAAAGGTTGTGGGGCACACTGCACACATATAACATCAAGCATTTCTACATATTAACACAGATGTTTTAATTCATCTATCATTTAAATGCAGATAATTACATAGAAAAAAATTTGTATGTTCCGAATGTAATATGTCGTCGTTTGGATTAATTCAACATGGCTGAGGTGAATGATGGTTGGCGCGTGGGTCATACTCGTGGAAAGCACTATTGCCATTGAAACTGGACTACTTCAGAGTTTATTACTTAAAAAGTACCTACAAAGGGACTAAAGAAAGAAAACTATATGCGTGGTATGGTAGGCTAAAACGTCCTTTCTAAGAAGAGCCCATGTCCAATGTGGCGACTTCCACATAATACCACAAAAGAAAAATATACAACAGCGCCATCTAGCGAAGATACATCGAACTACGAAGTATGAACGAAACGTATGAATGTAATAAACTACAATGCAACTACTAATCCTGTATCGTGATATAGAGATTCGCGTGGCAATTAGCATATATACAACATTCCAACATGAACCGTTGGGTCGTGGCCCGACAGGCATGATCACCTCGCCTGGTCGGCAGATCCTCCTTTTGTGTCGGAGGGATATGACACCCGTTCCCTCCACATCCAACAGCAGTTTATTAAAGGTTGTCGATGTTGAAGTGATATTATAATGAATAGCTTTATATCATGGCACAATCGAAAGTCTGGGCGTCTTAGAGTAGTCATTTCTGCATACGATCAACCGTTCCAATCCATACCGTTCAAGTCTTTTGATAAGTTTATAACTTAAACTATTATATTATCACTGACCAATGAAGAATATAAGGAGGCGACCCAAGAATTGGTGTATCTGAGAAAACTAAGAAGTCTCGTTTGTTTATTTGGTGCTTTAGTGATGTGGATTTTATATGTATGTTTATCCGTATATATTGGCCAACAATGAGTAACTTATTTACAAACAATTAAACACGTCAAGAGGTAAAGCCTAAGGAAAGTCCTAAGTCCAGCAGTGGACCCTTAAACACTGTTGATGGTGTGCTATGAACTATGTCATATCTAACAATTGTCTATTTTACTCTACAAGAGCCTATGTATTGGTACAAGCCATTACCTACAACGATTAATTTATTTGTATTAGTAATTTTTTAAATATCATGTTTATAATTGGTTTAATTAAAGTAAATTGATTTTGATTTGTCGAAGTATCTGGATCGAAGATTTTTTTACTGAATTTGCTTTAGAAGTAGGCTAATATTACATACATTTGACTGCTGTTTTCATGATCTGCATAAAGTTATTCACATGATGAAGTGAACCGTGCAGTAGTGCCCAAATATGGTGTCTAGCACGGGCCTGGCGCGAGACGCTAACAAAATAGTCGCGGGGTTTGTCGGTAACGAGCGGCGCAGATGTGCGAGAGGTGCGATAAAGTTTAATGACGGTGACCGCCGACGCTGACTCTGCGACAAATGGACACATGCTATACACATATACCCACACACATTATACACACACGTAAAAATCACCCGGAAAATAAATTCCTGCACTAAACTATCCGCTTAATCACATTTTAATGGAGAATAAAGATTTTCATGTCAATAGTGACTGAAACCGGACGACAAAATCAATATAAAATTACTTTATTACGCAAATATAGCGCGCTGTAAAACTATTTTAGAAATATGAAAATTAGATACAAAAATAAATAATGTTAACGTTGTTTCACAACTAGTTATATTTTACATTCAAATAATCTCACAACATTTCAACAAACCCTGGAGTTTTCAGAAAAAATAGTCATAAAAGCTGTAAAGGTCAGATGAGTCTCAATATCATAAAAATATCCCTTATTGTCTGGTCTGCCTCGTTGGTTTGAAAGGAGGATACACTGTTGCAAATACGTCTAATGAACGTCAGCATTGTAAAACTGTGAGCTACGTGGTGACGGGTTCCTCATCTGGGTCTTATAAAGAAGACACAGTTGTCCAGGCGAGAAGAACCGTCTCAACTTATCTAGTGTACACAGCTTCGGCGAGGCCGCCTTAGTGACACTCTCAATGTACTATCGTGGGTTAAGATGCCAGAAATTATCCATATCCAAGATGCTGAGTTTATCCTGCAGTGGCAGTTGAGAGTTCAGAAAAGTAGGAAGGGAAAAGAAATGAAGACTTTTTTGTAGAGAGCGCGCGCAAACCTCAGCGGTTGCCACGCCGCTCTCTACTACGCTGAGTGCTATGGGTGCAAACCCCACGTGGGAAAACACTTTGTGTGATCCAAAAATCGTTCTGAGTTTTAGTGTTCTTTGTGACCGTTTCTTGTATGTTTGTAAAGTCCGCCACGGCACAGGATTTATTCCTAATGCTAACGTTGTCTTTTGAAAAAAACCTAAACCCACCTCTATCTTCATTGCCACACCAATTATGTCGGTTATATCGATAAAAGCAATTTATGAGAAACACCCGGCGAGTCGAATGGTGTGTGTTTAAGACGTGTCGCTCAAACGAGGCACCGCTCCTGCTTAACAGTGAAGTGGCAGACCGTTATAACATAAAAGTTATGACATCCAGTGTCATATCTTGTGAAATGTGAGTTTTTGCACGAATCTTTGCCCATTGGCCGGCGAGCGAAGATGAGGTAGAATGCACTGACATTGTAAACTTCAATATAACTATTTACGAGTATCTAAAGTGGCCAACGACAGCACTTCATCTTTGTGCAAAGGCGTTTAATAGGTACTATAACTATTTACATGTCCTTCCTGTGTTTAACAGCGGATGCAATTGTAATATTCTCAACTACTTTGTTCAGGTAACATTACTCGTATACAATACGAGAAAGATGTGTGTCGGTGTGCGTAAGTCAATTGTCACAGGCTGGTGTACTTGACCGTGTGACGCAGCGTGCGGCAGGTGCCAGTCTGCTACGCATCGCGTCGTGCTCGCTGTGCGGTGCCGTGGACCGTGTAACTGAATTACCTAGAAACGTGTTACAAAAATTACGCTTCAATTTTTCTACGCGAATGTGTACACGTGAAATAAAAAACACTATCTAGTCCTAATTTTTCGGAGACAGTCAAGTCGAGTTATAGGTATCTGTCTATTCTAGCTGTTGCTTACTATCACCAAATCGTTATTAGATGTAAGTCGATGTATACATGTTGATAATATAAGAAACAGTATTATCCTATCACTGCCTTCACTTATTTTCTACCTTAGTATTAATATATCTATTTGAAATTCAACTCCACGATTGGCCTAGTGGTTGAAGCGGTCGCCACGCCGCTCTCCACTTCGCTGAGTGTTGTGTGTTCAAATCCTACATGGGACAACACTTTGTGTGATACACAAATTGTTGTTCTGAGTTTGGGTGTTCTTTGTGTCCGTTTCTTGTATGTTTGTAAAGTCTTCCGCGACATAGGATTTATTCCTAATGCGAGCGATGTCTTTAAAAACAAAAAAACAAAAAAAAAATCTTTTCTAATTTTCTAAATATCCGAATTAATCTTTAAAGTGCTCAGTTGACGGTAACAGGCCTCCCCTGGTATTAGGTATGTCTAACTATCAAAATGGTTAATACACCTCAGCCTGTCTCTTCATGAATATAAGCATAAGTGAATATATATTGTACAAACTAAACTCTGGCTGGGTTTTGCATCAAATAGTAACATTGCACATTGCACTTGGTACATTGCAAGAACACGACAAGTATACATTGAGGTGCCCCACATTTTAATCAATGCAGCAATTTGGTTCCATTTGTTTTATAAATCGAGTTTATAAACTTATATTAAAATAGGATCGGGACTTCGCGTTATTTATTTTCCTCACACGTTTGGGGAATTGGGAACTTCAATTTCTGGCAGACAATTTCAATCAAGTTGCTTACGTGGGGGCATATTTTAGATGTACTGATATTTTTATCGATAATAAGGCACAATGTATACATATGTTATTTGGTAAATTATTTAATATATTTAATTCTTCTTCTTCTTTTTCTATATTTTCATTAAAATTCTCACTTTAATTTTTTTTGTTTTTGTCTAATAGCCCATCAACTACATAGACTTGTGTTAATGACTACTGAGTTTGATATACTTAACGAATTTGAGCAAATGCAACGTAATATTAAGTAAACTATACTAGGCACTAGGTACAACGACGATCTCTACTCTACCAAATTCCAAAAGTCTTCTTTACATCGGTGACTTTGTAAGTAATTTTAACATATAAAACATATGCACATATTTTAATATAATCATATAATTATAAATTCGTATGACACAAAATAAGAATAGTTAGATACCTATTACAATATTTCCAAGGGCTCTCGTAAAATCAATCGTAAGGCAACATTGAAATACTTTAAGATTGTAACCTTTTTGGATGTTATTCTGTAATATATATTTTAAACATTCTTGTTGACTACAAAACAAAGAGTGCTTATAACTGTCAGGGGGACAGTGAACAAAAACAAAAACATACCAGCAGTAACCGATAGGGGTGATCAAAATCGTCTCTTTCCCAAAATACACCGAAGCGACAAGTCGTAAATTAGCGCGGCAGATTGACGCTCGCGACACCGCGACACCGCCTGTCAAGCACTGACAAATTTTATTTTTGTCACACCCCGCCTACAATCGCGTTATAAGTCACAGGAAACACTTACTGGATTTCGAGGTACACGATTCAAAATAAGACGGTAGATAGTGTTTACAATGAACTTTTTTGAATGTAATGTTAAAAATCACCTCTTTTCTCTATTATCTAAGGTAATCAGCTTCGAATTTTACGTCATCTCTAACAAAGTCTTTCACTGAAATGCTTCATCGCTCCGTGTGTGGTTCGACCCTTGCTTCTAAGTGCACAAACATTAAGATTAAGTAAAAGTTTTCACGCATTTTTTGTGCATTAACATTAGCACATTAGCAACCATCTGCTGCTCAGAATAGCTCGGTGTTACACAAACACGTGGGGTGCAAACAGGAATGCTTTTAAACGCCCCATTGAATGCGTTGACGTATGTAATTTCAGATTCTTTACAAAAAGTAAGTGTACGTCATCGACAGCGCCCGTTCTGCTTTGTACCAGAACTTGCCGCTTCGCCCGACACTTTCGAGGTAGATCTTATCGAGGAACGGATTTTGACAAACTTTAGACAGGTAATAGTACTGTAAAAGCGGCATGGAATTTAAAGTAGATTAAATCAAAACTACGCAGCTGCCTCTAAGCGGGTGATTTATTTACACTTACAAAGTTTTGGCTCAATTCAGCTAAGGGTGTAACTGTGTTAGTTTTAAAAAACAGCTATAAAGGGGTTAAGCAATTTAAATGACAAAAAATGTCTTAGTACGTAGTTCGTATTGTTAAGTAATGTTTAACCGACTTCGATTCGAATCCGATTCGAATATATTTTGTTTTTGCGATCGATTCTCAATTTTTTGTTAAATTCAATTAGTTCCATTACTGCCATATCCCAGAGAAATTAAAGGAAGTTCTCAAGATTCACAGCCGCCACGACGAGTTTCAGCTTGTTTCTCAAGCTATACAGGTATTTGGGTGTAGTAATAATCGGTGTTTCATGTTGCTGAAGTGATGATGGAAGGGTTCTTGACTTGTTCTTCTTGAGTTTAGGAGTTGAGGATAACTCTTTTAATAATATCATCATGTAGTTGACCTATTTTATTCTTTCAAGATATTTGTTAGGTGTTTGTGCTGGGTAACAGAGGTATACGCGTGAGGAAGTAATGAATGAGTTTACAAAACATTTTGATGAAAAAATGTTTGTTGTGAAACTATTTATAATGTTGTGATCTCACTTCTAAACCTTTTTAACTATATTTTTTAGGGTGTATATTGGCAAGGGTCCGTGACCCATTTGGGAGGGGTACATATTACAACATTAAGCAACTTTAGCCACATCAGTAAATATATGGATAAGCATTCTTAATGCTAATCGTATGAGCCTTTGGTTTTTCAAATATAAGGAAAAGACACTATTCCTACTGGCAATAAGTTAAGTAATGTGGCAAACAATTTAGTTAAGGATTCAAACTTAATATCTTACTAGCTTATCCAAATAAAGTAACGGACTTATTAAACTATTTTAATTTGATATCATCTTATATATTACGGTTTGGTAACAGATATTATGGTACGTAGTGTTTTATATAGTATTTACGTTTTTTTTCGTTTTTTTTTTCTATATTACGAGCCTGCCAAAGTGACTCTACTCTGCCTGATGGAAAGTATGAATAGAATCCAAGAGTTGTGGTCACCATACTCATTGCAAATGCAGACAATGCAATATAGTGACCCACACTATGGCGCCCTTGTGAGATGCTTTTTCACATCCCGCTTGGGGACGTAAAAGGCATGACAGTCATCGTGTACAGTGTAAGGTTTACACAGTTTTACTACGATAACTGTCACCCCTGCATCAATGGGCCTCCAGTCTCACACTCACCAATGAAACACGACAACACGGATGCTGGCGCTTTAGGTTGGTTTTCTGTAGGAGGGTAGTACTGCCCCGGTCGAGCCGGCCCGCTCGTGCTGAAATCTGCGTGGCTCTACTACCTAGTAAACAACATATCGCAAACCTATCTAACACTAAAAAATAAACTCCTTTTAAAAGCAATCTATTGAAAACTGAGTTCATGAATGCTAACAAAGAGAACCAAAATTTTAAAAGTAATTAAAAATATAACTGAAAAACTAAAATAAATACGACATTACTACTTTACATTACTGTTTGAAGACCGTGCTGTTGACTACTGTTTGATTACTGTTTGAATACTGTAATAAATAGCACGGTAGTACTGTTGATTACTGTTTGAATTGATAGGCTAGGTACAGGTGACACGGCGCTGCGAGGATCTTCATGCAGTGCAGACGTGCTAAACGAGTTAAATCGTGTAACACATATCTCAAATATTATAATTATAAATGCTTTAACTAGCAGTGGATACGTTTGCGTAGGTAATTGGACTGTTTGGTCTTTAATTATTAACAACATTTACGATGTTTCATTGCAATTAAGTATATTCAATAATGAACAGTTATTTTTATTTTTGATCCTCTGCCAGTGTCGATTGAAGTCAGTTTAACTTTTTTTTAAAGGAAAATTGGTATCAGGTCACTTTAAATAGTTTAAATATTATATAAAAATGCTGTCGAGTACATATGTTACTGTAAAAGGGACTCTACAAAGTTTTATGTCGTGAGTGAAAGTGCAAAGGTAAGAAACCTACTATGCACCCGTCAGTATACGTGTAGCTAGTGCCACAACGGTGTAGTGTGCCAACGTCTCCTGACGTTTGATCTCTGACTCAATCCTTTACACATTGACGTTTATTTGTTTGCCCTCCTTCCGATTTGAATTATTTTATAGCTACGTTTTTCTATCTGACATCTTTAATCGTTTAAATTTAACTCCCTCATGATTTTTTATTTGATTTACGGCATCTACTGGTGACCCACATAATTGTATATTAAGTATGTCCAAATTTAGAAATCGTATAATCATTCTAGTGGTAATAAAATTTGATTTGAAGCGCGTCGCGTCTACTAAACCGTTATTGACATGAGGTCTTGTGTGATAATCATTGGTTTAGGATAAAGGGTAAAATTTTAGTGAAACATTACATGAATATTAATAATAATTGTTTTACTTTTCTGGAAATAGTTTGCAAACCTCTAGCATTTAATTATAAAGTAAGCCGAGTAGTTCTAATATTAGTTCAATATTACAATTATTATTTTACCCTCAAGTATATCTTATAAATGCTCGGTTGCGAGCTATGTTAAAAAAAAATATTTTTGTTAAGTTAAAGTTTACGCGATAAAGATTCGAAATCAAATATAGTACATAAAAGAACGAAAGAAAGACCAGAAAGGAAGTTTATGTTTTCGTCAACACCCAGCACCCGAGTCTTAAAGCCCGTTCATGTTAATGATGATAAAGTAAACATTCCTAAAGGTAAGCTAGTATTAACTCATCAATAATCATCATTAAGTATAATAGAAGTCATCAGTTTTAATTTTATATAAGATATTAAAAATATGCAATAAATATTTATTAGAAATTCAGATGTTGAATGTATCAATATTCGCCATTCCTCTTTAGGAAATCATAAGGTACCTTAGATAACCTCATTTGTATTTCTCAGAAGACTGTTAACCTTCTGTGAAAATCAACGCTCTACTCTGTGGCTACAGCTGACAACTCATTATCCACCCTGACGTTTATATTCTCTACAAATGCAAATATAACAAAGAAAATAAAAAATACAGTCGAATTGAAAACTTCCTCTTTGGAAACCAGTTAAAATTGGCACACACTAAGCAATATTCTCCGTTGGCGGCGCTGAGTCTCCAGTCAATTCAACAGCTCATAATGTAATAAGTGATTACCATTTAGATGGGGATGCAAAACACCTCAGCGAGTGAAGCCTTACACTTGAGCGCACTCATATACATGTAAATTCACCTTCATTTGATATTTGCGCAAATACAACCAACAATGTAACACTCTACCCTCTGGCTTTAATTAATATCACTTCATTGAAAGCTATAACTGGCGAAAATGTACTCATAACATAAAGAAAGTTATTATTACTCACTACAAAGCTCAGTTAAGTGAATGAGCTTTACTTGGAAAGATGCTGAGAGCCGGTAAAAGCCTAGTAAGTTGGAAAATATTACGTATTTTTATGTGAAAGCCTCTGAACAATCATGGAAATATGCGATATTGAATCATAAATATGCTTTGGAGCAGTAGCTTTGTATGTACATTTGTGTGAATATAAAGAAACAAAAGCTTCTGTATAATTTTTTTGTTCAATTCTTAATTTGCTGGGTGTTTGTACGTATAACAACATGATATTACATATGTGCGACGTGGTCTTTTTTATTTTTTATTTTAAAGCCTGCCAAAGTGACTCTACTTGCCTGGTGGAAAGCATCAGTAAAATTCAAGAGTTTTGGTCTCCACACTCATTACGAATACCGACAGTACATGTCCAAATGGAAAAAGTACATGAGACCATTGATGCAGACATGATAGTCACCGTGGTAACTATGCGAGCCTTACACAGCTACGATGACTATCATACCTGTTACATCCCCAAGCAGGGTGTGAAAAAAATATCACACTAGGGCGCCATAGCCTAGGTCATGATGCTGCATTTTCTGCGTTCACAATGACAATGGTGACAACCACTTTTGAATCTTACTCATTCTTTCCATAGGACAGAGTAGTCACTTTGGCAGGTTATAATGAAAAAAAAAAAAACAAAATAAATGTCGAATAACAATGTAATAATCAAAGAACTCAAATGTAAAGTTGTTTTATTTCATTGTCTACAGAAAGGAAAAATAATTATACAAAAATACATTTAGGGTTTTCAATTTTCAGAATATCTCCTAAATTATTTACCGACTCATTTAATTTTGTTAAAGCAAACTAAAGCACATAAAAATTCCTAACTTATTGAAAGTACTGAAAGTCTTGTACTGGCGCCCATAGTAATTAGCTCTTGTATTGCACTGAACGTAGCAGGTTCGATCAAGACGGGATACAATTTATGTGCTTCAGAAATAGTTCTTGTAAGTTGGAAGTCCTAATGTCAGCCAAACTACCAGGATACTGTTGGTTCTTGGGACGAAATTTTTTTTTAGGAAACAGTACTAAATGTGCAGCTACTTTAAAAAGTAAACGAAAGAGAAATCCAGTTCAAGTTTCTTAAGAGTTAAGATCAGACTATAGTATTAAAATACTTTGCCCACCCCGCCGTAAACCCCGGTGGGATGACGGCTCGAGGGGTAAAAAAAAAAAAAAGAAATAATATTAAAATACTTGAGAAGTATGTTAGATTTGTGTACATCAAACTTGTGTTGCTTGTATTTTGCATTTATCGTGAGACTCAAGCTTAACGTTTTACGTGGCGTAGTTATTAGGCTGTAAGTTGGATTGAGTTTCACTGTAAAGGAACATACCTTTTCATTTGTAAGCGTCAACTAGGTGAAAATATAAAATGAGGAACAGAAGATGTTATAATGATGTTTTTTGAAGAAGACAAACCAGTAAAAATCAATAAATTGTACGCAACAGGTAATGTTTGTTTGTTATGGCGGGAATATCGTCTTGCACCGCGTAATTTGTGTCATTGAATGATGTACTTTATGCAGAGAGGTTCGTAGTGAATAAAATACTTTAGAAAATCTATAAAATATTTATAAAGTTTAATTTAATAGCTGTCAAATTCAATGATAAATTACATTATTAACACAAACAGCAAAGAAGCGTTGTTTTAAATTTTTATTTTATTGTTTCATGACTATCTTTGAAGAGTTGCCCGGGTAATCGAAGAACCAATGAAGATTGAGCGTTAGTGTTCATCTTTTTTTTTAATGACCGTTTCTAACCGTAGATAGAAGTATATCGTAATTACCACCCAAAAGAGGAACATTTTTTTTTAAATTTTATTAATATGTTAAAAAAGTATTATTTTGGTCTTTATTGTCATTGCATCGTGATGTTTTAAAATTTTGTACGTATAACTTCGAATTAAACGGTACAGTAGTTCCCAATAATACAAATTTGGTCATATTTTGATAGGACTAGTATTTGTCAAAACCCTTTACATATAATCATGATATTTAGCATAATTTGAATGGCAGTCGAGCAATAAAATATGATGGGATATGGCAGGCTGCATAAAAGTACTTCGGGACAGAGTTTCGTCAGTGTATGATGAGAAAAAGTCGTAAAAGCAGTAAATAAAACATAATATATTGTGCATACATTAAAACCTACCACATAACGTGTTTATTTGAAAATGAAATGTGTTCCCGTGAATGAGATAGCTGTTTGGTATTCATGGAAGACGTTAATGCCGCGGGTTTATTGCGATATGTAATGGTGGGCTCTTAATGGTTAAGCGCCATGTCAATAATGGTTTGCTCTTTCACAGAACACGGCGGGGGTGGCAACGAATATTTTATTAATGTCTGTTAAATCAGTGAATGTGGAAACTGATCAGTGACTTGACTCGATCGACTTCTTCGATCTTGCGGTTGGCGTCAGACAGTCACCGGTCATAAAAGAAACAACTTAAAATGGTGTGTAAAAAAGTTTACATAAAACTTTTCAAAACAATGGCTACACTTTTGTAGCCTCTTGTGAGAACATTTACGCCTATATAGCTTACTTTATAGTAATACAAATTTAATAAAGATCTCAAAATGTCTAATTGTGTTTTGATATTGTTAAGCAATAGCTAAACAACGTACGTTATAGTTAGAAGTTACGCCGTAAACACTTGAATAGCGGTTAATATATGCGTAATTACAACGCGAACTGTTAGAAACAAAACGCATAATCACTGTGTAACGGTAAGCAGAGAGCCGGGTATAAACTGATTACAGTTCCATAACAGGCATAGTGTAAGTGCATATGGATACACGTTTCATCGATTCTCTTGTTCAGAGTAACACAACGGCCCGGACACTATACTTGTCTTATTGCAATTGTTGAGAGTTGATAACTTTGGTTTACTTTATTATTTATTCGTTTTGCAGAATCGACCTTGGATTTGGGTTATCTATTTTCGGTCACGTTAGATACACATATGTGGAATACACCGAAAACCGATGACTTCTAGAGGAATGTTTATTAAAGTCATGCTTTGGTACATATTGTCTAATTAGATCGGACTGAAACTACGACGTAACGGAAAACTGCTATTAACTACCCTTTCACCGAGGGAATGTGGTTACCAGGAACCCAAACATCATAGGAGAAGGCGGTCATAAATTAGATTATTACTGAATTTTAGTCGTTTTAAATCAGGACGTTATAACCGTCACAAAAACTTTGCCAAAAGAAGATGGGCTGCCTACAAAAGTAGCTCACTTGTCAAATTTTAATCTGGCAATTTTAGTATGGTGACCTATTTCCTGAATGTAAAGAAACACTGTTCTATGTATTAAAGTATTCGAAAAATAACAAAGGTGTGACTGTTTTTGTTTTAGTCATGAGCACTGTTTTGTCGGATGTTGTCTGTGGCGTATAAAACACCGAATTGGCTGTGTAAGTAGAGTAGTCAGTTAGACAACAATAATAACTCGAATGAATGAGTTGACTTCAACGTAAAAGGTAATTATCTCACACATTTTATTTTACTCATTATGAAAAAACTTCATTGTTATTTGAATACACTGAACAAAATCATCGCATAAAAATCATACACCTATATCGTAGCATAACACTTACATATATATATATCTACTTTTTTATTACATCCCTGTATAAATGTATTTTGCATCGAACAAGCTCAGTGCGAACCAGAAATATATTGTCATAATAAAAATAACTAAAGCTACGAGTTCTGGTTTTAACAAGAAACAATAAACAAGGTGTGTCCACTGAAGAGGGCACTCATTCGCCACGACGACACTTCGCTGCAATCTGACGGAGCTGTTGAAAAATTCATCAGCTGGCTCTTGGAGTATCGGCCTCGTAAAATTACAACATCACTCCTAAAAAACTCACCATTTTTAAAAGGTTATAACACGTTGATCATGAATCTTTCATATAATGACGCATGTTTTCGAATTCTTTTTCACGCTCGTAAAAAACGACATTGAAAGAGTTTCAATAGAATCTTAAAGCTTTTGTCTTTTTTGTGATGAAGGCAAATACTTTCGAATGCCAGTAATGCCAAGCACATATTCTTGTACCCTTGTGGGAGCAAACATATCACCAGTCAGTATAAGCGGCAACAGCTAGAAGTCTATTCCAGACCAAGTAGTGTTTGGCGCTGTATCCGGTGAGCAGGACAGCGTTTCATACTGTCTGTTGGTCTTTTAATGTAAAATTTTATATATTTTTTTTAAAACACCTTAAAAAAATATTACCTTCTTTGGAGGTACTGTAAGTGGTAATCAGTCGCCGACACGACCATTAAAGAAAGAATGTCTAATAATTTGTGGTACAACATCTTTTATCGATATAACATGGTTTTATTTATATACACTTTCCTTGTTATGATAGAAAACACACCAACTTTATATAAACTAGTTATAATAGTTGGCAAGTTAAGTGGACCAACTTTAGATTTACAACCGAAGGGTGGAACAAGTTTGAAGAAGGGAACTTCTCCACGAACGAACGATACAAGGGGTTAAAGTTGATGTTTCGATTTGATAGTCGTATGTGAATTTATGGCAGAGGAATCAGCGGCAATCACGTCTCGAAAGCAGTGCAGGGAAAGAAACGGTCGCGGAGTATGCGCCCCCCGGGAACATCACACCCTCAAAGTCGTGACCAACATTTTACTACGTAGTTTGGATCCCGGACAACTGAGAATAAATTTACATCTGTGTATATAACAGTGGGATATATTGAAAGTCCCTGGTTGATAACGGAAAAGACAGTCTCGGATTTCAAAAAAAATTACAAAAGAATAATGAATTGAAACGTCAATTGCAACTGGCATTCTATGTTCATAATTAGTTTTATAGAAGAGTGTGTATTTTCAATAATAATGTTCTAAGAGAGAAAGAAAACAAAAGACATAATACTTAAATAATAAAATATTACACCTAGTGCTAGTAAAAGAAAAAAATGTTCCAGATTTAGTTGGGTCTATAATAAAATCAGTAATCTTATCACAAAAACATAAATGGCTTGAGCATATATTTGCCAAATCCCTTCGAACATGTTCGACCGGAACTTCGGATAACAGCAATTCAGTGTGTTATAAAAAGTTTTCTTTGTTTCAGCCGCGCGGGTGCTTCTGTAGCGGGTAGAGTTTGGACTTCCAAATCGTTTTCCGATATTATTTTATGTGTAACGGACAATAACACATACTCCAAAGCCTACTGTTGCTCCAAACTTTATGTTATGAACGATAGAACCAACAAAGGGTTTTGGTTTTTGCAAATTCTTTATTGTTTTAAAGAGCTTTAATTTATTGATAGTGTTATAGAGTTAGCTACAAACATATTACAATAAACTTAGAGTTATTCCTTTACATTTGAATAATTTTTCAATTTTTAAACTGGTTTTCGTCAAATTTTAAAACACTAAAAAAATATTTTGCTTGTGATGTTACAAATGCATATGTTTTACATTTTGTAAAAAAAACTCACATACGTTTATTTACTAGACAGTTTTATGTATTAATTCTGCGCATTTATGTACACCTAAACGTTTTTGGTTGAATATTGTACAAAGGCATTACTTCAATCTGTCAAGACCACACGTTCCGAAGAGGAACAAATTTGAATTATGACTCAGCAAAAGAGCTTTCAACATTTTCCCATTGACTCTAAACGCCATAAAAGTATGTAATTCAGTTGAAATATTCAATGGCGGTTTTATCGACAAACAAGCTCTCGGTAAGTACACGCGGAGTAGGCACGACTGCGGGGGTGTGCTCCACACATTCGTAAACATGTTATTATGATTGTTCGTGAACTATTATTTGCTGGCCCTTCACCGTGGCTTCGACTCCCTATAAATAGTTGTGAGTCGGCGCCACACACTCGCTTCCACTGACTGACAGACGGCTATTTCCCAACAGTCAGACGTCATATAACATTCATAATGGACTCCGAAAAAATTTTAAAATGTACATCGAAATACACTACTTAAGAATAGTTTACGATCATTTCTGACAATTTGTTAAATAGAAACCATATATCAGCTCAATAGCAAACAGACTAAGATCATTATTTGTTACAGTTTTATCTTAAAACCTGCTTATAATTGGGACTCAAACAAAACTAACATTTGCAAAGGAAATTCTTATTAAAAATTGTAACTCGTGTTTCGGCCGGCCTTTGTACAACGCTAACAACTAACTACCTTTCACCTTCAAGACTTTAACCAGCGATTTGACTATATAGTCATATTTTGCACATCAACAATTTACTATAGCTATTCAGACTATATTACCAACTAATAGCTTAATTTTAACCTCGAGGGTAACGACATAGTCCTGTTATCTGCATGTTATCTTATTTTTCTGTGAAAATATTTGTCATGTTTAGTATAGTTTTGTTTATGAGAAAAGCAATAATAACCTTCGAAAATGCATAACACGCAAACGTTAACCCTGCCAGAGCCCGGAGTGCAGTTCTGACGTTAACTGCATTAGAAAATTGATAGCGGGAAAGGGTAACGGCGATTTTATTGTCTGTAAAGCGCAGACAGTGTTGGGCTTCGTCGTTCCTAATTCTAAATGTTCCGCATACATTCTCTGTTCCGTTGTGCCGCAATTCGGTAGTCGTAGTTTTCGAATTGTATTATTCGAATAGGGCTTATTCTGTATTCTGAGCGCTAAAACTTTCCCTGCTTAGTTCTAGCACTAGCTGAGTATAGGTTTCCAATTTTAAATATTAGTTAATGAGCTTACTAGCCACAGTTATGTATAGAATTCGTTTTAAAGTTATGGAATGGCATTTTTAAATGTTAAATTTCATCAAATATAACTATCCCAGCCAACAGCAATCCTCTTGTTGTTGTGAAATACAAAAAAAAATTCAAAGCCCACAAAACTGTATAAAGGAAAACTTGAGTGCTTTACATCACTAAAGCAGTAACGAAAATTTCAAACCAGAAATATCCAATCACACGGTGATTGACATTTATCGCCGCTAACCATAAACATTAGTAGCTTTATGTGGTGTTTTATTTGTTTGTACCGCTATTGGCAGTGCTTCCACTGCGTTACTCTGTACTGTGCGTTACCGTAAACTATTTATACAGCCGTCACTCTACGCGTGCTCGAACGTCAATTAGTTTCAATGATTAATTACATTTAACAGCCATGAAATCCTTATCCTTAATTAGATACAGCGGTTTGCCATGACTGGTTCTGTCTGCCTCTCGACAAGTCCGAGCTTATTAAGAACTTTACGTAATGGTGAGTCATAAATGTTTGCATTGTTAGAGAATGCACGCCTGAGATTCTTTGTTGGGGTACCGCAAATACCATCCTAATGGGGACTTTAACGACATCCCGTTTGAGTATAAAGCAGTGCTAATTAGAGACCCCCGGTAAAGTGACGCTGAACTTCATATGGCAGGGGTAGCCACGATCGTAACGCATCGGAACCGATGGACCGATCGATTGAAGGGTCGCGAGGTCGGCCTGTATTCTCGCTACACACGTCCCTACTGCTTAAGCTGGGAACTTGGGACATAAAAACATAATATATTGTCATTAACACAGATTACACTTTTATAGCTACGACTTGTGGGGAAACAATTACTTGGAAAACATCTTTTACTTTGTAGCAGGTATGTAAAAGCGGTGGATGGCACTATCTTTGAATTGTTTTCAAGAACAAAACTTTACTTTCTAATAAAAATAATAAGTTATTAAAGTTGTTTCTCACTGTTGTTTGAATGGTTATTCAAATAGGTACATTTGTTAATGTTTAGCAGACACTGTGTAAAATTGTAAATTGTGTCACGGATCGTGAAATATGCATCCATTAAAAATATAAATGTGAAATGTGAGCCAAGTTCAATATTAAGAACATGCGTCGTGACTTCACCAGCAAAGGAATTGAGGTCTGAATTGGTACTAGTTTTGTGAAGAAAATTTTAAAACTTTAGTTATGAGGAGGAACAGTGTTCTGCAATAAATTTTTGTAACAATTTTTGGTTTCTTGATGCTACCACAATATTTTCTACATGTAGGGTTATCTAATTCTGTAAAATTTGTTGTGAGAATCTCTCCAGTTATTATTAACTTTACTATGATTTCGAAGCGTACAATAAAACCAAATGTTCTATCTCCACGTTGCGGCGTCGTCTTAATAACAAAACTGACAGTTTTCCGGACAAATTCGTCTAACAATAACAAATTAAAATAATTAGGTACGATTAATCATCTTTATAAGCAATAAACATCTCACTGGTTATTATTGTAACATCACCTACAGCATTCGATTATTTATGTTCATCGACCATCAACGATACTTCAGTTATTTATCTTACTTTAACGTTCAGTGTTTCTGTGAACAACGTGTGATGTAAACAGTAACCTCTAAGTAAATAAACAGCATATTAAGTATCTTTAGGCTCTGAAATGTGAACCTTGTTGAGCTCTCAGTCTAGTTACGGAGTGTCGATGAGAGAGATGGTATATTAATTAAGTAGACAACAGACACGTGTAGTCAACAAATCCGTCATAATAACAACATTAAAAGCATTTACAAGGGAGCCATTATAGTAGCATCTGGTGAGGCAAGTTAGTGGTACAAAACTAAGACAAACGTTACCACTATTTAGATGATTTAATGAGAACATTACTATTTACACCTTTAAATAATAAATATTTTATATGTCGTTGCTATTAAAATATTTTAAGTAACTTTAAGGACTCACTGAATAAGTTCGATTTCGTAAAAGTGCGGTAATAGCTTTTAAATCACAAAGCCAAAATTAATTTACAAACGAAACAAAAATATAAATAGAATGAAATTCACACTTGACAATTAGCAGCGTACACCAGGTTTGCTGTCTCTTACAAAACGTTTAGTTACTGCATAAAAATTATACTACTACGTAATTACTACCATTCGTGTTACAAACATTGTGAGTAATAACAATACGAGAGCCTAGGGGAGCTTTAGGCTTATTTAGTTCCCTTCGCAGCCGACGCGGCGAAACGCTGCACGCGCCTTCATAGGCCTCCAGGGACTCACTGTTTCGAGATTTTTGAGATCTACTTAATCCATACAGACTTGGCTTTACAAGAGGGCACTCAATATTACGTTGGACTTAACACAATATATACGCAACGAGAGAGAAAGAATTTTACCCTCGAAAGTCTTTAAACCAATATAACTTAATTGACAACATAATAAAGTAGTAGAGCCATATTAAGGTAGTAGAACCACGCTGATTCCAGCACAAACGGACCGGCTCGACCGGGGCAGTACTACCCTCTCATAGAAGACCAAGCTAAAACGACAGCATCCGTGCTATCCTCCTTCGTTGGTGAGTTTGAGAGCGAAAGCCTTTTGATGCCGGGGTGAAAATTATCGTGGTATGTAACCTTACACTGCCACGATGACTGTCATATCTTTTACGTCCCCAAGCGAGGCGTAAAACAGCTTCTATCTAGGCCGAGACAGTGTGAGTCAGTATACTGCATTGTCTGCATTCGCAAGAGGTTTGGTAGCCAAAACTCTTGGATTCTATTCATGCTTTTAATCAGACAGAGTAAAGTCACTTTGACGAGCTCCTAAATTTAAAAAAAAACATTTACAGAGTCATCAATACAGCCTTTTGCAAATATTGTAACTCATTGTTTACTTACATTTATGACTCTCTGCACTATAAGATTATAATAATATGCCATTATAGCAGACCTAATTATCACTAAAGGAAACTGCGGTTTGTTGTTGCGAAAAAAACTACTGATGGACGAAATCATTCATTATTATCGTCTTTTATTTAATTTGGGACTGGGACTAGTTACATTTTCCACATTTAATAGTGAAGTTTCAAATTTAATATCTTTATAGCTACCCGGGAATAGTTGATTGTCATTATTTTGTCATAATCAGATTGAATTACTTACCACTTTTAATGGCAAAAAAAAACAAAAATATATTGACTCATATTAACATAAACTCTTAATACGATTCACTAAACGTCTACCCTATACAAAACAAACCATATCTACTTACCTTACCTAAATGCTATAACAATAAAATTGAAAATGTCGTCAAGATTTATTTTCAACGGCACGGTTAAATTACCTCCACATACGGGCCGGTTGAGTCGTTACTGTAAAATCCTATTAACCATGAATTAATTTCCAAGTCTCAGGTCAGAAATCAGCCATTTAAAAATCAGTACAATTTATGATATTGGTGTGAAGGAGTTAATAAGTAATATATTGTGGTGACCTTCAGTCATGCTGTGACTTTTATACCACATTCATAATAACTATAAAGACATAGAAAGGGTAATGTACTTATTTTTTTTAATTATTGAATGAAGACTCCCACTTATCATTTAAGAGTGTATTATTTGATCCAATCTTAGAAGACTAATGTAAGGCCTAGGTTTTTGTTGGTCTGTTAAGAAAAGTGGCAAATCTAAATGTAAGCAATGCGGGACATGTCATGGGTTATGGAGTCAAAGAAAAGGTCGACTCTTTTAGTTTAAAGTTATATGGTAGAAATAAAAAAAAACTATATATTAAACAAAATAACACTCTAGATTAGGTAATAAATGTAGATATACATTATCAGTAACTTTTAAGTTTATTTGAAATTGAATATCATTGGCAGTAAAAAGTTAAGCCGGTGAAACGTGGTCTGTGTGAGTTTTTAACGTTGTGACCAACTTTACGGCAAAAGAGTATAAACCGAGTAATAATAAACCGTCTCATCAACACCAACTCAACGCACTCAAATAAAAATTTATAAGTTGTTAAACTATGAAAGTGTCCGGCGCGCGATAAACGCTTGCCTGGAAATCAGAAACTTGTTCGAGTACATGAAGGCTCCTCACTCGGCGGTTTCATTCAATATGTGTAAATGCATCAGTTCACCGTAATGCTTTTGAGCGTTCACAATTATTTTAACTTGGATGAGTCGACTTAGACTAAAGATATTTAAAATAGTTTAGTGCATTCACTTACAAGAATTTTATGCAACATCTCTTGCTTCAAGAATATATCACGGCCAATAATGATTTAAATTGCTCGCATCTGTAATTCGGACTGGCTACTGTACCAGTGTTTTTATACCACCTAATATATTGCTCGTATTTTATATCACTTTAATAAGAAAATTTAGTTTCCTCTTAAACCAAGTAAATTTGTGTAAGTTAACAATGTAATAAGAGGGTGTTTACGGTCATATATTGTTTGTAAGGGTAGGTGCAAAAAGAGTAAAAAGTTGTTAGTGGGCTGAACTCTCCCCATGGACACGTACAAAGGATACGACGACACAATACACACATCAAATTAAAGAAACTGATAACTGATTTACCAAGTTCTCGTGGAAAGTACGAAATATATATTTGTAGAGGGATGTTGTGTAACCATAACCGTTTTTACATTGATAGAATAAAATCACAGTTAACTGTAATTAATTAGATGATTTTTTCATATGTAAATAGCAATCCTAATGGTCAGACATTAGGGCAAGCAAAAATGAAACTCTAGTCATAAACGCAAAAAAAAATATTGGAAGACCACTCACGCAGTAGGTCCACCGAGTCATAGGAGACTCTACGACATACATGTAACGTATACAAAGAGTGTCTCGCCTCAGAATAATAAAGAAAAAATTGCCGAAAGCAAGCAGCGAACTGACCGTTTTAACCCCTACGCTATCCGTGCAGCAGACATAAAAAAAATCTACAATATGATGAACATAAGTTTTTATAAAACTACAATCAAATATATCCAACGTCTTTTAATGGCATGGTGCTGCAAACTCTAGTTGCATATCCAATCACCTCTTAAAAACAGAGTGCGTTTCACTATTTCAACCAAACTAACACTAGTCTAACACTCAAAGAGAGAGGGGAGAAAATAACGAAACACAATTATAATTGATAATTTCAAGTTGGACACATTCCTGATTTAGATATAATACTATTGTATTTATAGCCCATATATAAAACCAAAACTAAACTGCCTCGATGGCGCAGCCGTAATGAATGCGACTGCTGTGGTTGAGGTCTCGGGTTCGATTCCCGGGTCGGATCAAATTTTGTTTCGAAGTTTAGGTGTTTTCTATGTATAATATTTACAAAAAAAAGTATATAAGTATTCTATCAGTCAGTCTAGTTATCATAACACAAGCTCTGCTTAGTTTGAAACTAGATGACGTTGTGTATCAAATGTCCGAAATATTTATTTATTATTTATTACATAAGAAAAAGGTCAACGACATACGAGTACATGTAGAATATTCATTGTCAAAAACACAAAATTGAGCGTCGAAGTATAGAAGTAATCTAAAGACACATTTTCGAAGCACAATACAGGATATCCCACCATCTCATCAAAGGCGATATTTTAACGGTATAATCCCTCTTTGAATAGGGACTCTTAGGTTCTATTATTCATACATGTTAAATAGAATACTGATACGTTGGGTTTTTTAATTAAAACTTAGTGACGTCAACTTTTCATATAATACGAGCTTATGTACGTGAGTAAGTACATGTATGTATGTGTTTTTGTGTTTCGCCTGTTCCTTCAAACACTTATAGAGGTTTACTTGAAGTGATTACAGTGCAATGTATTTATTTTATCACTATTATGTCATACTGGTATGCAACCTATTTCGCCAATAACACATTCAAATTCAACTTATTCGGATTGTTGATATTTCGGTATAAATTTTATGATTATGATATTTTGTGTATAATTTGATGTGTGGCTGTTCGTTGCCGGAACTTTACGTTTATTTAATGCGTAAAGATCCTAAAGTAACAAAAACATCAAAAGATGCTGCCACACAACACATAAATGAAATTTGTATTTTTTTTAAATCGCCTTTGAACATTCAATACTTATAAAAGCGAAAATATGTGCTTTAAGTAACCTAATACCTAGCGCTGTGAAACCGATTTTTTTTAATGTTACTTGTGATTTTACGCCAGCGTTCGTGTGGGATTAAAAGATTTAAAAAGGTAACTGAATCCGTATTCAGTCGTCGGTCCACTTAATAATGTGCTTAGGCTCCGTGGTTTTTGTCTGCAAATATTGATTCGTAGCACCCGCCGTTCAACCGTTATGTTCATGATCATTGTACCACAATAGCTACATTCACACACGTACACACACATATTTGTAAATACAATCAACAATCAAAACTTATCCGTAGACATTCCATTAGAAAATAGAGTTGTGTGTGCGTTTGTTACAACCTGTTTGAGCTAACTCGGCACCCATCCACGGAACTTTGGCTCTTACAATAATTCTTAGCTCAAATATTGGTAATACATACACAGTCTTTCGAAGTAAGTAATATTTATTCAAGTTTTAAAGACACTTCAATTATACGAAACGTCGAAAATGTGATCCAGTAGTCAAAGTAACGTAGCAAATGTATTGCAGGCAACCACTACGTGTTATAGAATTTAAATTAAAAACCTGTAAAAGTAAGATTGAAACATAATATTTTTTATACTTAAAACCAACGCAAGTTGATAAGTCACGTTGCAGTGATAATTTTACCAATATCAAGCCATAAACGGTCTATCCTTTATTTTAACAAATATAAAGTTAGGATTATAACGCGTTTAAAGTTGTGTGTAAATTTATTATATGAGCGAAAACTGGATGCAGTACGAAGTTAATCTAATTTACACGTCCTTAAATAAATAGTGTACTTATTGAAAAACTCGTAAACAAATTCAAACACAGTGAGTTATAATTAAACTATTGTTAAATACCACTATTGTCCAGTTATATTTAGAGCCATCTAGAAGCAGTGGCATGTTTAAAAAAGGGTTGATATAGTTCCCACTCAACATTAGTCATGTCATATGACTAATATTATTTAATCATATGGACTCTTATGACTCAACGGATAGTTCTAGGAATTTGCGGTTAGTGTATACCACTGCTGATCGAAAGGTCTCAGTCAAGGAGTTTTTTTAATTATTGAATTGTTTGATAACAGCCTGGAGTTTGAAAGTTGTCGGTCTTGCAGCAGATCTGTTCACGCTCGTATCGGATAAGCGTCCCGTCGGATCATGAGAGTGAAGGAACAGAGAGACAACTCTGTTTGCGCATATACTTGTATACTATAGTATCTCCTACTTAGTGGGAAGCCGGGCAGCCCGTTGAAACTGGCTGCCGTCGCTGAAATCGGCTAGGAGTACATCATTTTAATACGAAAAATCAACTATCCAGTTTTACAACACTTATTAATCACGGTTTTAAAGCCTATATAAAATAATCAGTACACAGTTACCAAACACACCGTTTTAACTCTTGCAGTATATTACGAGTACTTCACTCAAGATGCTCCTAAAATGAAATATTTTTCTCCCATTAACTATAACGAGAAAAGAAATAAAGCCATTTCTACATTGACGGGACGTAAATTTCAGTAGCAGCATATAAGGAGAGCCTTAGATTGGTTTAGTTACGTATGTTTACTTGAAGTTATTCGTTCGCGTGTAGGGTAAGTGGTGGGGGGATGGGGAATGAACAGCTCGCGTGTTCGCACCTCTTTACCGGCGGTAAACTGTAATTGAATTAGGTTTTTGTAATATACGTCGGCGATGTATTGTGGCTTTGCAAAGTGTTTCGCGTTTAAATACCAGGGATTACGGTGACGAGTGACGATGAACTCGACACGTTGTAAAACCATCGGAAAAGGGGAAACTACGTCTGAGAAGCATCTTTTTATTGAGATTTACTATTATTATATTATATTAAAGAAAATTTACAGAGTTTTCTTTCCTTTTGAGGTTTTGCCTCTATACGGATACGAATATCTTACTAGGAAACAGCTTAGACTTTATCTCACAACTTAAAAATATAAAGTTGGTTTGTTTGTGCTTCAAAAACTATATATAGTTGGGCAAGTACAGCTAGTTTTAGATCTTTAGTATCTTTAGTAGTAAAACTTATCGCAATAATTTGCGTTGTTGGTTTTGATACTAACTAACGTACTTACTTGTCTTGACTTAAAAAAGTAACATTTGTATAGAATTTACAATATTTGTTTATAACTATAGTTCTATCCATGCCTTAGAAAACAAATTTATCTCATGTTTATAGCTTCCGTGTCCCATGGGCGATAATACACCCACGTGCTATCCCGTTGACCCTAATATTAGAAAGCCGAGTTACGATATCTCACCACGAAGGTGACCGACGGGTGATAAAGTAATACAAAGCTATAAAATATAAAGTGACAAAATAAAATTTCATCTTTCATCGAAAAACGGAAATGCGTATTGATTACGTCATTTCTCAACACCGTATCGTGTTACCACGATTTCCTTAGAACCCTGCTGCTATTATGTACACAACATTTTCTTTACCAAAACATTGTTTCGTACTCCCCAAAAACAGGGCAGTAACTGATAACTTATTCATGGTACTGAGAATCATCGATGCGTACAAACTGTTTCATACTATCCGATTCTCACTACATACGGTGACGACACCACGAGCCATTCTGACCCTTGCCACGTACACAATAAAGGTCACAAACGTATCGATACAGCTGAATACATTTGCCAGACTACATGAGAAAAAGCTTCCACCTGCGTCGCGTACATCAATGTAAAATATACGTGGATTTAAAAAAGAACTTGGACGTGATGCGGGAAGTAAGCAGATACGAACAAAATATTATATTATATGTAGGGGCCATGTACGAGTTTGTTGTGGTATGGTGTATTGGGGATATTCTCACGCATCCTTAACTTCTATCTATCTCACTTGGCAACTTTGATATCAATCGTAACGGTTTCCCTTTTTAAAATATACTCGAAAGCAATGGATAGAAAACTTCGAGATTTTTGAATTTTTTTCAAATTTCAATATTCTGTTAACTATACGTAAAATATTGTGGCATAACGACGGTAATGTGGTTTGGCATTCTCTCACTAAATACCCCACACGGTACTGGCGAGCAGAGACGACAACTCTATTAGATTTATGAGATCAATTTCGAGTTCTAGAAGCATGATTGATTATGGATTTAATTGCCTTGTGCATCATCCGATTACATCGCAAGGGTACTCGATTAGATCGAGGTCCAGGTCTATGTTCATCTTCTGATAGCTTCATTGAAATTGATTGTACATAATATCTAAGAGTTAATACACACTTTTTCATACTTCTTTGTAAATCTATTGGCTAAAATATAAAGTGTTGTGAAGTTCTTATTGCTGGAACAAGAAAATACTACAAATCACAAAATAAAATATATTGTAAATAATTATTTATTGAGTTTATGTGTGTCGAATTTTTCGTGATTGACGTGATTCATTCAGTCTATTCAATATACTTATTTGTTATAATTACTTACTGCAAAATATGCCTCATAAGACGAGTTTCAGAACAGCATACAGTTATATTTTAAAACGGAACATTCATCTGACATTTGAATAAAAACATTGTCTCTACAAAAATTGTGATAAGATAGATAGGTTCTGTGCTATGAAAATTGAATGATATCTTTTAATTTAGATGAATTACGAGCAAAGGTTTTTTACTTTAGATAGTACTTTACACAAAGATAAATAATAAAACAATCTTTTGTTTAAACAAAAGCATTAAATGTTTGTTCTGTATGTAAGGTATTTATTTGTCCTCAGATAATCAGATACAAGTGATACAACTAAAGAGACCATAAGGACTATTTTTCTATGATCTATGAATAAAATACCGATACAAAGTAGCTCCAACAATACAATCTTAAACTACAAGGTTCTCATGAGAAATATGTAAGAGCAAAACCGCTGGCACAAACTTATTAATAATATTCTCAACCGAATACAATTTTTGATAGTTTCCTTTACCTAAACCCCTACGTTTTCCTTCCAACATTACAAGTAAATTGGATGCCCGAAATCCACTAAGAAAGCATTGTGTAAGCTAAAAGTTTAATATGAGTCGTTTTTAGGGTATCATCTCGTAAGACGGAAACGATCCACAGTCACTGAGGAGTCCCTCGGTAACGACGCACATATGGAGGTTTTTATACCGGTTATGATATATTAAAGTATATTGCATACGCATGCACGTAATGGCACGAATAAAGATCCTACGTGACTTGTGGCGGGGGATTGCGCAAATGTTACATGTGTCGTCTTGTCACCCATCAATTTCATACAAATATCAAGCCACGTGTATCATGATGAGACAATTTACATACGCCATCAAACCGACTTTAATAAATAAATATATTTTTACTGCTTATAAAGTATGGTTAGGCCGTGGTTTGGCGGTTGATTTAACTACATACATCTGTACTTTATTCTAGTCACGCAGGACTTTACACACGTTTATGAAACGGACACCAAAGACACCTAGACTCAAATCGTGTGTACAAAAATCAACACATCCAACCCATTGGCATTATTACTACGCCCACTTCAAGTAATATGTCAAGTTTTATTGAGATAAACAATAAGTTCAAATAAAGCCACAAGGTGTGCCAGGAGATCTATGATACAGGCTACGCGCTTAGTATGGGTTTCAACTCTCACTAAGGAACTTTTTTATTTTATCCTATGTATGTACGCGTAGTTACGATTTACAGTGACTAATACGTACTTTATGAGGAAAATAAAATTTATTATTATTGTTATATGTGCTAATATTAAATTAGGAATATATATTATGTAATAATAATGTATATTTGCCATATTTTAAATATTTTATTATTACAACACACATGGAGAAATGTATCGGGTGAGAAGACATGTCTCCCGCGGGCAAAATGTATTCTTTGATCAAATATTAAGGTCGCACCTAAACTTATTATTCAATCTGGGTCAGTTATACCCCCGAATAGTAACCAGAAGTGAAGTGGTCTTTCGAGATATAGGCTTATACTGAAAACTTATAGGCACAACATTAAAATGGAAAGATTGAGATGTTAACCATTTAATCGTTCCATATGGGGTGTCGGTTGTACCACGTTTATTTTGATCCTCGATACACGGTAAAGTAAATAATTGTCCTTTGTTCCTAAGGATATTTATTTTCCATATTACCATGGTATGATATCAGAATGAAACAAAACATGGGGTGCGTCAGCTGCGGCGTCCCACGCGACTTGTGCACTAACCACTAATTTATGGGATGAACGTGGAGTCTCGGATACAAAAACTTGTTAAGGAAGTATTTTTATAAGTTTTGTAATGAAGGAAATTACTGTTTACGTCGCATACGACTTAGATTTAAGAAATTGATGTTAAAAAATGTGAAGTTTGTTTTGATTTTTAAACAGAGAATTAAAAATCAGATTGAAAAAATCTTAGTTTACATAAAGTCTAGATTAGATTATTAAAAATAGTAGAAAAATCTTGTGTATCAAGCAGTGACTCATAAACACGGGTAAAGCTTCAGAAACTCTTAGTAATCTGATACAATGATAAGAAGATAAAATCTCATCGGTTCTTCCTTTGGGTTCGTAAAATTAATACAACAAATACAGAATTAAGCAAGTATTAGGTGTCTGATTATACAGTTTATAAACACAAATTCACCACAAAAACAAAACTACCGATCACGAATGTGAACCAGGATCTAAGTACGAAGTGCGTCGTACATTAACCGCAAATCTCAGCGTGCATTAAAACTTAAAGCGGTTAGGTTAGCGCAATAAAATTTTTAATGTCCTTCCTTCGGACAGAGCTCAAATTTTAGTGCACTTTTATATTTTTATAAGCCTGTTAATAATAGTGTAGTTTACTGGTAATTGACACTTATGACTTTTTTAGAGTTTTACTCGGTAAGTACCTAATTTAGTGAAGTAGTCAAAATAAATAAATCGAGCATACTATAAATCTCTGCGGCAAATAACATAAAAAATAGTTTTCATGTCTTATCATGTCAATTTTTATTAGCTTTAGCGGCTTTATTCAGCGTTCATATTTCTCATTTTGTAGAGCAATATATTTTTCGCCAAAAACTATCTCCTTTTTTCTTTCTTAGTCTACTGTGTCCTATGTCCTTTTCTTCATCTTGACTTCGTACAGGTACGCAAAACTGTACGAAATCAAACCTTATAATGTGATATCAATTACTAAATTACTAAAATAATTTAAGCTGAAAGTAATATCAATCATTTCACCTACCCTACACCGCCCAGTAATTAACTAAGTCAATTTCCCTGTACTCTTTGCCGTGTTCTCGTCGCCCACGCACTTTGCGTAGCGCGCGTGCGTAGGCGCGACCGTGGCTTAGAGCTCGCGCGAACCCAACCAAGTGCAATTAACTTCAACGTGTCTAACCATTTTTGGATTGCAGCGTATCTAGAACTCCAAATTAAGGCTTGTTTCGATGTAAAGGTTAGTAATACTGCCGCTGTGCTGACATTAATTCAGTCTAAATGTGGCGTTAATATGTATTGTCCAGGAATAATATCTGGCTATTGTCCAAACTATAAATTATACACATATGTTGTGAGATGCAGACATAATCTTATAGCAGTAAACTTTCTAATATAAAACACTTCTTGAATAGAAGGTTAAATATGGAATCAAAAATTATTTTTATTTGGTAACGCCTGTTTGTTTAAATGTGTTTTTTTTTTATCAACAACATTGTAATATAGTTTTGGAAGCATTTAAGTTAATTTTATAATATAAAAGTTTGGATAGACAGATGTGTTTAAAAATATCATGTTAAAGAACTGAATGAAATCGAACAAAACTTATTTGTCTCATTACAAATTTAGACTATAATCTGGATTCGGACATACGAGTAGTCTACTATATTCCGATAAAATTATTATCGTTATACAGTGGGAAAAAGCTAGTAAATAATAACTGTAACATTAATAAGCTACTTTACTCTCAAAGGTAAATTATATGTTATCTTAAATACATATAAAGTAGCTAATAATATATACCCTCTACTTGAATATCAACTTGTGTATGAGAAACAACTTAGGTAGCTACCGTAAACTCTTGAACACGCCTCTAAGTATTATACAAATACAACTCTATTCACTGTCCCTTTTCGACTAAACTTTGTAAAAGTTTGACTACATAAATTACAGAGAAAAAGCCCTCCAATGTTTTAGAGAGCTCCACAAATAACATTTGGTCGTACTGTACGCCGATGACAATTTCCTTGAATGGAACGTTACGGGTAGCCCTCGAGCTGAACGTACAAAGGTGAGAGTCATCCTAGTGGATACAGGATAAGAGGATACTTTAAATGTTACTCATGTATGGCTTTAAAATTATTTCTTTTATATTTCACTTATATTTTAGTGACGAATATAAGATGCACTCGGGCTCATAATAACAGACATGCTTTCGTGTATATATACCATATATATGCCCTGAGTATGAATAAATATATAAAACCTGAACCAATGCGTCATAACTTGTGACGATGATGTGAAAATAAAACTTTTGCTATTATTCAAAAGAAGCCAAAAGCTACAGAGATGAGTAGAATTATGTGAAGTGACCTTTTAAAGTTGGCATTACAAGTACTACACCTCACACTGAATACCTAAATGAACTTTAAGTGGTGATTCTCTACAGTTAACTACTTTAATGTAATGTTTCAAGTTTGGAATTGAGTTGCACCAACATGACATTTGCGGCCGCCGACATTATAGAGGGAATAAAAGTTTTACAACAGGTTAATGTGCTTTGTGCGGTTCGACTGAAACGAGAAAAACGCGTAAAACCAAAAAATTATCAGCAGCGTGTCCGAGAACAAAGAAGAAATGTTACTCAAGTTAATAAGGGGCCCATAAAGTTAAAAATTTTCACAATTTGCACGGCAATAAACTTTTCTTAAGCTTTAAAGAGAAAAGAAACGTCTTAAAGCTCATAAAATAAGGTTAATTATCAAAGAAACATTTTGAAGTAATAGGTAGAACATTTGGCGTCTGTGACCGGATTATTGACCTAATTTAGATCACGCGTACTTTACAAAGGATTTTCGTATTAATGTTAGACTCACAGTGTATAGAGCTGACATTTATAAATCATATAACACAGTTGAAGAAGCTTTCACTGCGATGCCTATAATAGGTCGGCAACTATCTGTCATTGCAAGCTAACACTTATGACTTAGAAATATTATCAAACCGCTGTTTTCTTCTTAGACGTTTTTGCTGAATAAATTAACAGTATATCTATGTTTATATAGTTTTGTGAAAATCAGAACTGCAGACGTTACTCATATACCTTATCTACCAAAGTACGCTGCGTGAATCTGCTCTTCAAAATCTTTGTCGAAACGATACAGGCTGATTTAAAAATTGACTCATTCCCATATCAGAGACATTACTGCAGAAACGAATCGTATACAATTCCTTACTAAAAAGGTGTGAAGGTATACTTCAACACAGTTATTCTGAAGTGATAAATAGATAGCATGAGAAATGAGACGCCAAGTGGCCAAGTGCGGCGCACTACGACCGGTGTTCCCCAGGGCAATGTTCTCGATCTATTTTTTTGTCCGTATCAATTGTGGGGTTATGCCCTTATTCGTTTGCTAAAATGTCCGCTAAAAATGTAGTTATTCGATCAATGAATTTAAGTAATAGAAAGAACTAAGCAAAATGATATATACTGATACTGTCATTAAAATCAACTTTTGTCATTAACAATAAGACTTAGTCATTTGTCAAGAAATAATGTCTATAAAGATTAGAATTTAATATCTACTTCGCACTGCAATGTACACCGTAGAGAGAGGTTCGGAGTAAAAACGCAGATAAAGTAACATTGTCAGGTGTCAATGTGCTGAAACTAATATAACATGCGGCTATGGTATTGAAAAGGAATTATTTTGATTAAATCATTACTATGCGAAAACATTTGCATGGAATGCATTGCAACAAATATGACGACATTCATGAAGAAGCGTTGATGCAAGTTAACAGTTTGACGCTAATAAACTTTTTGTGGTTTTCGAACAGTATTCGGAAATATTTCAACTATGATCATCTTTTTGTTCGACACGATGGTAATCAAATAATAAAAGTTGTAACGAACTAAACATGCCTCAAAAGTTATTCAGCACCTAAACAAGCACATTTACAAAGTAGAAATGAAACTTCTTGTTTTCTTTGTCATAAAGTTGAATATTATACGAAAAGCAATCGGTAAAATGTAATGAATCATTTGTACGCTGTCTTATTTGAATAAAAATAACAAGTTGTACTACTTTGCATATGTTTCAGTCGGACACGAGTTTACTGTAGGTTAAGATTTGCAATGTTGAAATAATATCTTACTCGGTACACCAGAGGAACATTATCGGCACGTACCTGAAAATAAAGTAGAAATGTAAGAATTCAATTGATAAAATGATTTAAAAGTTGCTCATATTTTGTGAAAAGTTATAATATTATATATTACACATATATATAATATTATACTTTATACATACGTGATTAGTTAAAAGGTTTTCTGCGACATCTTGAAAAAACAAATAACTTGTAAATTAACTGTTTTGTCTTAAACCTTGTATTACCTTAAGTAACTGTCAATCTCGGTCTCTGCATATCAAGAGCAACACAGACAGTGGGTACATCAATTCATTAATATTGCCGAGTGTCGGACACCTCTCACGCCACAAGTACTAGTAGATTGACGAGTGTCTCCGAACTCTCGTGAATAATTCACGTGGAACGGTTTATCTGAAAGTCGTGAGTGTGCACAGTTGAAAGTGTCCAACACTCGGAGTCCTCACAATGTGAGCTCGGTAACGGTGGTGATAGTGTCTGTAATGGAAATAATGGAATACTATCGTTATGTCGCGGGGCACAAATCTTGTGACCGATGATTAATTGTCTCTATCTCCTTTCGACTTAAGATATTAACGTCATTAATGACGTTTTCTTACTAAATATTAGGTTATAGATACAAAATGCCGTCCCTGACACAAAACAAATGAAAAACTCTTTCGAGTTTGATAAATAAAATATTCATTAATGTAGAACTTAAGCCGGTAAGAGTATCATGAAGATGTTTAACGCGTCTTGTTTAGTTGAAAAGACGATTACCAAGGCTTTAGAAATTTATATTCACTATCATGTTAGGGTTGCCACAAATCTTAAAAAAATACAAAATACTTGTTCCATAGATGAATGTAGCTGCTGTATCCGGATTATGTTCGATGTGTTCTCTCATCTCTGGCACACCGCTTTATTTTATTGCTTGATAGTTCTTGTACAGGAACTATTACTATACTTTAGTATCAATTATTTCTTTTAAAAATACTCTCTTTTAACATTATGTTTTATCTGTTATCTAAATTTATGTCCTTTAATATGCATTTACGTAGGACAAAAAAGTTTTCGATGATTAAGTTTTATGTAGATCAGTAACCAGCGTTATACCCGTAAACACTGTTGTAATTCAATTCAGTGCAATGTCCGCACAAGACTCTCGATGAAACAAAACAAATAAATATGGAGCAGATCCGAATAATTCGGCGTGATTGATGTATTGTCTGAAGTCGGAAGCCTCAGTCACTCTCCACTTAACCTTGTGTTGAAGAGGGGTGTTCTATGATCATACTCACTCACTCGATTATTCCAACAAACAGAGCTCCTAAAAATTGCCTTCTCTATCTATATTTGTGTTTACATTCTTTCTCAGTACATTTTCTTTTCAAGTGACCTGAAATAATTTCCGTTAAAACGATTGTAACCAGATGATCAGAATCAATACTGTTGACTTTCTCCTTCCTTTCTCATTCAATCAGATTATTTTCAGGAAGTAATTTGATATTGTCTGTTTCCACCGCAAACATTATTTACATTTGGTACATATTGTGTAAGACTACGAAACATTATTAATAGTTAATTTCGTATCGATAGATACTACGCTGACCGACGCTGACTTTGACAAAGGTCGACAGCATAGTTAGGAAGATCACATTCTACGAGATTTACTTCCGTTCAATATATATATCAGAATCAAAACCCTTTGGGATTACACCGATGATATTTCTGAGTCTACCTACTCCAACCGATTTTTACGACTCTTTTTGATTTTATATTTGCTCCTATATTTGATAGTGTTACAATATAGCTATGTAAGTAAAAGTTTTTGAATATATTTATTTTCGATTGAGTTGTTACTGTAATCACTGAGCATAATATCACATCTGTACGTAACTTATAAATTTCAAATATAAACGATTAATGTTATTTTTCTATCTCAAAATGTAACTTTAATTTATCTTTTCGAAGACGATTTCATACAGATATCAATGAACATATATGTACGTAAATCACACAATCTTTATCGCACCAAATTGTAGCGGCGTAGATCAATAAAATCCTGTAACCCACGTCTCTTGCAGGGAAAACTTTGGCAGAACTTACAAAAACTAGAAACGAGCGGAATAAGAAAGAAAAACAAACAGATAATCATGTACGGTGAGGGCTGTCATGACATGTGCGGGTTTCGGGAGGGCAATTAACTAATCGTGTGTACAGGTTATAATTGCGCTATAATTGCACTCGATACACTGATAACCTATTGGTCGTAATTACTCGGTGGAGCCTGGCACCGGCCTCGTTAGGCAGCGGATAAATGTGGGAACCCACGGTGACACGTCGCACACGAGGGCACTTCACCCAACCGAGTGACGGCTGACGACTCGATGGGATTAGCACTTATATTTTATGATCATTAAATCGAATTATATGTTTAATCGAAATCGCTTACGAATTGGAATGGTACTAGAGATACGATCGTTTCCATAACAACATATAGAATATTATATGGATTGACTCGATTGATGGATTGTTGAGTTGAAATGTTTCACGACAGCGCAAATTGATTTCCATGCTGTTTTTCGTATAATGGGTCCAAAGTTTGAAAAAAACACATTTAATATTTAAGGCTTTTTTCTTTATACTTCCTGATAAAAATACCGATAAATTCATCTTAAAATCCTTGTAACTCAGCATAATGTTAGTAATGATTAATTATATCTTTGTGGGAATTCTTATCGTTGCCATTTAGTATGTTGATGGATGGTATGAAGTTACAAAATGTAATTTCTTGGGCTAAAGAGATCTTTATTTCTCCACGTAACATAAAGCTTTTATCTTTTCGGCCTACTGGTCGTTTTTAAAAAGTTTCAGAATTTATTTCTGAGAATTCTTTATCTAGAAATTAACAACCAAGCTATGTAATATTAGTGTGCAAATTATGGTCAATTATCAGTAGCGTGAATAATTAACAGTGTTATAGCTAATAAAGTAATTAGTCTGTAGAACAACCTATCATTGTGTATTGACAACAACGCTAACGAACGATTCCTACTCATTATTTACTTACTGAGTATCAATATGTGTCGATTGATCACCAGCGTTATCGATCAAAGCTCACAGTAATTCCATAATTAAGTCATAAATTAAAACATGATGTCAGTTATAAATGATTAAGAATTTAAAGGATCTTAAAAGGTAATGTACCTATTCGTTATCTATCTCATTGTAACAAAGAGATAATCAACAAACGACCGTTGACAATGACGACATTAATTAATGACTTGGCAGCTAGGATGGACGAGTTTAGGACAAAAAAAAATCATAAAGACATACGATATGTTTAAAATTAAACGCAAAAATTCGATGAATCGTATGAATAGTCGTCGCATATTTATTTGTCACAGGATTTAAGAATGATGTCCAGTTTGTGTTCCAATAAAGATTGGCTCGCGTGTTTTTTGCTAATGCCGATGCCGTAAGCGTATAAAAGTTGCGATTGGAGGAGTCGTCCTGTGAGATATGTGCACAGAGCGCGGCCCCCCGTCGTCGGTTTGGACCACCGGAGGAGACCTCTCGCTGAGCGCACCGGACCTCAAATCGCGTTAAGGTATCAAATAATCTCTACTTTTATTTTTTTCTTTTTCCAGTCTATTAAGACAAAGAGTCGATAAAGAAAATTGATTCGATATATGATTGAAAAATAGGTCCATCTCCCTTGATTTGTTGTTGATCGTATTCGTGAATGGGCCCAATCATATGGTTAATTGAGATATTTATTTAACTGCGTGGGCCGTTCAAAGTAAATAACAATAGTAATAAAAATGTATTGAACAACAAAAGGTTTTCAATCTTTTTTCGTTGGAAATAAAATTATAGGGTGTGTTTAAGACAAAACACGTGAACGCTCAAGGCATTATTTTGAAATGGCAGTATTTTTTTACGGCAGAGCGCATAATTTAATATTCATTTCAATAAGTTTTAAGCAAATGATTGTTTCTTTTGTAGTGCTTTAGTTTAACTTATAAAAACTTATACTGAAGTATTTAATATTATATTAACTTTATACTTTAGCATAAATTCAACACTGATGAAAATAGAAAACGTGTTTCAAAAACATTAAAACTTTGATTATAAATAATATGTCCACATTAAAACCGTGATCTTTATAAAGTTCGCAGCAGGATTTCAACCAGCTGAGCACTTTATTCAACACAATTAAGGCCTAAAGTTTTGACACGTAGGTATTGTAATATTATGCTATTCAAATAACGCACCCTATAATTTGGTTACAATTACGAATACGTCAGAATTCTTAAACGTAAGTGTGATAATATCTGGGCATTGTGCGGCTCAATGGCACGATACAATGTAGGCACAGCCGCGGGGCTCCCGACGCAGCCCTTCATAACAACTTAAAAAAAATTGTTCACAGAGCGTGTTTCCTTTGCCTTGTGATTTATAATGTTTTGTTCAGTTCCGGGAGTCAATGGTGTTTTTATTGGCTGCGACGTTATTGTGACAGCTACAAAAGTGTCACATTGAGCTTTGTGACCGCGACATAAGTTCGATGCATTATGTCGCTGTAGCGATGAGTGATGTGGGACCGGAATATTACGTACACCGAATTGTGAATGAAGATATTTTTTTTGAATCGATATTTATTACAAAAAATAGAGTATTTACATACGACAAACACGAAGAAGAATGGTAAATAGTGATTATAACAAGAATTGTTCGTTTATTGTCATTTCAATTATCCAGTCTCACGGTGTTTGGGTTGGGATCATCAGAGGTCATCATGGGCGAATTAAACAATAAAACTCTTGTAATTCTGTCTAATTCGAGAACTCCTGATTCGAAATTCTGCAGTGCTATGATTTTTTAGGTTCGTATTCTTTTACTCAAAACTGTCTGAATCGAATTCTACTTTGTCGTAAAAATCAAATCACATATCTTTGACAAAAATACAAAAGTTGTACCAGTAAAGAAAAAAATAATTATAAGATACAATGTCGTAAATCTATTAGCATATCTTTAATAAAAGATGATTGTATAAATAAATTAAGAAAAGCAACATATACAAAACATAGTTACAAGAAAAAAAATCGAGACTAGAAATGCAAACCGGTTACACTTAGTTTACGACGACATCTTCCAACACGAAATAAAAAGTTACATCAAGTTTTCCCTAGTAACCAGTCTAAAAGAAGTATGTACATTCATAAACCCATTACAATGGGTCTGCCACCGTTACATGACACCACTTTATTCCATTTATATAACTATAAAAAGTATGATATCCATTATAGTACTGTTCAATTAGCCTGTAAATAGGTGTTCCCGGTGTCGATTTCAAAACGTTGAACTGTTCGTGCCATTGTTGATAATTTAACTTTTAATCGCAACAAAACCCACAGAATTCAATGCTCGTGTATCGTGGGATAAGTTCGTTTTATCTGAGTTTTATTACGTACATCGGACGGGCACATATCTGTATCGAAAATCAAAAAGCGAAGCTGTGTTTGTACCGCAGTTTTCGATAACGGCCGGGACCGAAGAACAAAAACAAAGTGATTTGTTGCTCCGATGAAGACCTCACTTTGTTTTTATTTACAATACTCATAAAAATTCAATTTTTGTTTATATTTGGACTCGACCAATATGTTTTGAGTTGTGGTAACATTCTGAGAACGATTAAAATGTTTGTTTGGTATCATTCGCTACTCGATAAGGGTCCAGTGAAAATATTATAATAAGCTGTTCGGTCCCTATGTGTAGGGTTTGTTAACAATAACAAAAAATATGGTTGGACCACACGCGAGGTAGTGTCCTGGGGAGCTAAAATAAAATATATTTTTATGAAATAGCCTATTATAGAGATATTAAATGACTGAATATATATCAGGTTAACGAAATACCTAGGACCGCTAGAAGTCGTAATAAATAGTTGTAAAATATTTAATCAGTAATGGGTAGTTACGGACTAGTAGAAAAAAATAAGAGATAATGAAATGTATCTTGAAAACCTTAATAGAGGAAAAAGATAAGTATGAAAGGCTCTAGCTTGAAGAACAAGTTGATAATTTAAGTAACTTACTCGTACATTGAGAGATTAGTCAAGTTATTGGGATAAATAAACAGATAAGTGAACGCATCGCTCTAACGAACAGGCTAGTTTAATCTTAGTACAAATAAATGTATGGATTGACTTAACATGGATAATTCATAAAGAAGAACTTTGTTTTTAAAGTTTCGTAGTCTTAATAAGGAATCCTTATAAATTCGTCATGACAGAATGTGAAATTTTTGAGTACTCAAACAGGCATAGCGATTTGACTTGAACTGCCCATTAAGGTGTCTATTTGTGACGGTAACCCCTTAGCATAAGGTGGCCCTCTACTCGTTTACCTTCTTTTCCACATGAAAAAAATTACATCTAATCCATCAGCAACTAATCTGTCGATATAAAAAAATAGTAAAATGTTATTTCACGTAATATACCAAACAACGACCCTAATTAACAATCTTGCCCTTTCAATTGAGTTCAAACATTCGTTAATTAATAACCTAGAAATTGAAACACTTTTTCAATTAATACAATTGGGAAATAACATGAACCGTTACATTTATCAAGTAAACAAGGTCCTGTTTCAAGTTTATATGAATTTTTAGTTGAAATAAATCACTATAGTAAGGTGGTATGCGGTGTAGTTCGGTGGCGAGCAAATTAAGATTAATTCACTCAGTATCGGCCACTTGATCTACCCGGTAATTAACGCTAATACAATTTCATAACGGCAGCGTGGGCCGATACGATCGCTGGATACGCCACTCAGAGCCTTTTTACATCGATAGCCTGTACAGCGGCACCAAACTTAGAAATGTGAGGTGTTTTTTCATGAATAGACAATGTTTAAAAATGTTATGTGTAGATCAGTGGGAGCAGGTTTAATAGTTCGAAGAGAATCTGTTTTATATCTGGTTCTATCGATAACTTCTGTTTTGGTTTATCCTGTTGTGTAGATACGTCCAACACAAAATTAAATTAAAAAAAAAATAATCTCTATATATATTCTTGATGTTATGTAAAGAACTTGATTTAAGTTATTTATTTTATTTTTTTAATATAGAGCCTTTCGAAATGACTCTAGTTTACCTGATAGAAAGTATGAGTAGAATCCTATAGTGGTGGTCACCATATTTATTACGAATGCATATAATGAAGTATGGTCACCCACACTATGGTGGCCTAGTCAGTAAGTAATCATAGTGTGACGGAAACACGTGCGCTTTTAGCGAGTTTCAAGTTTTGCCTGATTGGCACAGAAAGGAACAACTGAACCGTTTATTTCGAGAGTATATATAGCTACCACTTTAAAATGGTGATTTCCAAGACCAGCACGTGTTGTCGTATGAAGGAAATCAAACTATTCTTCATAAGAAAGACGGTAAAGGACTTCCATATCTTCGCAACTGCAGAGGTTCAAGCGACTCGGTGGTTCTGGGATTGCCGATTTGCAGAACTGCTCCCCGCGGCAACCGATCAAGTGTATCAAGCAAATACTGCGCGGATCCATCACAAAGATGAGAACAGTACTCCACGTAGGAAGACAGTAAAAGCGATAGGACGGTGCCTTGAGTTACACCAGCGTTTAGCTGCTGCGTTACCACAAAAACCCTAATGTGGCACTTGTGCAGGATCAACTCTATTGCAGGGTTTAGGGAGCAGGCCGAATGCCGCAAGTTTTGTAGAGAAGCGAACGATTCCAAATCTTATCAAGGCTTTGGTCATGCCGAGGCCAAGGACTCCTCATGTCTATATAGCCTTACCCCAAAGGTGTGTAATGTATGCTAGAGGATATCTGTGAATCAGTTCGGTTTAACACCACATTGCTGATCATTTCATTACAAATACTTAAGTAGGTTCTTTCTCTATATGAAAATGTTTTCTTTGGACAGTGACATGACTTTACCAATTTATCCAGTTTGTTCAACACTGTACGAATACTGCAGTTAATATCAGTGTCTAGTTTTTTTAATAGCAGAATCATATGTATCATGAACATAAGTACGCTTTATGAATCTCGATTTTAATGAAACTTAAAATCTACGATTTATCTCTTAGGCGAGGTTGTATAGGACTATTTTAACCTTTTCTATCTCTCTCTTTTTGTATCTAGTATGAGTAAAATTATAATCTCAAAGTCTAATTATTTAATAAAAACATTTATATACATTAACATGCAACCGCGACGTCTCGCAGTAGTTCTCCTAGTACGATCACACACCTGCGTGTGGGCCACACCGCTACATACCCCGGTAGTCTACGGAGCGCGGCGGTAAAAGCCTAGTTTCATTTCGTGGGAACCGACCGGTCGCAGCTCGTGTCGCAGATAAGCTAGGGCTACCAAAATACCTGCTAGATTTTTCTTAATTTTAAGTACATACCGAGAACTTTGGCAGTTATAGTAATATGAAGCAAGGGTTAATTTTTACTTTAATTGTAAAATAAGTACGTTTTTTATTACATGTTTACACCATTACCCAGATTATTCGCGTTCAGTACAAATAGTAATAATTGCATTTTCTTCGCAGCAACAGACGAGTGACGTTATTTATAAATCAGTCTTATCCCAGTGTTTTATTATTGTATATACTCAATGCTCATTTTAGAGTATTTTTACACTGGAGTTATATCTTGAAAATGATCTCTTAGAAATCACGGTATTGAATAAATGAATTATAGCGAGACTTTCAAGTTAATCTTAGACCATCTGATAAATAAAAGACGGTATGATTGAATTCGGAGATCCTTAGACCCCTTCCCCCATACTAGAGAAGAACACGAGGCGCGTCGTGCCACTGACTGAGACCTGCTTCTGCAAGAGTCGGTATACATATCAGGTAACAAATATTTTCTTAAAATACGTCATTATATAACAAATTTGTTCAGACTTTAATGTTAATATAAGAGAAAATTCACGTAGATATTACTATAACAGCTATAAATATCACACCTAGAAACCTATTTCAATAACACACATATTTATAGTGAAGTTTAACAGCACAGATTATAATATTTGCACATATTTTATAACGTCGCGAAATCTGTGCTAGTTACTTTATAGGGTTCCGTTCCGTCTTCAAAAGTCTGTCTGTCTTTCTTTATCCCATCTAATCTGTCCGTCACTTCTTATTTTATTGTACTTACGTATACATTTAATACATCTTCATCTTTAAAGCTTAATATTACACAGTTAAGTCAAAGCTTATGATACTAAGTTTTCACTTAACTGTGATACTAGATACTAAATTAAATCATGTTTTCCGAACGTTATCTGAACGTTTTCATAAAAAAATATTTTGATGTGTTTTTTGCTCTCAAATATAGCGTTTAGGAACATAACAGGTAGTAGAGGTAGGTAGTAGAGGCACACTGATTTGAGCACGAGTGGGTCGGCTCGACCGGGGCAGTACTACCCTCCCATAGAAGACCAAACTAAAGCGCCAACATCCGTGTTGTCGTGTTTCGTTGGTGAGTGTGAGACCGGTTAGTTATTGTGGTAACTGCGTAAGCCTTACACTGTCACAATGACTGTCATGCCTTTTATGTCCCCAAGCGGGGTGTGAAAAAGCATCTCACAAGGCTACCATAGTGTGGGCCACCATACTGCATTGCCTCCATTTGCAATGAGTATGGTGACCGCAACTCTTGGAATCTATTCCTGCTTTCCATCTGGCAGAGTAGAGTCACTTTGGCAGGCTCTTAATATAGGAAAAAAAAATATTGACATTTACAGAAAACTCGTGACATGTGCTAGGCGATAGAGTTTACGTATGATGATGAAATTTGTATAAGTTTGTGCGAAACCAACGGCGCTGGAGTCACTCTCACACTCGAATTATTTATACGAATATTATTTTATTACATTTTAAAATAATAACAAATAAAAATTGAACGCAATGTAAATAGTCTTGATAGAGTTGAAACTAGTACTACATGTAACGGTGACTTGGAACACTAAACATACACCGAAACAGTGAAAAAGAGAAAAATATGAAGTTTAAAATTGGTGTGTTTATCATTATCGTCTTACAGTAGGATTGTTTATTATATTACATGTCTATTTATCCATAATTGTAGGAGTATTACATTATTTCAATTAGGGTTAAATCATTAACCCTTACTTATTTATTTAAATTTATACTTTAATATTGTAAATTAGGTTTTAATTAATTTTAAGGTCAAATGTTGTTACCTAAATAAGAATTGTTCTTTCACAAGAGCATTGCTGATTGGTGTTCATATCTCCTCAGTACTACCACTCAGACCCTGTTTGTGTCCCCTCGACTATTCGCCTGTGTGTGGCTCCAATACAATAACATATGGCAACGAGTGCCGACCTTGGTGTGTAAACATTGAAACTGGAGAAAAAATACTGAAATTGCATGACCGTGCATGTTCGACTTGCTCTTGTGATACTACATATACACCAATTTGTGGTTCGGACGGCGTGACGCACGATAATCAGTGCCAATTTAATTGTCCACAACAATACAATTCAAGGTTAATTATGAGGTATACACGACAATGTATACTGGATATATGTAGATTAATTACATTCTGCTTTTGTGTTTAGGTATACGTATATCTAGCTGATCAGTTCAAATTCATCAATCATCATCAACAGCCTTTTACAGTTCACTGCTGGACATAGGCCTCTCCGTGGTAAGGAGGTTTTGGCCTACTATACCACGCTGGCCAGACGGGTTGGAATAGGGTTTGTTTCAAGTTTTCCTTCTCTTTGTAATGATGTTGTCTTGCATATTTGGTTCCCTTAGTCGCTTTTTACGACACCCACGGGATGAATAGGGGTGGTAACACTATGTACTCTTAATCCGTCACCACACGGACTATAATCTAGTTTAACTTATTTTATCAAATATTGTAAAAATTTTCGTTTTTAATTCATTAGTCGTAATATTACTAACCATTATAGACCAAGTTTATTCTTGCGGACTATTGTATGAGTATCTATTTATTATAAGACTATAAAATTAAACATTTTAATTGACTGCACAAGCGCTTTAATTGATATCTTAGTTTTAGGTTACCTAGTACTCGTAGTGTGCGTTCTAAAGATTGCTATCAATGCTTGTGAAATATTTCAAGATAAATATGATGTCTTTGTTACACCAGGCTAAGTATGAGTTGATTAATGAAATTTTTGAAGTGAAACTTCTTTATCGGGGTTGGAAAAAAATTTAGTGTAACATTTTTTCGTTACGCGTCACATTTTTTCGTTACGTGCCATCTTTTTCTTATCCCTACCACGCGTGATTCGAAGTATACTTTCTCCAGCGGAGTAGGGATTGGTAAATGTCTCCAATGTTTTTTGCGGCCCGTTTTGAGTAGTTACATTTTTGAAATCCAGGTGGCGATTGCATCGACTTCGGACAGGTTTAAATTATTTTTTTGAAAAATAACGTCATAAAGAAGTTTCACTTCTTACGAGTGTACGCTAGTGCACGCACACATTTTTTTTTATTTATAATGTTTGTAAAAAGATTAAAATGCAAAAAGTGCACCTCTTCTATTCAATCTCCTCTATTAAAAGTGCTTCAAGCGGTTAACACTAAATAATCGAGAGCCGTGCCAGTAGGTGGTGACCCTACAGTTAACATATCGGACACATTCGCAGACAGGTGAATATTTGATGCTGATAACTAATGGCTACCGGTATCGTGTTACGATACTGGTTCCCGACAATTTATGCGGAATATTATCTGGGATATGACAGAAATTATCATTGATATGACAGTCACGCCACTGGTGCTACACGTGGGTGTCTTGATACGACAAGAGTGCTTTATGTCCGACAAATAGGCACTTATATATTTACATACTCTGATAGCTTGAAAGGTGTAAATGACAATTATAAAATTATCCCTATCTTGGCTGCCACTTGCCCAATCAAAATAAAAAAGATATAGATTCTCTAACAACAGCAGAACATTCTTAGCATTGTGTTTGCTGCAAAATATTGTACGTAAGAAACTACCAATAATTTGACTGCAGTACATTTGATCCCGCATATCCGTTTAAACAAAATCAGAGCTTGCATAGCGGTCTAATTGCAATCGATCCATCGTATATGTACATCTTATGTTATTTTATACGCCAGTATAGTTAGAACTATTGATGCATACATTGTACGAGGCTTACAATTTTGAATACCCCATCCCAAAAACAAAAAAGTAAACAAAATCTAAGAAAAATATGTAAATTATAATTTAGATATTTTATCAAAATTAATCACTAACTATAAGTGAGGGGTTATTTCAAAGTTAAGCTTTTCCTTTTTACAAGGAAAATAATGAAGCGAATAGCTAAGTTGATCTAAGTTACGCTTATTTCCCAAAGTTGTTTTAGCCAAGTTCATGGACTAAATTTTCATCACCTTTTTAGTTCGTTACTTAGTTAAAAGCCTACTGAGTTTTAAAGTTACCTAAATTTTTGAAGTGAAAGCGAGCTCTTCAATAATTTAAAAGCCTCTTTGCTTAATTTTTTTTTTACTTAAGTTTGTTATGTAGTAATCGTCTAAGCTGTTATGCGAATAGAGATAAACGGTATATTTAAGTTTTTTTAAATCTTTTCAATTATCTTTTTTTACTTATGCTAGTTTAATTTATAAACTGTTCATACTATTTACTAAATATATATTTCATCATCATGTCCACTTAGGTGTTTCACATAACACAATATGTTGCTTTGATTACCCAAATCAGTTCATTTTCATTTATATAGAATTCGTAAGACTTATACAAATATATTTGTGTATATTTTGTAAAAACAAAGTGTTCTATTAAAAAACGACAAGCTTTGTAAATTAAAGTAGATAACAGATAATGTAGTGTACCACAAATAGTCACCACAATCTAATATCGAACCACGAACACGCGACAACGAACCAGTAAACTACATATTTGATTGCGTGTAGTCAAGTGCAGATTTGTATCTTACATGGGCCCGCTACCGCCCACGGCTTTTGTCGCTATTACTATACGATTGGTTATTTTTCAATCTATCTATCAATCAATTGGTACAGTTTAACTATGAATAAAATATTCTTTAGCAAATAATCGCAGACAGATCGCAGCAACTTGTTCGATGTTAAGTAACTTTTATATTGTTTTACAACAAATGAGTGAGGTCAATGTACATAAGTCTTTCCTATGTCATGGTATATGATTCTACAATAAAACTAAGAAAAAACTAAGTATTAACAAATTTAAGTCCTTAATAAACAACGACTATATGAAAAGGCTTACCACACAGTTTTAAATTATTTAAATGACAATTTTGCTAAGAATTCACTTACCACCAATTGATCTCTCGTTAGTCTCCTATACATGTTAATGTTAGAATTAATACGAGTACATACTATCACTATCTTGCTTTCGGGACTATCAACAAATTTTTACCTTTCGCCTTCTACGAGCGGCCCTCAATATCAAACAATTTCTGTCATTCAGTCAAACTCGAAAATATACTTCAGAAAAATTACAGAACTCAATAGATTCATTAATTTATCATTTATTTAGTAATGTTAAGAGATTTGAAATACTACACGTAGACTGATTGTTTATTTCATTCGCATTATGTTTAAGAACATTAATGAACGTCCATTCGAGCGCTTTATTAATGACGGCTATCGCCGATACAATAACAGGTATTAAGCCAATTATACAATAAGTATGAATGAAAATGTACACCGTGTTCGTCTATAGACGTATAACATTACTCGACCTGTCAACACTGCTCGCTGTCTCTCTCTTTCTGACAATAAACGATTGTGAACGAAAGTATACACCTATACAACAATAACACCCAATACATTGTGTTTATAGATAGAAGCGGTATTGAGAAGTGCATTATGTATGATTCAACTGTGAACATTTTATTTAGTGAATTTAACAGAGTAAGGCGAAGACACTGCGATTATGATAAGGCAAGTACCATACTGGCAGATCCTGTACCACTAGCAATATATGAAGGATGGTTATGTAAAGTAAATCGCCCTAACTAAATATTTTCATGTAATTATTATATTTTTCGCTTCTGTGTGTAATGTGCCCTGCCCACAGTCACTTAAGTTTAGCAATTTTACTGGCAATATCGGTGACCTTGGTTCGTCTGCGGATTTCCTCATTCCTGATTCGATCGCGCAAAGAAACTTCGAGCATTGGACAGGGAAATGCTCTTTGGGTGACTTTGAGCCTTCTTATCAAACCCATAGTGAGCGACCACTGTCTGTGCAGAAACGATGGCCGATGGGGCCATAAAGTTCTGGAGTGACAACCGCGTACTAGGAAACGCAGCGTTGGTAGGTCCACCACAAGATGGTCCGACGACCCGGTGAAGGTCGCGGAAAACTGCTGGATGCGGGCTGCACGGGACCGTCTGTTGTGGAGAATCTTGGGGGAGGCCTATGTCCAGCAGTAGATGTCTTTTGGCTGATATGATGATGGTGATGATGGTTATATTTTTAATATATTGCAAAGGATTTAGATCAATTTCAAAATGTGTAATCTCTAGCATAAGATACGCATGGCGGTACAAAAATTCCATACATGCCTGCCATTGCACTTTTTTAAAGATGACAACTCGACCAAAAAACAAAGTATTAAATTTTTTGGTAATAAAGCACTGAAAGCCAAAATCTCTTTTGTTGTCAGGAAATCATACGTGCTACCTTAAGAAACAAAAGTTATCTTAACCTGAAATTCAACAATCGAAACGGAAAGTTAGAAATGCATAACACATATTCCAAGAACGAACCATCTAACCACTTCGCAGCTTCTCATAAGTTCGGAAAAGTTTTGAATTCTTCATACTAGAAACCAAGTTCCAGATATTAGGTAGATATTTTTAAAAATAGACAAATTCTACTGCCAGACACAAATGTTGAACGTGAGAGATGGCCACTACATTTTGCCACTCACATTACCGGCCATTGAGCAAATATTCCATTGTGCTATCGCACTACCTGTGCATACCAAGAATTTAATTTCTTGTCCATATTTCCGTTTTCGGTAACATTTGGGTGCAATTATATTATAGTTAACAAAATGTAGGTGTTTAATATTTCTCTGCTAACTCCACTGAAGGTATATGTATTCCGAAAACGAATTGTTAAAAGCTAATAATTGGATGCGATAAGAACCAACGAATATTAATAATATGGAACTAATCTTGACAGGGGGATAATTTGCTACTACGCAAATGAAATTATTTACGCGGTCGAGCCTCGAATGAGTCAGGCAGTGGTTTGCATATTAAAACCCTTCGCCACTTCGCAGAATATTCAATTATGAGATGTCAGACTCGCTTGTCTTGAGGGCATTCGGTTCACTTGAACCCATAACACAATAGAAACCAAAAAAGTTTTAGAAACAAATTTGCAATCTTAGGCAATAAATTGCCTTTTGAACTGTACTGTCGACGGAATTCAACCTTGTCGGTTTGAAATGAGTAATTTAATTCTTAAAAGAGATAGCAGTTTTAAAGGCGATGATTTGCTCAATAATAATAATAATCTTTATTGGAACAAGGAACGAGTATAAAAATTCACTTGTGTACGAAAATAACCACATTAGTTATAGTATTCACTGTATCGTTAGTTATCGATGCTAGCGTACTCTTTGTATAAGTGCCTACCTCTAGAAAAGTATGAACATCAGTGTTCTATGTTAATAAAGGTAAATTAACTATTATTTAGGTAAGTTATTCAATAAAAAAAAAACAATAAAAACAACAATAATAAATTATATTTGATTTTATCTCATGAGATTATCGATATGTGGAATGTGGATTCACTGATCATAGTACTGATAGTGGTATCTGCTCATGGACTGATAGCCAAGAGCTTCGACCAACACTTCAAGCGGCTCACTTTACAGGGCTGGAGAAAGGGACTGATTCAGAGAATAGTCTTCCTCGATACGGCCCGTATACTCGTGGAAAGGAGATTGGAGTTCTAACCACTGATTTCTTTTCATTCTACTATTTTTTATGTTTTAGGTAGGTTTTCGTTTTCCTTTTTTTATGTATATAAATGTAACAAAGAGAATAATAATTAAATATGTGTGTTTATGTATGCATGTATACGTATGATTGTGACTGGTAGTTGTATTAAAAAAACAGAGGTACAATACATGCAAGACAACAACACTGTAAAATAAAGGAAATCTTGAAAAAACTCCATACCACACTCTATTAGACTCGTTAGACGGGTAACCACTCTGATAGAGTAGGTAACAAAACTTCCTTTGTAAGGCGAGACCTATCCAGCAGATTGTTAAAGGCTGATAATGATGTGACTGAACTCATGCATTCCTGTGATTATAAGTATGTGTGAGTGGTAGGATTGAGGAGTATATCTAATGAACCTACTATGCGTTATTGTGAAGTTGTGATGTAAATATTGGACTAAATGTTACAGACTACGTTTTGCTAAAATTGAGAGGGACCAGATTACAATTCAGCCATTTTATTGCAACTTGTAGCAGGCAGGCAGATTCGACAGACAAACGTACTTCATTTCAACACCGTACCAGTATAACAGTATCATCGAAGTAAATAATAAAATTGGCTTTGTGCAGATTGAGCCTGCAGAGATCATGGATATGTGGCAAGAAAAGCATAGGTCCAAGGGCACTACCTTGGCACGGGAACCCTGTCTTTAAGGCGCATTTCTTTGCTGCCGTAGTTATCTATTTTGACAATTTGGGAACGATCACTAAGATAACTCTTCAAAATGTCCAGCGCAAGACCCCGAATACCGTCAATGCCCAATTTTTTGATTACGTGCGTAGAGAATACCATCCATCCACATTATAAATAGGCGGAGACACGAGGTTCTTTATATGAGATGGACGAAAATACCTAACATATGGTAAGGCGTGGGAGTAAACCTGGATCAAGATATCGTAAGGCAAACAAGTTCCTTACTATCAACTACATTCATATTCTTATATGATTGGATTGGAAAGTAGGTATGCACAGGTCAAGTTGCAAATCATATAAGTCTTCTAAGCAAAAGTTAATATCAATGAAAATAAAAAGGTGTAAAATGAAATCACAAGAACATGTGACGAAACGACTTCTATTGAAGAAATTTGATAAATATTATCTGAAGATACAGCAAGGTTTAAATTCGCTCGACCGAGACTATCTCTTATTAATTGAAAGTATATTAAAATTTAAGCAGATGGCTCTATCGAGTATTGATAATATCGGCTCTATTGAGTATTGACAAAATAAATAACGAAAAAAATGTATTCTATTACAGGATCATACTGACATAATATTTTCAATGAATTTCAAAGTAAGTAATAAATACAAAAAACATTGAAACACATAACAAAAATATGCAAAACAAGAGAGGTCAAATTTTCAAGTGATAGCCAGTTCGAGTTGAGAATGTTACGATTTTTATTTATTTGTTACACTTCTCACTAGTCCTCCTTCTCCATTACTATCCTTTCTTACTTACATTTCCTTCAAAAATCTCAAAATCTTAAGTTCGCGGCCATAGATTTATGTTTGTAGGTACTGATGTGATTAGAATACAGGCAGCAGATCCTTAGCTACTGCCTGCCACTGGATACAGGATCATTGTGAATGTTCAAGAAAGAACATTACACAAGTATAAAGGTTGAGAGATGCTCGGACGGGGTAATACTTTAAGCGATCGCCACGCCGTTTTCTACAGCGCTGAGTGTTGCGGGTTCAAACCCCACTTGAGATGACACATTATACGATCCAGATATTGTTGACAGGAGTCTGGGTGTTCTTTGTGTATGTTTTATGTATGGTGATAAGGTCTCCTGCACCACAGGATTTAATTCTGATGCGGAAATTGTTTCTTTTTTTTAAAAGACAACAGACACACTTGTGACTTGTGAGATCCATGTGCTCATGAGCGGTGATGGTCACTCTCCATAAGCAATCGTTCGCTCGTTTGTCCATTGTTTCATAAAACGATATTAAAATGTAGTCCCGTTTGTCTTTTTCTAAAATATTTATGTGCTTTCAGTACCACGACTGTGTAAATCATCAGTCAACAGTCTCGGTACTCCTAGTTTTGAATAGAGTTAAATACAGATTGGCAACAATTAGGTATTTTTTATACTTCCATGTGTACATAAATTTAAACGACACACGCACACGCCTACAGATTCAATCGTTTATAAAAATGAAACTATCCAAACTGTAATATTATTCATTGACTAATGTTATTTTAATAAATCGTCCATTTGGATGCAGTTTGCATCTAAAGAACCTCTTATTGTCAGAATACGTTCACTGATTTACTGAGCTATGTCTCGTCTTTATTCATACTCTATACTCGTAAATTCACACAAGCGTACAATAAACTCGGCTGTATTTATAGCCCAGTCAAGTTTTTCGATGTCATTTGTACCAAATTCAATAGTAAAAGCAGGTGCGTTTAAACGCACGGCGCGAGCGAGTCACAATCTCCATAGCGTATTATGACAATCAGCTACAACGATGTCTCGTTCATAGCGATTGTTGTAAATAATTTTGTTTTGGTGATTTATGATTTTTTTCTTGAATATGAATCTTACTTTCTGTTGTTAAATAATAATTCCATTCGACAGCTGTAGCAAAAGGAGAAAGCCGAATGATTAAGTGTTTAAGTCAATACAATTTATTTCTATTAAAAACCACCTTCAAACGGCGCTTGGAAAATTTTCGTATCAGATGGTTCTCCTAATATAGAAACAATGAATATAAAGTGGATTAAAAGTTTTAATAAATTACACAAAATCGTAAAACACACCAGGGCTGGCGGTTAATTACATATTAAAGTACTACAGCGTCTGTTTAATCCAACTGCAATTACTTAATTACCAGTCGTGGTACTGAAAGCACATAAATATTTTAGAAAAAGATAAATGGGACTACATTTTAATATCGTTTTATGAAGCAATGGACTAACGAGCGAACGATTTCTGATGGAGAGTGACCATCACCGCTCATGAGCACATGCATGTCACAAGTCACAAGTGTGTCTGTTGTCTTTTAAAAAAAAGAAACAATTTCCGCATCAGGAATAAATCCTGTGGTGCAGGAGACCTTATCATCAAACATAAAACATACACAAAGAACACCCAGACTCAGGTCAACAATATCTGGATCTTATAATGTGTCATCCCAAGTGGGGTTTGAACCCACAACACTCAGCGTTGTAGAAAACGGCGTGGCGATCGCTTAAAGTATTACGCCGTCCGAGCATCTCTCAACCTTTACACTTGTGTAATGTTCTTTCTTGAAGATTCGCAATGATCCTGTATCCAGTGGCAAGCGGTGGTTAAGGATCTGCTGCCTGCCTTCTAATTACATCAGTACCTACAAACATTATCGAACTTGATAACCATGTTGTCGAGAACACCAATAATATTCCAAACACAATAATACATTTGGAAGAGTTCTAGTGTTAGTCCTATTGTCACTATTACCTATGTTTATTTAAACAACTGGCCTTTAAATTGTATCTAAACAAAGCACGGTGGACGTGCGAACATCTTTGCATGAGCGTGGGCAGTCGTCTGCGCGCAGTCTGACGATATTGGCGTGTCGCCAAAACTTGCTAGTATGCACCTCTCACGGGCCGGAAGGAAAATATCTCCTCGCCTTATTGTGCAGACTGTTATGATAATAGAATGGCTTCTTCATATGTTGCCAGCTTATAACCATTTGAAACTGTCTTTAGGGTAAACGAACTTTGGGTGTAATTTGGTTTAAAGCTTTCCATTTGATAGGCCTGTCTTCAGGCGATTTGTGATGGTAAATTTTCATTGAAATTTAAAATTTATTTGGAAATAGAACAAGTTGAATAAATATAATTCATTTCAAAATTATTTAAATCAAATTGAAACATTTATTGAATATCATTTTTAATGTTGTATTTGAGATGATTGACCGTAGCTAATCCTAAAGTTACTACTGAAAATTATATGAATAAATTTGTTTGCTGAACTACGCATAGTCCACGATGGAACTACCATTATACTATACCGTTATGCTTTCGGATGTAAGCACGATTTGCTAAAGGAGAAAATACTCTCAAAGTAAGCCGTACAATAACTATAAGTGATAAACATATGACCCTTGAAGAAACGATGTCAACGTAGATTAAGGTGATATATAAGGTACAGCAGCAAAACAGTGTCATTCTTTAAACGTTTGGATACAGAAGTTTCTCCAACACTACTTAGATGTAGTTCTATAGAAAGTTCATGTCCTCATAACGTGAACATCACATTAAGTAAATTATGTATAAAACTTTCAATTAAATTAAACGTACGTGAAAGTTATGAGACCCTAAAACAATTTACATTAAGATATTCCTATGAAACATTTATCGACTGCGTTAGACGGCACTTCCAAATCTATTAGTCCAAATGAAGCCGTTAAAGATTTTTACAAGATTCTATCACATAAAATTAACAGCAATCATTTTCTTAAAAGCAATTAACACAAAAATGAAAAGGACGTAAATCACGGGTTCGGTCTCCATCAATATCTAATGGAATTTTAATATTTCACTTTTATTGTAAGCGCTCTCACCGACGCCTGTCACCGATAAATTATTCACTTACACAACCCACCTCAATTAGATTCAAGTATAAAATCTGGTAAGTGATTAAAGTCGTATGTTCAACATATTGTGGGATTTGGGGACATGTGGTACTTGGGTTCACTAATGATGTATAGGGTACTAGCTGGGCACTGGTAGAATACAGCTTTTGTGGTTTGTGTTAACGAACTCTATTGTAGGTGGTGATAAGTTGGTATATTGACCGAAATTCCGGTTTCAATACGCACTGGGAACAGAGAAATAAATACTCTGCTCACTAAAAATAACTGTAGCTAAAACAATTGTCGTTAGGACTCAAATTTTTGAAACAATTTACTTTGGCTGCTTTTCTATATTTTCAAGCCAAGGAATTTTGTTTACTTTTATAAATAATGTGTGAGCGTTTGAATTTAAATATAACAAACACACCATCAAACTTAAATTCTTTAATATTAACAGGTGTTAACTTTTTCATTTATATTAAAATTCTTTTTCGATTAAGAGATGGTATTTCTCAGTTTGGTAGCTGAATCTCGTCCTCTAACCACAATCCAATAAACTAAAGACAGTAAATATACTATATTCAGGCACAAAACGTATGGAATAATATTGAACAATAAAGCGATGTGGTATCTCAAGCGGCGTTCAAACAATAATATAATAGGAACAATAGCGATTCGCTATCCGTAGGTGGACAAATTATGGTCAGTGTTTAGTGAAATGATTGGCTTTCCACGTAGGTGGGGAAACATTATGGCTAGTGTTCACCTTTTAACTGCAGATCATTTACTTATCCAAAGGAATGTGCTGAAAGACTACATGTACGTAAGTCATGCGTTGGTTTGAAGCGGAACTAATTCTGATGAACATGTTGAAATTGAATGAATTTTTTTTTACACTCGAATTGCAAGTACTAATTCTTAAAGTGTTGTCATATGTAGCCTGTCAGAAAAAACTTTAATATCTTCTCTCTTTCTTATTTTACATTTTCTCTTGAAGTCTCTTTTAGGAACTCATTTATTTAATGGAACGAAGTTCCTTACGACAGGCTTGGAGGGGATAGGGATTTCGCTGCGGGACCGAACAGAAAAAAATGTGATAGTAAAACCGTAAGTGGAAAAAGTGCGTGGAATAAATCTGTGGAATAAATCTGTGGAAAAAAGTGCGTGGAATAAAACCGTTAAACGTGACGTGCGCAGGCGCGAAAGCGCGTCATGTGTGCTATTTTATAATTTTAAGGAATTTATTATTTTATTTCTTAAAATACTGAATTTCCTAAATACTTTCTTGTACTTAAATAAAAACTAATCAGCAAAATTTAAGAGAAAAATCAAGAAAACCTACATAAAATTGAGCACGATTTTTTTTGCAAATTGTGTCGATTCCACATTATCCGAAGGAACTTCGTTCCTACCTGGTGTCCCACGACATCATTCATTTTTTTATTTGTCTGTGTTTGGCGACAGAAGGCAATGTGATCTTAATTTCAATTTAATCGGTCTAGTAGATTTAGAAAGAATCGACTGTGAGAGATGAAGTGACTGATTTGCGAGTGATTGTATAGTCTGATTACAAAACAACAAAACCCAATAATAATATTGAACTTCTATTATAGATTTTATTTTTTATTTATAGATAATTTCTTTAAACCTATTAATATAACATAGTTGATGGGATTGCATGCATTCGTAATGTTAACTCATCGGGTTTACATTGCTCTTGCAAATTGAATGTAAGTGAAAACAGACAGCGAGCCTGGCGAATTTGCATGCGTTGCATTAGCACAGTCGATGTGTAAACACAGGACATCGATCCAGCTCAATGTTAAGGTTTTTATTTAATTTCTAAATTTTCTCTCGTCTGGGCGAGGTCTGGATACTGAGAGCCCCGTTGTACTGTTAAATCTTTTCATCATTATCACTTTAGTATTTTGTAGTATTCGGACTTGGTGGCATATATATGTAGTTGCAGAAGTGTAACTATAGGTTATTATTACGCCTGGTTGCTTGCTTTGAAAAGAAGAAGGTAAATTGAGGTAAGAAAAACGAATATAGTGAGGAAGTAGGAATATTACTAGTATCAGATGAGTTTTTCTTTATGGTATAAGAGAGCAAACACTGGTAAGAACCTACCCGCACATGGATACTTGCAACTCAGGAGTCACGAATGGTTGCTGGCTTTCGAGTTTCTTTCAGGCAACTCACTCCTTATACCATACCAGTTTCCCTTAAAAATGTGATATCACTCCGGTCTATCACTAGGTAGTGACTAACATCCACAACGCTAACGGTGAACGTGAAAAGCACGAATTGGATCGCACGTTGGTACGCTATGAGCGCTGTGAGCGTGATTCGGACCACGGCCTGTGTGTTACTTACTTATTTACTACCAACTTTGCGAGTAGTGTAGAGGAGGCACTAGGTTTTTGCTACATACGTCTATCGTGTAATTATACACGCCACTAGGACAGGGACCACTGGTTGATTTGTACGATGGAATTTCTAGGAATAATTTTAAGCTTCGGTCGTACCAAAACACTATAGTTATAATAATAGTGCTGATATACTAAAAAGTTATCAAGAAATTCGATTGAGTTGAGTCCTTGTGATTGTTCGAGCTAAAATTAAATATAATAATATATTTACACTATCAATTGAAGCGGTTCAAGTATTATTTAAGTCTGTTACGAAATATGTATTATCTAAACGTCAATATTACCTTACAGTTTACAAAATGTAAGTTAATACAACATTACATGTCCGGTTGTCTCAATTACTTTACGAGCAGTTTACCAATAGACGGAAGTAACTGACAGCTGTGCTTGTATCAAACACAGTTTATGTGAATTTAATAGGGCATTCAATACAAGGGCTAATGGTTCGAAGGAGAAAGTTGTGTCGTTACAATTTGTCGTAACGAAATTGAATCTAGATCTTGTGTAATTTAGTGGCGATCAAACATCTATTTGATGTAAAAGCTATATTCCATTTACAGAAACATGTATTTTAAGATAGAATTATTATTTGAGTTTAGAACTGTTTGTGAGTTGATTTTGAGGTATATTTATATATACGTATTTATTTACGAGACTCTGATCTTTGCTCTTCAGTTTAGAAGCTTACTTTGAAGTTATGTTGTTTAAGGCAACGGCTTTTAGATATGAGTAGGTAAATCGTTTGTGTATGTATCCAAATCAAACACCGTTCTGTTCAATAAAAAATTGTTCATAATTAATGTAAAGAAAAATAATGCCATGGATATTTACCAGGTCCCTACTTTACAATTATCTAAGTAATTAAAATAAAGAGAAACAGAGGTCTATCCATCCAATAAAATATCCATCAACCTCAACCTGTTCAATGTCATTATCTAATGAAAGAAAACTATTCTTACACTTTTACCTCCGTCGATAGAATTGTTTATTCGTACGTCATGGAATGTTATGGGAAGACCTATTTCTAAGGAAGATATTTCCAATTCCATGTGTGATGCATGTAAATGGGACACTTATAAAAGCGCACTTCATTACAAGTGGTATGTACCGATGGCCACACGTTAGCATACACTAAATATATCGACGACCAGTTAGAGGGATGCATAGTAATGTGTTTACACACGAATGCCTGTTTCAGCTTAGCCTTAAGTGATTGCGGCTTGTGCACACAAGAGAAGCGAGCTATTTATCACACTGATAATATTAATAGTCTTTGATTGAGGTCATTTAAAGTGCTTGAAACTGTTCTATTATGCCTCTTAATCCAATGGTTAGGAGCCCTTACTGCTGGATAGGAGATCGTAGGTTTGACTCCCACTCAGGACAAAAAATTGTGTAATGAGCACAATCATTCATTCTGAGTAATAATGTGTGTAGAGACCAAGCCATCATTAATTTTTATGATATTTTTATGTTTCAAGCACGGGGATTAACTATTGTAACACTTACCAAGTCAGAAACACAAAATAAGAAATATTTACGGAAGTGAAACAGAAGACAAATAAGCTAGTGCATAATATCGACCGACGTTTAATATTATTTTATAGAGAAAAATAAAAATAAAAGTCTGAGTAAGTTACATCCGAAAGTGCTATTATTGTCTTTATAGCGAGCGTTTCCGTCCACCATCCGCCCCCGCCCCGTCGTGCCGCGTGAACAAACATTCATAATCTCTTAAATACTTATTATTATGCACCCCTTGACCCAATTAAGAGATAAAGTAGCTACGTTCAAAAAAGAATTTTAGTAGCGTATTATAAGCTTGCTCTAGAAAAAGATATTAAATATGTAAAAGTAACAGTAAAAATATTACCAAACCGTGTGGATTGAAAGTTGTCATTAAAGTCATAGCAGAGGAAAACAATGAAATAAGAATTAAATATGTAAAAAATTTCTCCTTGACATTGGTCGTTTGGTCAGTAAAATCTTAATCTTGGTAAAGAAACTGGGAACTCGAGTGTCTCACCATACATCTGAGTACAACTTTAAGTATTCTTGTTATTGAAGCATCAAATTTTAATGTTGTTACGTTATCCTATTCTTATTGTATTTTGGTTTTTGGTGAGAAATAAACCATATTATTAATATGCTACAAAAATATTTTTTTTACTCATTCGAATAAACGTTTTGAAGGTACGTTTTTTCTTTTTTTTTTAATATTAAGAGCCTGTCAAAGTGACTCTACTCTGCCTGATGGAAAGCATGAATAGAATCCAAGAGTTGTGATCACCATACCCATCGCAAATGCAGACAATGCAGTATGGTGACTCACACTATGGCGGCCCTGTGAGATGCTTCTTCACACCCCGCTTCGGGACGTGAAAAGCATGACAGTCATCGTGACAGTATAAGGCTTACACAGCTACCACGATAACTGTCACCCCTACATCAATGGACCTCCGGTCTTCGAGCTTCTTTGTTGAACCCGTTGTAAATGTATTCTTAATAAAAAGGATTTGATAACATTTTCTTTGAGTGGTGGTAGACTATATATACTACAAATAAGGCATGTCATAAAGTGGTATCTTCAAATCTGAATTGAATAAGGAAGCTTGAGTAATGTAATGCACTCTGTTACGTTGCAACATCTGTTGCCCAGCGTCAGTTCTACTCAGTAAAAATATCAAAAATGAATAAAAAATATCGTGCAATTTTACTAGAGACTATTTCATTTAACTTTAGATACTTAAGGAATGTTTTTTCAAATAGTGACTAACGATTTAGTCAGATCTGACTAAATCACGTCCTTTTATTGCACTCACTAAAACAAAATGAGATTTAATGTAACTTTAGATATTTAAGGAATATTTTTTCAAATAGTGACTAACGATTTAGTCAGATCTGAGTAAATCACATCCTTTTATTGCACTCACTAAAACAGAATTAAACTAATGCGAATTATAACAAAAAAAAATTATTCTTAAAACTTTTTCTCAAATTAACTTGGGGTCTAGTCCGTCTACTACGACACGGCTGAACTTCAAGTTTCACGTGGAGGGACTACCATCAAACCTCCATCTCCTACTACGCAACATCGAAGTTTTGTGGATAAACTGTTGTTGAACGCGCCAAGGCTCCAACTACCCGTAACGATTACCACTGATGTTCGTATGGCAACCGGTACCACCGTTCAACATGCTCTGCGGAGCACAGAGAGGTCACCATGTGTTGAGAATGGCCAGCCATCTGGAGACTGACCTAGCTTAGGTTGCCTAACTATACAAAGTGTTGACCCGTTCGGTTTTCATTTAGTCCGAGCCCCCCATCAATAACACATATTTAAAATTTCCTGGTTATTTAACTTCCAGGTTAAAGAATAAACAAAGTTTTGAAAACCATAATCCAGTCACTTAACCAATCAACGAGACATTAAAGCGAACAGCATGTCCTTACACATTCCGCGCGCCCTATTATTAATAACTTTATTAACTGTGTTTTGATAAATGGTTACATTCAATTATCTCGTAGGAAACTAAAATAAAGCCTGAAATACCAAACACCAGCAATCTATTATCGTTTATTGAGATCTCTGTAATTATACACTAGTTAGCGGCATGCAATCCACTCTAAAGGTTAGTGTACATTGTGCAAAGGATTTCTAAAATATATATTATAATATTAATGTGGATTTTGTTCATATTTTAGGTGTACTAGTTTTCTATAATCTCTTCAACAGTGAATAAATAAACAAACAAAAAAGTGTAATTCACGTAAAATGTACTAAACATGTTAAAAAATAAATCGTAGTATAAAAGCGAAACGACACAGTTGATCGCCTTATTTACTAAATTAGAACCTCTTTCAGTATCAACTGGTCGAGTTTTTGCATTTTACGCGATAAAATTAATTTCAAATAGGTAAAATCACAAATGCTCTCATGAAGTTGTTATACCTGGCATAGAAAACGAAAGAAATTGTTTCTTGGTTGTCTTGTCATGTTTCGCGTTGCGCTCCAGGCGCTTCTTGCACTCAACTATATAATTGGCACACACACTAAACTGCAATGATAACTAAAGTAAATTGCCTGGAATTGTCGTATTTTATTATTAATATATTTAATATCCTATGTTGCCTTTTTGTTTGATCGATTGTGACTTTATAGGGCGACGTTAACGCTACTACTAATCATACACCGTCTTCCGATTTAAAAATCACAGCTTTAAGTAACATTTGTAATGGAACCCTCTAACTACAAGGGTTAACACGGTGTAGAATATGCACTTTGTAATTAGTGCTGGATAAATAAATAACTTTATATTTTACGAGCTAGTAGAAAGAGACCCTAAAACACCAATTGACCCTCAAACCTGCATTATCGAAATGCAAAATCAGCACCGGATGGTTCCGTAATTAATTGTCAGCGCGACGTCCGGGGTTCTACATCCGGGTGGAAATGGTTAATGTAGGGTTGGCGATTAGGGCTCGTTAATTTCCGTTGCAAGTCACTCGTCATATGAGCTTGGAGCGCCACCTAGCTGCTGATTTGACGTTATTTTATCATTGTTCATTTCGGTTTTACACGGGTTGAAAATTTTAGGGTGTTATTCGGGGTTTCGATGGTGAAGTTGCGTGTTGTATTTGAACAGTCGGGCTCGATTGAATATGTAACAGAAGCAAATAGTTGTAGTGTACGTTAATGTGCTTCATTTCACAATGTCACGTCTTCAATAAATTGTAGTAAATTTTATTCTTCATTCCTTATATATATAGCACCCTTTAAATGGTATTCCTCTTCAAATTTGACAGTTACAACAAAGAGACACCAGACTTTTTTAATTAAAAACCAATTTCAAAATGAACATAGAATTAATTAACCGAAAAAACATAAAGTACAATCCAATTGAGTCACCCCCTTATTGAAGTCGCTTCAAATTTCTTGTACACGAAATATTTTTATAAGTCAAATATTACCTAAATATAACAATAATGATGATTATACAAAATTTCATCGTCTTTGAAAGTAATTCAGTATTAAAAATGAACTTAGAATATAATAATAGAAGCAATTCATTTAAACGTATAAACGCTCTAACGACCAGCATTCAGAGCGTCACAAAAGCGCTGTTGCCAAAATATACTCCTAAAAATGCGATAAATTCCACAAAAATGAATTTCGTATGAAAGCATCATTTCGTCAATCTTTGTCAAACTCGTAACAATTTACATTTCTAAAAATGTCTCTTCTCCGGGGACCTTCGGCATTCATTCGGGAGTTTTCGGTCATTGACGGCACCGAGACTCGCTCGTTACGCCTCAATTGTTGATGGTTATCATCACGCCAACTCATTTGGGGACGATCGCTCCAACATCGCGCCTAACTCAATAACAGGCGACAAATTCAGTCGAGATTAAACGCAGCGACGACCGAACGGATATTGAAATTTTACGATCGTCTACGATCCTCGCCCTTTTCCAAGTATATTTTTAAACAACCTGTAGGGTTACCGACCTAACAATTTCGTATATATTTGTGGATTGCATCAAATTTATGTCATTTTTGTCCGGCAGCTTGCGAATTACAAACTATTTCTTTTCTTTCGTCTATACACAAAAATAATTTCAAACAGATAGTTTTTTTCCTACATGCCGATTTTACCGTGAAATATGTATATTGTTTTTTAGTGATTACATTAAATTGTCTAGTATTTAAACTTGTAGTTAGCATACGTGTGCTACGCATCGTTCCTCTGTCCTGTTCATGAAGGTACATTCACAGACTTCATACAATGTGATATTGGCATCTAAAGGCACTTTGAAAAATAAATAGTCGTGAAAACAATATGACGTTGTAAAACTTTGGTAGCCCTAGTGGCGTACAGCTTTTGTTTGGCAGATAATGTTGGGAGTTATATCAGGGTGACAGTTATACGTAAACAGAGAATCCCTTTGTTACTTTCCCCGAAGCGTTGATGAAAAAGTTTAGATGTTTAATTAATTATGTGGAGTTGACGCGTCGGAGTTCGGTCGGCGGCCGGCGCGACCTCGATGAAGTTCAGTGTCAAACATATTTATTATGTCGTGTAAAAAACAGCCACGAACACTTTGAGATTATAATGCCATCGGGTAATAGAGATTGCTTTTCTTTACAAAGTAATTTTAAACACAAAATGTTATTAACCCTCAATGTAAGTGAGGGGTGTTATAAGTATAACTTCCGTATTTGTGTTTCTCTTTTGAATTTTTGAATTTGAATTACTTTTTTTTGTTGTTGAAAAAGTGAGTAGATTAAGAGTGAGTATATTTTATTGATTGAAAGTATACACATGGCTAAAAAGCTATGTACATATATAACAAATACAATAATCTGTTTAAAAGTTTGGTAAAATTGAAAAATCTCAGGAATATGATAGAGTTTCTACGATTAGTGTCAATATTTTTGATTGAAAGGATAATTTTTAATACTATAATGTATTTTCTTTATTTTTTTATTGTTTACTTCTTATAAACGGATTTAATCTTAGCATTTAACTACGAGGTAGCCAAAAAATGCTGTATTGATACTGTTACAGACATTTATAACATACTTTTAAAAAATGTATTCAAATGTAGAAAAAGGTTGCATCATAATAAAATTCGTTGAATATAGCGTCTAATGTAATTCAAAATGTCCCAAAATATTTATCTTCCAAATGCACCATCCATTACTCGTTTGAATAGGTACATAACAGTGCACATAAATAACGCGCGATAAGCAGATTTTAATTCAGTAGATAAGTGCGATCCCGCGGGCTTGCGGAGTGCAGTGGCCCCGTATCTCGGTGCCTCGTTTATTGCTATTGCCGGAGGAACCCTACTGTGACGGGAGAACCCCTGCCCGGCTTACTTCTCACACACTGTTTGTTTTATACAAGATTGAGCTGTAATTTCGGAGAATTTTCTGGGAGAAAACGTAACGTATTTTTCTACGTTGAATTGTGTTTGTATAATGTTTGGTTTAAAATATTTGTATTTACCTTTGCTCGGCGCTGATAGTTATAGTTCGAGAACTATGAAGTTATTTTTACCTGTAAAAAGAAAATAAAAATGTTAGGAAAATGAGATTAGATGTTTAGTTCAGAAAAATTGAAGGATTAAATATATTTATTAATTTAGCATTTTTAATGCTTTATGTAATAAAATCTAATAAAGTTTTTATTTAAATATAAAAAACAAACATTACCTTAGCATTATGTAGGACACTCAAAAATGATGTACTTACACAAAATGCTAAGACCCGCGCAAGTCGGAGCAGGTTGCTGGCGGGTGGTTCGTAACTTGACCTTACTTGACTTAACCATCAAAGTTTATTTAATGTTTAGAATCTAACTCTTCTTATATATTTTATCCTATTTCAGTACAAATAATACAACTATTTTTAACTCTACACAATAAAAGACACCATACATAGGTACAATAATTATACTGACATATTGAATACCTACCTACTTTCTGTTGTAGTTCCATCTACAGTTTTACCTCCAAGAGAACAAATTCTTTTTTGAAATGGGATCCAATGTACTTGCCGCCCACAGAAGATTGTAAATATTGTCTTAACAGAGTAATGTGTAAAGAAACACATTATTATCTCTCCATCTATAACTTTAAACAAAGGCAATAAACTTGTGACTCTGCAAATGAATTGTAGAAAGAAATAACGAATGGCACGGCTAGAGGCACTTAATAAAGTGTAACGAACGAACAATAAGAAAGAAAATACGTCACATTGAAAACAAACATGTGTTGCAAAGGCGACAAATTAGAAGAGTCGTAGTGCCAAGAGCATGACGTTTTTGTGGCTCTGTTTGTGACGTGACGGTATGAACAGCATGGCCATATCGCTCTTCTTAATGTTAGCGCTAATGTTTCAACGAATTTTGAACCTACGTTTTCTGTTATTTTTATAGACAGATATATTTTTCATAATAGTAAAAATAGTCACTTGTTGAACCTTTTTGGATTATTTTTAACTTTCGCGAATCGTATACATTTAAATCAGGATGTTGATTCAGGACTACTACGTGGTTATGAAGTTCGTCTTAAAGTTTCGATCAATTTCTACAAAATTAGACTACTTTAAATATAAAGAAATGTATGAAATGTTTCTGTCTGCATCTACAAATGTATTTTTGAGCTACACTCAAACCCATTACTACGTACTTTTTCTAGTTTGCCAGTTTTTAAAATTCCAAACCTCTCGAGAAATAATCATATTAATAACGTAAGGGTTGTAATTTCGTCAATACTTTGGTATCAGTAAATAATGACTTTGACGTTCAATATTTGGTTTAAAACAAAATACAGAGAGAAAAAACACAAACAGACAGCGAACGCGGGACTTGCCATAAGTCATTATTGAAACTGTCGCCACACGCTATAAACTTTGATTGACACTCAGGAGACATTGGACGTTTCTTGTCAACTACTTATTGGCTCGAATGCTTGACGTGCTTACAAGTCACTTCATTAAAATAATTTGTGAAAGCGGGAACTGTGTGATAGAACTTTGTGTCGTAATAGTAGCAGTAAGCGCATCGATCAAATAAATGATCGAAGAGTAACGCACATCATTGACAATGGAACTCATTAATAGAGTGCGTCAAAATTTAAAAATTGGTGAAACGTTTTTATAAAATCTTTTCGTTAGAAGTTCAATTTCCCTTCGAAAGCTTTGAGCGTAAGTGTAGTAGTTTCTGCGTAGGCTCATTCAATGACATATTTTGAAATATTTATTAGGAAACGAAGAAACCTCTAATTCTTTTATCAAGAAAATAAATCTTAATACAATAAATCAATAAAACAGGACAGCGAGTTATCTCTGGACGGTAACAGTGTGATACAAACGGAACCAGTTATGAACCGTTTCTAATTGCCACAAGATAACTACTTTTGCTCTCTAAGCCATAAAATAGTCGACACTAGGGTCGCCACACAACATACGAGGACTTTAAAGAAAGCTCTTTACACTAAGACATAAATAAAATATAGATATAAAAGACTCGCTAATGATCTAAAATTTATTGAAAGTGTTTTATTGAATGTTTATGACATATAATTACTCTAACACTTAAATAAAGGTGTTGTGACTATTTTCTTTGACAGTGTATGTAGTAATATAACGGCATAGCAAGCAGAGTATATTAAAAATTGTGTGAAGAACCTTTTAGATCACGAATTTGACGACGTGCCCACCACTTAGCCAATCACACTGTTTGTACGATTTCGTCGTACGTACAGGCAATCTTAATAATGTTTAATATCTACTATGTAGCAGCGTTAATACAAAATTAAACGCAATAAAACAAATGTAAAAGGTCTAACTACTTAAACTTTAAATGTATACGCTATGGTAGCTTATATCATAGATATCTGACATATTCCTTTCTTTCTAGGTATATAGTTATAAAATTATTTTACAAGTAAGTATAGAGTTATCAGTTATTGTGTAAATGTCTTTAGTAATACTTCTGTCGAATGTGATATCAAATGTAGTTTAAAATAGATTTTAAACCCGTAACATAAACTTGAAAGTTTAATGTCTATACGGAATTATCCTAATACATTATAACAGTTTGGTGACCCTTTTCGAGTGTCTTGAATTGAAACATAATTTTGGTCTCATTTGCCCTACTATGACCATCGATAATGAACCTTGCAGATAATCCAAGGGTGGCAAAAGGACGATATCTAACGTTAATGTGCCGGCGGGTTCGAACACCCTACCCTCTAGTTACGAGATTACAACACTATTAAATTTAGGGACGAAAAATGGGATGTGTATTTGATTTTGATTTAGGCACAAATGGAACTATTTACTCTGAGATTGAAAGGGTTTCATGCTAAATGAGCTTGTCGTAAATATATTGATGATTTAAATGAAAGTTTTAATACGGGGTTGTACTATTTGACTAATTGTAGTTTTGAGTAACAACCCTACGTGTGATCCATAAACTGTTGTTCTGAGTCTGAGTGTTCTCTGTGTCCGTTTCATGTATATTTGTAAAGTCCCCTGTGACACAGAATGTATTTCTCATGCGGAAGCTATTTAAAAAAAAAACATATATAAATTATATAAAATCAAAGTTACCTTATTTTAGGTCAAATGACCGAATATCTCTAGTTCAAAGCACCTGTTTGTAGTTGACCTTCATTCACATTTCAGGCTAGTCCAGACCATCACTGTATAATATTTCACTAGTTTAAAGCCTCCGTTCGAAAACTTAACAAATAATAAGAGAAACCCACTGGTTAACAGATTTACTGGATTTACTGGTTTGCTGCTTAAAGCGGTAACTGCTTTCAAGAAGCTGGTTTATTTAAAAAAATCCTATTAACACACAATGAAATTAAAGGAGATAAAAAAGTCGAACTTCTGAATTAACCAATTGAAGGTGACCATAATTGACTTTGAATAGCAGTCGTTGTCAATAGGTTGATTATTACACAAACTGTGTTTGTTCTGTGTATAGCGCACACACATGCCTACACAAACACACACACACTCATCCTAAATTAATCGTAATCAGTATTACATTTTCGAAATAATATAACTAAAAGTTATCAATGACATCTGGTACTAAGATGACGTATATTAAAATGTCAGTTCAAAAATAAAAGTGACACAAAAGGGCCGAAACAAAAGTATTATAAATTAACTGGGACCTTTTAAAGACATATTCTCGTTAATCATTCGGAGACAAAGAATTTGTTGGCGTGTGGTGAAATATGGGAGTAATTTGGACACACTTAGGTAGTGCGGCTTACAACACCGTATAGTAGGCACAGTTCATTACATATCTTTGTATTAATTGCGCACCTGACAGGGGTTCTTTATCATAGAGCGAATACATCAAGCGTCAAGCGCTTGAGGGGCTTTAAAATACCTCTAATGCTTTTCGTTCATACATTACTCACGATAATTTCATTTCCATTTTTATTTATTCAGATTAAAGTATTTTTTTAATTGATTTCAATAAAATATATCCTAAACGTTATTTTCTTTCTTTAAAAAAAAATGTACTTTAGCACATCTACTCAAAATGATAATAATGAGTCAGTATGTATGTTGTATTTTGTTTTCAAAGAAAATACAATCTACAGATACATAAAATTTCTAACATGATTACATGTATTTTTAGATTTGTTGTTACGAAAATATTTTAACTTAGAAAATTAAAACTAATGACGTAATTTAATAACTCAACTCAAACACACTACTACGTATCCCTAATATAAACTATAACCTGTACAATTTCTTTTAAACTTATCTAGTGGTCTTAACATGTGTAAATTTATAGTTCTTAAAAGTACCCAAATGACTTGTTTTCAGACTACCAACAAAATGTCTATCAACCATTGAACACACTCTCAACATCAAAGCAAAAGGTCTGACAATTACACTTCGAGTAAAATAAGTTTATATCGCAAACTCGAGCTTACGACCTCCCATTGTGCCCGTAAGATCCTTCACAAAGGCTCTAATAAAAAAGAGACAGTACGGTTAAGAGGTTTTAGCGCCAAGCGTCAAGGAGCTCGCGGCGTCGGCGACATTGTGCTCCAACAATGCCGCGGTAATGTAAGTCAGCCTAATGTTGGCGTGACAATACCAGCCTCCTGGACTACGATATTTAGAAGGATAAAACACTCGTTAAGTTTTAGTATTGACTGAGGGATGGTTTACTTTGCCATAATAAATGAGGTGTACGTAACAACAACTGTTCCTGTGGCACTTACAGTGAGTCGAATCCGCTTTATCTTGGTTTAACACCGATATTATGAACGTAAAATTTTTATATGAGTTTGTCTTTGCGCCTAAACCATGGAATTGCTTTTGACGTAAAGGTAGGTAGCAGTAAAAAACTAGCGATATCTCTGTCCTAGTATTTCCAATCACAAACCGTATGGGTCCTGGCCCCTTCTCTTCAATTTCCTGCAGCTTCCATCCCATATCTCATTCAGTATTAGCCCCTAGTCGTATTTACCTAAACATTTTTTATAATTAGATTTCACTATTTTTATGCTATCTATTTATTTAGACCAGGATGCTTGGCGCTCCTTGGGAGAGACCCTTGTTCAGCGGTGGACGGCGATAGGTTGATATCATCTGATGCTATCTAATGCTACCTCTGGATACCTAATCGATTTATTTATTAATGTATTTATCTCCTCCAATTTTATCATTTTATAGTCTGTATTTTTAAATTCGGGGTTATTTATGTCACAAGCTTACTCGATACGGTCGTGTATGATTAAGTATCAATAAAATCGATTATAATTTTATGAGATACAATTTTGCTCGTAGACAAACTTGTTTTATTTAATTGTTGGTTATAAAACAGATTTACTTTAGGCATAACATATACAAATAAATTATGACAAGATCTAGTCAATCTGTAACTATCTTTATCCTTATTTTCCGATATTTTTATTACTAGTCGTATACGAACACAAAGAGTATTTTAAAGAGGGTATCGAATGTTAACTCCTTCAAAATTCAACAATAAAACAAAGCAAGAAGTCGTAAAGTATCAATAAGTGTGACGAACAAGAGTGTTGACGAGGTGCGGTGCATTAATGGGAACATAAAATGATGTTTATTACATTGCGGCTTCGTAAACTGGAGCCTATAAAGACCGTGAAGCGTGACATGCGATGTATAGCACACAGGTCATTGAATTTCTTTGCAGAACGAATTGAAGTTTTGTTGTGTGGCTCTTGCATATTTAAAGGTACGGTTTGGTCTTTGAAAATATTCCTGATGTGCTTTAAAACACGCTAGATACAATCACTGGTCATAGGTGATGAAGCTGAACCTTCAAACAAATTGATAAGTAGTGGGGTAAAACATGTTTGTGGCACATATTTGCAGTAGAGAACTTCAGTATAATATTTTACTGGTAAACTATGCATTTGAATCCAACTGTATGAAAATAAGGTTTTGTTGGAAGGGCTACGAAAATGTCACGCCACATATGACGTAGTTTTGGGCGTTTTATAAGCATACATAATTGTTTCATCGTCATCTCAGCCAAAAAGACGTCTACTGCTGTTTATAGGCCTCCATGACAGCCGAGTCTGTACGGCCCGCATCCAACGGCGTCCCGCGACCTTCACTATGTCGTCGGACAACCTTGTGTGTGGTCTATTGTTGTGTTCAGTTGAAACTCATATCCTATGTTTTAGTTATTATTTTATTAGTTTGTTATCTAGTTTTGTTGACAACGTGTTACTGAACGGTGTAGTTGTATGCATTTTTTGCACTCATAGTTGCTGCTTTTAAAAAATACTTCCAAGTTATGTGATAAAAAATTTAAAAAGAAACCAACTTTCAAACCTCGTCGACAATATAAGTAATATGAGGTCCGAGAGACTTGAATAAATGAATAATAAATACTACAAAAATTAATAAAAACATTACAAATAAAAATTAAACATTTGAAATCATTGAACTTTAATGAATAAAATTGGAAAGGAGTTTTCTAAAAACAACAACTTTGATGCTAAAATGCATACTATACCGTTCAGTAATATGTTTTAAACAAAACTAAGTAACAACCAACGAACTAATAACATGAACACAACATGATAACTAGAACACAGGACACAAGTAACAACGAAACACAACAATAAGCCTTTACCCTAGCGTCATATAAAATCATTTCGAAACGCTCCCTGTCAGTACAGATGAAATTAACTGTTACTTTGTATCTAAAGTTCCATTTACATGAAATAAGGCTCGGGATATCGCAACAAAGGGCCTGCACTGCAGATATGTAAATTTACAGCATGGACTTTCAAATGGTAGAGTCTTAAGTCTGTGATATAATAGTGCAAACTCCACAGGATAAAGTAGACTTCGAGAGATCTCAATTGCTAAGTGAGATATATTATTACGATTGAATGGTGAAAGAGATTTCTGAGTTAAATATTGATGACTTTTTAAATTAGTTATGTATTATTTATTTATTTGATGATTAATTAAATCAATTAAATAACCTGTTGTATTACTTATTTTAAGATTTTTGTAACATTTAAACTTGGTGCATTGGTAAAATAATGTTAAAAATATTTTTTACTATTATTTTTACCACGGACTTGAATTCACTATTATGAATTACAATATTGTAAGCGTTACAATTTTCTTTAGTTATGAGTTGTACCCAGTTATAGCTGCTTAATATTGCTTTAGCAACATAATAGACTAACTTGGATATTAAACAATAAAACAAATTAAATTATAATGACAAATTAAATGCATTTTGACTTGTTCTGCTTATAATAAAACATACTTATTTATAAATCAAAAAATATAACCATCATTTCATTAAATCAAAACATATTATTAAAAAGGCGGTAACAATACCAAACTACATATTATTTACAAGCGAGTAGTGAAATGAATAGCATTGTAGTAACAATAAAAATAAGTATTGTATTTTAACGCATGGATGTGCACAAATAGTGGACGCACTATTGTTGGGATGCAAATGTGTGAGACATATGGAAATGTGTGGATGGATGTCCTGCATAATACATATGTATGTACGTGTGTGGCACGTATGTATAATATAAACGACACATACAATAACCACAGCTGCGCATGAGCACGCGCTGTGATGTATGAAGCGATGAGGCGAGACCAAATGTACACCTTGTTTCCTATTTGTTATTATTTGATACAGGTGAAGATAAAAGCACATATGGGATATGAATATATTTGTTCAAATTATTTATAAAAAAGTAAATAAAAAACACTCAAATTCTTAAGTAGTCTTTTTTCCAAATTCATTTAATGACGGTGCAACATGTAAAATTGCATAGGATTTGGGTATTTTGGCCTACTTGTCGTCTACCTTTTTTGGGAATATAATCGTATTCAGTCAGGTCAAAGAATAAAGGTAAATTCTTGTAAGGCAAATGGATTGAACGATTCAGCGAGGATAAGGGATACAAAATCTCTCAGGTGGGAGAACAGGAGTCAGACAGCTCTGGCTTGGAGCTTAGAGAGTCACGTCCCGTTTCTCTGTACAAGGGCTGGAGCGGTTATTTGACGAAAGATAGCAATCAGTCAGTCAATCAGACAATTATGTAGATTAATCAAACTGAATCTGATTGCCATAGTAAATATTAATTCTACAATATAAGTACGATTAGAAAGTTATTACCGATGTTGATAGTCATCAAACCCCGCGAGGTACAATACAAAGTTCACATTTAAAAACAACCAAAAGTATTGATACAAGGCTTGACCGAAACAAAAACATCCCCATTTAAAGGGTTAAAGTGTTCGGACGCACCCCTGTAGCCTTTTTAAAAGGACGTGATTTGAGGTCATTGTTCGCATTGCGCTGTAGGGCAGGGGGCGCCACGGACAGTTGCCAAACATTGGCAATCAGACAATGTGTGCCAAACCAGTTCCCATTCAGAGTAATAGATGTGTGTTAGCTGTGGTGAGGTTTATAGTTGCTTCATTTATGTTCAAAAGTTAAGTCTAAAGCAATTGCTTGATGTAATAAGAATAAAAGTAAATTTCTCAAACTATAGTTTATCAGTTAATTAAGTTTCTCTAATATTATGATGGTGAAGAGTTTGTTTCTTCCCTCGAAAGTGGTTTGAATTGAATAATAATTTATGTGTAATATAAATTACTTACCGAGGAAAGTTATATGCCATATAACATCACGTTACTACAAATACGAGCCGAGTACCAATGAAAATTGTCGCAAAAAGTTTTTGAGAGCCGCAGACCAAGTTGTACTGGTCAACTAATAAATAATATACATACATGCAGGCCCACTGATGCAGGGGTGATAGTTATCGTGTTAACTGTGTAAGCCTTACACTGTCACGATGACTGTCATACCTTTTATGTCCCCAAGCGGGGTGTGAAAAAGCATCTCACTAGGCCGCCATAGTGTGGGTCACCATACTACATTGTCTACATTTGCAATGAGTATGATGCTTTCCATCAGGGAGAGTAGAGTCACTTTGGCAGGCTCTTAATATAGAAAAAAAAACACGTATCACGTGTACAATATAAAGTTCTTGGACTGTAAAGCAAGGGTCAATACGAGTTATAGATCGAGATATTGCTTACTCTTCAGTCAGTCCACACAAGTAACTTTGCTAGGAAACCTTTCACTATCACAATAGCAGCCAGCGATAAATTTATATAGTCATGTATAAACAAAACTTTGCCACTTGTATGAACCGAGAGGTGCCCATTACTACTGCTGTTTAGCGATGCAAGAAAAGATGATTGCTCGGTTCTTTAATCGATTTTGCGATTGACATCTAATCCGAGCTGAGAGGGCGGCCGAGACTCATATAGTCAGTTTTAATAACTATGTACGACTACATCCAACCGGTTAAGTGCGAGTCAGACTGCTAAGCTAGTGGTTTAGGTTCAAAATCCACTCATAACAAAAGAGATATTACAATGTTTTCTTAGAAACCAGTTTGCACCTTGTGGTAAGTAACTCCCGTCGCTCGTGGATAGCTAAAGATTAGCAAGTGTATTATCACTTTTAATATCACCCTCCCCTCACTGATTTATGGGAGAGAAAAGGGATTCCAGAAACCTTACTACAATGAAAAGCAGGGAAAGAATTGTTTAGCATCAGTACGACCTGCATGTGCCGAAGTACAAGTCACTCTCAAGGAATTTTATTTTCTATTGTACTGATTCATCTAATTTTCATCATTCTAAAATTTTATTAATGTGAGAAAAGAAAACAGATTTTAATTACGTGAAAATACAACAATCCTAACTTATAAAAATCTGTGGCCATTGCAAAGTTAGACAGACGTCGTTAGCACAAATGCTGTGCAAACAAGCAATCAACGCACAAAAATAAAACAAACACATGTGGCCAAATGTGTCGCGCCTATCAATGTGCCACTGGACAACTTTCATTAGGGCTTACACGAGGCACGTTTGAAAAAACGCAATAAAGGTTAATGGGAAATTAATGTCAGTTTATAAGGCATTTAAAATACAATAAAGGTCTCAATTGTTAAAACCTTATTTTAATGGAAGGTATTAGACTAAATACTTTAGTTTGATTGTGTTTTAGCACGCATTTAATATTTAGAGGCCCTTTATAACGTTTTTGTTAATCGTTCATTAAGGATCGATATTTTGTTGTATAATTTATTTTCTAATCGTAGTTTTAGGACACCAGTTATTAGTAAAATTTGATTTAGTTAAGTTGTAAGGAAAGTTAATATACAAGTAAATCCATATCATTTTGCCCGAATTATAATATAGGAAAATAAAAACTTTCGGCAATGCAATGGTTTTACGGGCAATCTTGTAATCTCTTGGATTCTATTCATCCTTTCCATCAGGCAGAATAGAGTCAATTTGGTAGGCTTCCATAAAAAAAATCTTTTTTAATTGAGGAAGCAGCGTTACGGCGTTGTGTAAGGTGCTGCACAGGTCAGAAACAAGTCCACTATGCCCAAAATATACACATTAGTTTCTTCGTTTATGCTTCATAAGTAATATATTAGCTAAATTTATAATCTCAGTCTAAGTCTAGTTACCTAATTATAAAATTTTTGAATCTGTGCCTGAATTTCGAGTAATTCCTATGTGTATAATTAAAAAATAACTCTAGAAACACGATATTTGGCAACCCTACGCGTGATATCCGTATGTTCTGTTTTATTTTATGAACGTTTTAGTGCGCGGGAAGGATTGGTGGCGCGTGATAAATGTACCATTGGGATTGAATATCGTTTGGTTGCGCTTAACACCGCACACGGTCTGGTTCACTTGGACCTATTGTGTAAAGTAACGAGAACAAATGATACATAGATGAAATTTGACTTACTGAATTCTGTTTTTAAGAATTCACTGCCTCAGTGGCGCAGTGGTAACTTATGTGAACGCTATGCTTGAGGTCTCGAGTTCGATTTTTTGTTCGTACTAAATGTTTAAATGGTATGCAAACATTTGATTCGAAGGTTATGTATTTAAGAAAAAAATTATATATGTATCTATGTTAATGACATAGTATTCATAGTACAAGCTCTACTAATATATTACGAAGTGTACGAGGTACAAGTGTTGCTTTAGGTGTTTTTGTATAAATATTTTACAACACAAAATTATGAATTATAAAACATAAACAGGAACTGAGTATCACACGTTTCATTTCTCCTATTGCATGTTCACGCTTAAGACGCTTTCTGGTTGAGTTTGTAATTAAAATATAAAGCAAGTACTACTGTTAGAACAATTAACTGCACGTGGTAAATTGGAAGTATTTGCACAAGTTGTAGGCTCTGTGGACCGACCGATAAGAAAATAATACTATCTTAAGACAACTAATAAATTAATTAATTGAATGTAGCGAAAGGTTATCAGTAATCTAAAGCTGATTTAGGGCTTTTAAAATGACTTGTACTGTACCATTAATTAATGTTGTAATGGTACTGTTAATTTATGGTAAAATTCGGAAATAAACTATATAAAGTCGAAGATATTGTTTGGTAGAATGCGCTAATCTGTACCGTTCTTTATTATTGTGATTGAAAGCAAATGTATCTGTACTAATATTAAAAGTTGAAGAGGTTTTTGTTTGATTGATCGTGGTAATTTCAGCAACTACTCGTTCGATTTAAAAATTATAGTAGTGTAGGGTAACCCATTTATCGCAGAAAGCTGTAGACTATATAACATAACGCTACGGTGAACAGGAGCCGAGCATCAATAACAATGTTTCTTGATTGTATCAATTGAAAATCTATTTCTTTTCAGAAACGCAGACGTGGTGTGGGTTAATTAGTGAGATATAAAGTTAAAGTTAGAAAATCTGATTTACAACTACGTTTGATTTATTTTATTTATTATACCTATTTACATTTCAGTAATGAGCACTTACCTTTTTGATATCCTAACTTCCTTTTTTCTTTCTTTTTTCATCTTAATGTGCTACCAATTTTCTAATCTAATCCATAAAATCTGTGCATGTTCTACTCCTATTAACTAGGAGAGACCAAAATTATATGTAGCAAAATGTGGATATTAATTATATCTATGTTTGACCTTTCGGGAACATAGAAATGAGAATATTTAACTAAAGAAAATCGTTAATTTTCTTTGAAATAAGGCTCTATTTGAAATAAGGTTGTTTATAAGTTGGATTTTAATCCTATTGAATTTGTTGAAACTATAAACACTAACCATGTATGTTTGTGTTTTCGTTCTAACTCACACTCAGAAATCTCTAACACCTCACACCAAAATTTTAAAAGTAATGACTTAATCAAAACCAACACCACCCAGTGCGCGATCATTTAATTAGCACCCATACCTTCTGCATACATACCCCTCAATGTATTACGTACTTAGGTGGGTCAACAAGTTAATTATGATGTTTGCGCTTCCGTTTAGTTGTTCACTAGAATGAAGAAAAGTTTTTGTCTGAAGAAGTAAGGAAATATGTTTTTTAATTTGTTCTTAAGGATGACTCCAATTCTAAAATAATTTTAATTTTTAATCATAACAGAATTGTTTGACAAAAATAAAATCAATGAAAACTAAAATACTCGACTCACTCAAGATCTGTTATCAATATATAAATGATTCAACTAATGATATTTACAAATGGCCTACCTACCATACCCTAGTCTCTAAGTGGAATCGAGATATCCACCTATTGTATGGTGACTTCATTTCTCTCATCATTTACTACCAAACTTCGACCATCTACGTATTTTAAATACAAACAACACATTACCGAAACTTTGAATACAACAAAATCCTTTTTGACTAACAAGGCAAATGCTCCAAAGAACTGTTTAATTACCATACACTTACATACATGCTACCCATACAATAAAATAAGAATACCATTACACCGAAAATAAAACGATATTCATGTAAAATGTCAACAATAGAATTTAAAGTAAAGACGTAACGCTTTAATTAGATACTCACGAAGTCACGAGTGTTGACCGCTCAATTATCATCGTTGAGCAACCGATGTTGAGCCTTTAACGCGTATGTGATGTTTTTGAATTAATTAAGTCAAGATCATTGAATAGTTTTCTCGATAGTAATTATTTCTGAGTTCTTAATCGTGTTTGATTATTTTATTATACACAGGAGTTTATTGGCTTTTCTTTTATTTTGTTTATACTCGTACACCAATATCTTGCGGAGTTGTAGGATTACTCATGAATTAATAGAATTATAATAAACTGCTATCGTCAGTAAGATAAGGTGCACAACTAACTGAAACTACAAAATACTTTAAAAAAAGATTTAAGTTTTTATACTACTTCACAAAGCAAGTCCCTTAAGTCCCATTTAAGATATCTCGTGCACAGCATCGACCACTACGAGATTCGAAACAAAGGAACCTTTAACATTCTTTAGAATAATCACATGCACGCGTGTCTATTCTTTCAGATATAATTCTACACCCGTAACAAGTTGGGCAACTATAACTAGAATTGGAAATAATTTCAGATATCATCTGAACCAGAAAAGAAAAAAATCACCTAAAGTTGAACTTCCAATCAATACTGCCCGTCTAACGACATCGTACGTATGTCGGTGAAACCTTTTCTATTTCTTAACTTAAATTTCATTCAATAAAATAAGACTGAAATAATAACATTACACACATATACCTATTATAAATGTGTTGAATTGATGGCCGTGTTTTTTGAAGTAAAACATATTTCAAAGAATGATAATCATAAAAGATTAGTTAAAATTAGTGTATGTTACCTGTTTATAATATTTGTTCACAAAATGTCTACTTTAAATAATAAATAAATTCGCAAATGTCTTTGGTGGTACCTAACCAAACGCTTCTTAATGCGTATTCATCTACGTGAATAAGTGACCTAATTGACCCATTGCACGTCTAGAATATTGTAACTGAATGCTACAGCGGTGACGTAAAGCCAAGATCTAACATTGCGATACAATCGCAAAGACCATTAGCACTAACCGCACGACGTGGGATCAGTTACCGACACCGCTACCCTACGACTAACTGATAGAAATTTATAAAATAATCAATTGCTTATTATCTCACGTTCTAGGAACAAGTGAGGTGTTCAAACTATTAGTGGGATGTGTCGCAGAGTTCTGAGAATAACGATCTGTTTAAGGTGTTGTCATACTTTTCACTGTTTGATCAATTCTGTTGGTCAATTTTTGATCAATGATACCAAGGGCGTTGTGTTTTATCATTAACAAAATAAAGTGCTTTCGTGCCTTTTATTACTTTTGATGTGCTATATAAGCTTTTATGCTTTTATGATCATTAAATTAAGCAATAGTGGGCTGTCAACTCAGTTCTACGTTTAGCGAGAAAACCATAAACTACTGTTTCATAATATCAATTATGGTGACTGAGTTATTTATTAGATTACTCGTGTTAAATCTAACTTTTGCTTTCATAAATTAGTTAATGTCAATTACAGTGAAAATTACCATATGTACTATCATGAAGGGGTGGCCAAAATTTTTAATATATAGACACTTATTTCATTTAAAATACAATTGTAATCCGTTATAGTTAATTTTTAAAAAATACAGTACATTATAATCAAATATTTCGAAGCAAAAATGAACACCTTAAGTAACAAACAAGCTTCAACCAACTAATGCAAGTGCACCGAGTAGTACAACATACTAAGTATGTGTGTGGTATCACCTTTATCTCGAGAGTACGGTAAGGTACGGTGTGTCGGCGTGGCGGTGTGCGCGGACGAATCAATTAGTTCGACACCGCGCCACCATTACCGTCGCCTGGAGATTCCGTGCGCACTCCGCACAACCTCCAAACACAAAAGGTGAGCGGTTTCCAACAATTCCTTTGTTTTCAAATATGTGACGGATGCCATTTGTCTAGGTGTTAGCTTGTTGAATGCGCTTAATTGCGGTTTTAGTTGTAAATTTAAAACTTTAATTATTTCTAGAACAGTCTAAACCTTATTGCTATAAGCAGGGATTCTTTGTCAAATTAAAAAACGCACATTTTTCTTTGTAAGTGTGAAGACATTAACATACACGCCAGTATACTTATATGATAGAGAATGCTAGAACAAAACTGCTGTCTAAGTAAGTGGGAGGTTAAATAAACATGAACAGGTATTATTGATGTCATCCTTTTGTATCATAAGTGTTTCACTCCTACCGAGCTACTGCACTCTTTAATAACGTGTGTTTAGTTAATAGCTTCTTCAATATTTGAACTGCTACTGTCTTCACGATCGGGGTTAAGCTCCTGGTACTGGAGACAAAGAAGATGTATGCTAAATCAGTATCGATCTCAAAGTAGTTCTTACGGCAATGAATAGTTCAGATAACGTATTAAGATTTGAAAAAACTGTGAAAGTGAAAATATTTGCCGGATTTTTTGTCACGAGGCTTTTAACTATATAGTTTGAAATGCTTTAAGATTCACAACGGCAAGATGGAGATCACAATTGAGATAAAAATGAGTGGTACTGCTTATTTTAATATTATTTAAATAATAAAAAACTGTTTAAATAAAAACAATTGACTTTGATTCTGAGGAAAGTGCGTTCATTTAACTGTATTTTTAACCCTTTGTTGCTGTATATATCCTACAATAAAGACTCCGAAAATACCAACACAGAAACAAATTATCTAATGTAATAACATCAGGAATTATTTGCCCAAAATTATACAGATTTTACTTTTATTCCCAGCACTTTTGAATAGAACCTTATAGGTATTAGTTTTTGTTACAGTAGATATAGGCTAAAACATGAAATAACTTTGCACCCTGTCTGTCGTTACTGGTCATGTTTCTATACTTGCCTCTTTAAAACAATTAAAAAAAAAAAACAATATTTTAACTCTTTTGATTGTACCACACCTAACGTACTATCAACCTCATCGCGAATAACTCAAGCCGCACGGATCGGGACGTACCGGCGGGAACCGCGGTTCAATTCCCACTCAGCACTAATGTGAATTAAATTCGATGCACGTGTTATCAACAGGCGGGACTTATTAATCACTATGCTCTACGTATTATGTACATATATAAACTTGTTCGTTAAGGAAACGTAGAATTAGTGTAAGTTATATGTCAATTTAAACTGGATTTTAATTTATAACATAGAGTTTTATTTTTGAAACATGTTGTTTAGTGACAAGTTATAATATTAAATGCATCTCCCAGTATCTTAGCTCGATAATCATAAACATAGGCAGCTTCGAACCGACCACATACAGAGTTGAATTGGTATAGCCAAAACTGTAATAACCACAGCGGTAAAATATGGATTCACCTCGTCCGCACACTTGTCTTCTCTACATTTCTCTATGGGGCAGAAGCCTCCAAGCTTAAAACTGACAACAAACCGAGGATTAACTCTTTTCAGATATGATGTTTCGCTGCCTGCTGAGGTTTCTTGGACAGCCCGTCGCGCAAATGTAACATCCTGAAATAACTCAAAATAGAAAACACCGAACGCCTGTTGTCTATATGTCTACACCGTGTCAAACTATTTTGGTCATATCGTGCGTAGAGAGGCTAACAATTTAGAGAGACTGGTGATAATTGGGAAGATAGAAAGTAAAAAATCCAGAAGTAGAAGCCCAAAAAGATTGGCAGACCAGATCTCCGAACAGATGGAGAGACCTGTGATGCGGAGATGCGAGATGTTCGTCACCTGATAGGAGACAGACCGCATCAGTTGGAGAAGAACAACTGATTTTCTAAGCAAGGAAACAATTATGAAGAGAAAACTTATCTATTTACATAACAACACGTGAACAAAATTTTGTATAGTACCTCCTTTTAAATAAATATTGTTCACGAAGAGCTATAATTTTTATGCGAAACAATTATTTTCATAATATAATAGTGTATAGTATTAGTACCTATAGCTATAAGGGTTCAGTTTCAATGTGTCATTGTTGAAAAGTCTATATAATGAGTGTTCAAGTTGCGCTGGTCAGTGAAATAATACAAGACAATGAAAACGGTTGGAATTTGTGGACTGGCATTCTCTAATAACAATGAAAAAAGATTTTACTTCACCGTTTTTTGACGGTAGACTTAGGAAACCGTCAAGTAAAGGTCACACTCGACTCAAATGGCTTTCACCAGATTTCCCTAGCTACACGAAAGGTCATGAAACCAACCACACTGCCTTCTGCGTGAATATACAAACAAACCTTCAAGTATAGACATACATATCACAGAGCTTTTGGATCCCGTGATCTTGTGCTATGATTAAAATATAAATCAATTCATATTACTTATTTAAATATAAATAACATGTGACCAATGGTCGATTCCAAATTACCGGTGATATACACTATTCATAAGACTTGACTGTAACCACTATCACTGTCTCCAGATAATACATTTTTTTTCCAATATTACTCGTACACCCCTTTCCTAGATTCATGGTCGCTCAGGGACATTTCAACTTTACGTATAATGTAACGTAAATGCTGCAAACCATTATGGCTTTGTCCTTTCAAAACACTTTGAAACGCCGCTTCGGGAACGATTGTGGGAGTAAAAAATACCTCTAAAGTGGGTAGCGTTAATACCCCCAGATGCGAAGTTACCCGCTAAAACATAGTCATAAAAAGTAGTGGTACTATGCGCCACCAGACGGTTCTTCTAATGTATTTTATTATATTACTAGCATCTTAATAGCCATGCTGTGCACTCATTAAATTCTTTTGAGAAAATTGTGATTTTGTTCAACTATTTTTTTTAAGTTGCGAGTAATTTTTTTCAAGACTTACCCTCTGTCTGGTTTATGATTTGCTTAGTTTTTGTAATGATTATCAACTTTAATTTCTAAATGAACTAACTAGATTCTGCCTAAGGTTAAGTTGATTGTAGAGATTAAAACCTCTAATGCATTTAATATTGGATTACAACTGTTAAAACCGTTGAATATATCCACTAACGACACTGGCATGCTCTATTAAAAATGCTAGGCAGCGCTCTGATCATCTTCCGATTTTGATATTGCAACGGAAATTATACTCCAATGTCACGAAACGAAGAAATGCCGAATAAGGCAGTAAATTTTAATCCTGCATTGTCCAGTGAAAATTCTAAAATCAACTCTAGAGCCATAGCTCGCTGGAAATGATCCTTTGTTTTGACCTTGGTTTTCACTGATCTATAAGCAACTTTTCTAATATATTTTTTTTTTACATGTTTGCGTGAGAAGTTCATTCAATACAGTGTCTATTGTAGTCAGAATACTTCAGAGGCTATATTCTCCCTAAAGCTATTTGAAGTAGATAAACACGTGACATTTTAATTAATAAGTAGAATGTAGAAAGAGAAATGAGGGGTGCCCCGAGAATCGAAGTGGTGATAATTGTAGGATATATTTGTACCCGTATTTGAACAATTCGTCTCGTCTCGTTGCCTTCAATCTACCGGGTGATTAGAGTTAAATTCAATACGTCTCTTTCATTGCTTCATAAGAACTCTAATCAAAAGGTTAATTTTAAATACTTGGATTTTTAACCGTGTTCGACGACAGTCAGACACTTGAATTAATATTTTAAGAAGTAAAAATACTAAGCTGTGATTTTTAAACCTATTTACTCAAGTTATTGTCCCTTGAGAGTAAGTGATTACCGCTACCAATGGTCACTCATAGCTTAAGAGACACAAGTGCTCCCTTTGAGCGGGTATTCAAAATTAGTTCCGGTTTTGCTTAGCACTAGTTTTCTGTGAAGTGGTATCACTCTGTTCTAACCGACCCATATATGCCGAAGCATAGCTATATAAGTGAATGATGACTGAATATTAAACATGAATAGATATATAAATTCTTTCGTCACTTATTTAATAACTGTAAAACAAAAGAAAATTTGAAGCGACACAGTCATAATTGTGGCTTAGATCCGTAAATAAAGATTTAAAAAAATGTGTTCTTTTAATAAAATCAACAAATTACTGTGTCTTTTATTTTAGTGTTATATTTATGACGGCTTTGCTCTTGACACTTTTACCGCGATAATACACAATGACAGTAAAAAGAAGAAAAACCATTACGTATTCAAGTGGAGTAAAACACTCGTCACTCATGTTCTCCACAACTCACGTTGAATAAAAATACTGCTGACATTTACAAAAGTACTAAATCATGTAATATTTGTGGAGGAAATCAAATAGAAATGGAGTTGATTAGAGCTCAAACATTTCGTACATGTGACGTGGGGTGTATCTGTATGTGCTCGGGGTAATTTCCTTGATGTCAATTCGCGTGTAATGCTATCGTATGGCTGTGTAAATATTCAATTAGATGTGTCTGAACCGAACGGTGAACGGCTGCGGGGGGCTGCTGCTGACGAGCCCCGGCATATTTATATGCTTGAAAATATTGGTGTGTTGTTGATGTCAGAGCTATGGTTTACTGTGTTGTAGCGACTTTATATATGCATATATATATATATATATATATATATATATATATATATATATATATATATATATATATATATATATATATATAATATGTTGTCACTCATATATTTATTTAAAGGATATTTGACTTACTCAGATTCACTACGCGTTTTTTTTTTTAAAAAGGCAACGTCTTATTAATAAATCCTGTGTCGCGGGGGACTTTACAAACATAGAAGAAACGGACACAAAGAACACCCAGACTCAGAACAACGATTTCTGGATCACACAAAGAGTAGTCCCATGTAGGATTTGAACCCACAACAGTCAGCGAAGTGGAGTGCGGCGTGGTGACCGCTTAAACCACTAGGCCAATCGTGCAGTCGATTAAAAGATAAAAGTTCCAGTCTTGTGTGGACATATAAAATAGTCACATAAATAATTTCGAAGTTATTATTGTAGTTAATTTATAGGTCTTAAAATATAACTTCAATTAAAGTATTAACATTTTTAAATTCATTAGGTTATAAAATTTCAAGTTTCAGATAGAATCTAGAAAAGTTATAAAATCACCATCAGCATCAGCACCGTAATACTAAAATCAAGGAAACTCGGTCAGTTTACAGTCATATCTAGAAAGACATACTCGTACGAAGGAATATAATATTTACAACATATTCAGCCATGGTAAATAATATTTAAATATCGTTTCGTAACGTAACTTGTAGTAGAGCTATGTAATTACACTCTGACACAGAAGTATTGATGAGGAAGCAGATCAAATAAGCTTAGGACCGATGGCGACCTGGTTATTGTTGCACTAATCAGAAGAAGAGATGTGTTACTGAACTAGAGATATTAGTTCGATTAATATCCTAGATGGCCTAGATTGACGCTTTACTCATGTTCAAGAAAAAAAACTTAAATTATTGTGGGCCAGATGTCCGAAATATATATTATAATTAATAGTGGCGACGGCGCAACGTGTAATGCTTCTTCTATTTTCGCCTTTGATTGGTCAGTTTACTGCTTGCTGCCTTTCTGCCTTATTCTCCAGTCGATATTCACTTTGTACAATCATAAGACACTCTGTACTTCACAGACGCATTTGATTTCTCCCATGAATATATTTTGGTCTAACATGTAACATGGTTTGCTTAAATAGGTGAAACTCACCACCACATACATTTAATAATAAAATACATGATCAAAATATGTTAGCTTTTATATCCAAGGAAACATTTTATATCTAGAGTGAGACATTATATTGAAGAGTCTTTACTCAATTTAAGGGCAAGCTTTAAGTATTTCATTTGATTCATCATCAACAGCCTTTTACAGTCCACTTTCTGGATATAGGCCTCGCCTTAGCAAGAAGGTTTTGGCCTACTACACCACGCTGGCCAGACGGGTTGGAATAGGGTTTGTTTCAAGTTTTCCTTCTCTCTGTAATGATGTTGTCTTGCATATTTGGTTCCCTTAGTCGCCTTTTACGACACCTACGGGATGAATAGGAGTGCTAATACTATGTATTCTTAATCCGTCACCACACGGACTAATCATTTGATTGAAGAACATTCTAAAGTGTTGAATTGTATCTTGTTATTTCTGAACAATGAATAAAAATCTGTGGTATAACATATTTGAAACTTGTTCCGACACTCGCGAATGTCAAGCATCAAGCTATGTGTGTGTGACAATCAATTGCAATGCGGGTTGAGGTAAATTAAGAGTGACGGCTTGGAAACACCTCCCGTCTTGGCGGGTTTATCGCCAGGGATTTTGTAATTTAATTTTGTTTGTCATGTCCCGTTGAATACAAAAACACAGTGTACAATTTAATCATCATTATGTGAACCATTTACTTTATTTTTTTTTTAATATTTCACCGATGTATGAACGTAGTAAACTATTTTGTTAGAATAAATGCTAAAAATAATATCTGATACATAAAATTATAAAACAAATAATGCATTCTAGAATTTTTAAATGTCATTTTTAATACAGTGAGCCAAGAATTCGTCAACATTTAAATTTAACATCCCACGCAAACATGTTACGGGCATTTTTGGGACCGATGCTATTGGAATTTGCTGCCTACAGTCGTAACACATGGTTTCAAAAGATGGAGCCACTTGTCACACATCCAATGAGTCCCTGTCGGTGGTCAAAGACATGTTTCCGGAAAAGCTGATTTTATTTGATTAACTGATTAACTAAAAGAAAGAATCAGCGAAGAGATGTCGGCGATCTCACGATCTCTTTGGTGACGAGTATTCGAAAACTTCGGTGTTCGTTTACAAGAGTGCAAACGTCAAAACGGTAGTCATTAAGACGACATAATTTGTGAAAAATACATAAATTCCAATTAATTAGCTTTCGTGTAAATAAACAATTAGTTTTTTGTACGATTTTTTCAAATGTTAACTAATTCATGGCCCACCCTATATTATAGTTTATATATATATATATATATATATATATATATATATATATATAGTAGAATGATCTAAAATAGTTTTTTTAGAATTATATGGTGGTGTGTAGTGGTGACTGAAAGACCAAAAACATGTTAACAGGCCTAGCTTACCAAATAACTACATTTGTTGTGTTACACACGCAAATTTAAGCTTTTCTCCACATACAGTGCGAAGAGCTTCTTCAGCCCTACTTACTCCTATAAAATTTTAGCAAGGACCGTCTACAGTAAATAATATTTTACATTTTTAATGACATCTCTTCTTTCATTGCAAAGCGTTCTTTTTAACTCGAACTAAGATAAAAAGTGAAATGCTGTGACTCAATATAATTTCAAAAGAAAGCTATTAAAGTATACATTCATTCGTAATCGATATAACATATGGAAAGCATTTACTTATAACCTGTGCTTCGCGAGGTATTGCAACGACGTTTAAATAATAAAAGCCAGTAAGACCACCGGCTGCGAACTCCATTACTGTTTCCTCTATGGATTTTTACGCGACAGTAATCAATCATTACATTTTTTCTTTATTAAAACGAGAGAACTAACGATTAAAGATATTTATCATGCGTGTATGTATACGGCAAGCCTCTGATGGCTATTACAGCTATCAACCGGTTACTTGCAAACAGTTGCCGCCACCGGCCGCGATGGACCGATAACACAGTAATTGTGCGATTATCGTTAATTTCAATTATCTAATAAGATCACGTTGTTTTAGACGTGGATGTTTTTGTATTTATTGTTTGAGCGTTTAGTAAGAGCAGTTTTATATTCATTCCTAATGTGGGAAATATCTTTTTTAGCAGATGTTTATCGAAGAAGCTGATGTTATTAACAATTTGTTAAATACATACGTTTATTTTGGCGCTTTTAAAAGAAGTGAGTCGTTCCGATTTAACAACATATGTCAGGTGTTTTACTGAATTGATGACAATACCACTGGTTACTTTATATTTCGTACTTTGTGTTTGGGCAGTCGTGATTTGAATGTATTGCATCCGGGTCTAAAACTTATCCAGCATACATGCGATGCATGAGTAGATCTATATATATAAAACACACTTATGAATCCTTTTGGTATGGTATTTGCAATTACTTAACAAGCATATTTGTTTAATCTTCCACTTTACTGAGCTGCAGATATTCTATACCTATTTCAAATAAGTGTGTCTCTCCCTTCAACAATGAGAACGACCATAAATATTAACCACTCATAAGAGTGTTCATAGCCGAGTGCATTTAACGTGACAGCTTAAGACAAGAGAGGAGCGCTGTTAGGTGGATTAGTTGTGCGACTGCAATTACAACTGCAACCGCGACTGTGAATCGCAACAAAAACTGCGTTAATTGCGGCATAAGGCTATTGCCAACTAGCCGGTTAGCGGTATGATAAGTATTATGTGTACTGATTTTTACTACATTCTATATGGTAATAATATAAGGTAATTCTGAGGAGTAGTAAACTTCTGGATTTGTTTTAAAATGTGACTGGACGTAGACCTGTTTCGACTTGAGTGCCTCAGTGGCGAAGTGGCAGCGTTGCTGATGTGTTGAGGTGTCGTGTTCGATTCCGTCCAAATGTTTTTATGATCTACGATCGAATATTCAGAAAAAAAAATTAAACATCAACAACAGCACATTTGAATGTGTTACATTTACATTAAGTATGTATTTGTGAAATAACATTTCAGAGTTAAACCATCAGAGTTTATTACTATCTTCATTTTAATTAAGTGTTTTATTAAAAAAATGAATTATGCAAATCTTCTGGGTAATCTAGGAGTAATTACTCTACCTGCAATAAAAAAAGAAATGCGGGACTTAGAGGAACGCCCTCTTCTTTAGTAGTCTTAAAATTATTTGACCCTTGTATTGTTGTATGTACTAGATACGATATAGTAATATAATATTAACATTAGAATACTTACAAGAAAACAAATAGCATTTAAAATATTTATTCGACTAAATACGTAATGTTAATTTCATAAAACTCTTTCATAAAATTGTTCAGTCGAACTAGTTCACAACTCTTAACTCTAATTCACATTAAATATCGCCCAAAGCCTGCATTATTACATCGAACAACGTATTTATGCGGCAGCTTATAAATCGTTTTGTGGATTAAATTTTAAAACGCAACGTTGACATGAGCTCTGCCAAATACCCCAGGGTTTATTTCGGAGTTAGAGACTAGCCGCCTATAATCTGGTCGATGCAGCTTTATGTATGAGCCACAGGGCGATTTCACAACATCAGATTTCAAAATTAAAGCAATTTAAGTATGATGTAAAGATTTATTTAGGATTGTTGTGTATGTTAATAGGGGTAATATAATACTTTCGTTACACAATTACTAAGCAACTAATTAAGAATTTTCAGCCTATTTCCAAATTGGCCAACGACCATTGTAACCTGATCGGAACCTCACGTTATCATGTTCGTTAATAATAGCTCAGCAGAGCTGGTGTTTTTAGTTTCAGATTATTGATTTAGCACATGTATAAAATCACGCCTGTTTCCCCGACGGGGTAGGCTTGAGTGTTATGATCACAAGTAACAATTGGCAAGCATATTATCGCTAAGCTGGATGTTTTGTTTATAGAATTAGTATGATTTTAAAAATCTGAAATTAACTTGTTATGAAAAATGACATGCAGTTTTATGAACATGCTTACACCAACGAAAGAATATAAAGTAACGGACATTGACAGAGTTTTTTAGAAAAAGTATAAGAATACAGTTGAACTTTTAAAATGAAGCTGTGAAGTCGCTTCAAACGGCACAGTGAGAAATATTCTCACAAAAAAAAAACAATGTGTTGAAGGGAACTTTTGTACTCTTAGATGCTGCAAAAACTAATAAAACATTCTTCATAAAAATAAGTATGTTATTAAGTCCCATTAAATTAAATAACATGTGAAGCTTTTGTGTTATAAAATACACAGCTCATCTGTGCGTCTCATACGAATATCGTATGCGTAAGTATACAATGGATAAATTTAAATAACTGCTGTTGGGGTAAAATATCAATGGCGAAACGCGTCACGCTGGATACCCACACGTTATTTGGGTACCGTTTTATATCTACAACGAACGGGTAAACTGTCTATGAAATAAAGTGCACCCTACTGAGTGTGTTTGGTAATTAAAGTTTATTTACTCGTAGGATAGAGGAAATAATGTTTTGAAGTAACCTTTTATCATGATGATACAAGTAAAATTTGTAAAATATGCTGTGATAGTGTAGAGCATAATCAATGGTAAAAATTAAAATGAAATCTTATTTTATTGTTATTTAAGTAAAAATTTGGCAATAGAAGCCTGTATTACAAATATGAAAAGCTTCTATTGTGAAACGAAAGCGAATTTTTTGCAATAGTATTATATTATTTAAAAATTTCAGTTCGATTACTGGTCCGTGAAATAAATGAACAAAATGTCTCCAAATTAGATATATAAAATAAATTGAAGTTCCAGTATAGTTTATGTCTATACGTCGAGTTATTAAATTCAGTAAGTAGTGGTATTTCTCATTGGTGCAGCTCATTCGTGCAGTTTGAAATCCTTTTTAATCTATAAACCAAGTTATTTAAATGTAAGGTTAAAATTGTGTCACTCTCTTATCATTGCAAATACAACTCCAGTTCATTATCGTCAACCTTTCATGTTCAGTGTACAACCATATACCATATACCATTAACAATATTCTCAATTTTCCAGCTGTTGCGCAATATGTAAACGAGTCCAATGGAATCAATTACGAATACTAACCGGCCTACAACAAAGACACGACCACAATACGAGTACCTACCAACAACATGGGTCTTTCGAGCCGGACCATTGGACCGTCAATGACCGTCCACTCGACACCGCCCAATAATCCAAATAAACACGGAGCTGGCTGTCACAGGCACGCGACACTTTTATCACTCTAGTCCACTCCGCTCCGCCACCCCCGGCTATGTTTTATTGATTGAACCATTGCTTGTTGGTACCCATATTACGCTGCTAGCTCACTAAAGCCATGGGTTTCGATTCGTAAGCACAAAATATGACATATACGCCTCAATACTCTTTATAAGAGATAAAAGGAAATCGTGTTAACATCTCCTATTATTTAGTGAAAACAAAGTAACACAAATATTTACTCTGAAAGTCAGTTCCTCAACGTAAATAATAAGATATGAAAAACAAAAACAAGATATTTGTAATGATCAAAATAAAGTGGCCGCCCGCTGCCGGAATGCTAACGACATAATTCAAATTCAACAGCAATATCGAGCTAAACAACAACTTGTAATAAAAGCTCGACTCCTTTATTATCCAAGTTTAGGAAGCCTTCACTTTGAGCTGTCACCGCGGACACGTATCCGAACTTTATCATTTTTTTCATCTCGAGCGCAGAATTTGATTACCAAAGGGCTAGTGACAGCTTTCAACTCCGGATTAACTCCGTATTGCGGGCGAGAGAAAAAAATGTAATAGCTTCGAGAAGATTGCCTCGTATCCCCTTTTATGAGGTGTTAGTTACTGCGGGCCCTATCCTGCACACCCTACAATTTAAAAACTAAATCTATAATTGAGTAACCGTTGAATATAAACGACCACTTAATATCTGTATTGAGTATTATTTTGTTTAAAATTAATCTCAAAATTGTTGAAACTCAATTTATTCACACAGTTCAATTACAATGAATTGAGTAAATATATTTTATGAATATAAACGAAAATAGTTACTTATAAAGAGTGAAATGATAATGACATCGTGTAAGCGAGACGTTAATTATGGCAAATGATGTTCAAACCTGCATGCGTTTAAACGGACGATATTGGTGAATGTGATCAAAATCGGGTTGACAGTGGACAGATGACGTAATTACAATCCAATATTTGACCAAACAATGAACTTGTTATAAATATTTGATTAATGTTTATCTCAATATAATATTTTATAAACGTACTTCTGTTGTAATCACCGTTTGGTAAACCTGAAGTTAATTGAATTGATGATAAAATTTACAAATACAGCGTAAAATTTTGTTTTCTTTTCTGATAAAATGTTTGAGTGAGTGTGCTGCATTAATATTTCATCAACGTTTCATGGTTTTACACTTGTTTCAGAATTTGTGTTTTGGATATTCAAGATATACGAGGATGTTTTAGGATATTGTCTATTTGAAGTGAATGTGGTTACTGCATCTCTGTTGTAATTTATTGAGTTGTTAGAGTACTATTTTGTAAATATTTCTAATTGCTAGAATTCGAATTGTTTTTCTTATGAAATTTTTATGCAACCTTGATTTACCAGAAGTGGTAATAACGAACCATGTTATTTTATAGACTATTACAGAAAAAAAGTGCCGTTTAATTTTTGTTACACAAGTAGATACATATTAAATAAAATAAAGCTTTTTCAAACATAAACTTGCCTGGTGGACAGCCGCAGTCATTGTAGTCCCGGATACTCCTCCTTGGCCTCCAGTACATGGGTGACCTGCTGTGCACCTCACGCCGGAGTCGTTCTACAAGTGGCTGTTGAGGCTCTAACACCGCACTCCGCAGCGCCAAATGCTGCTCCTCCAACAACGACAATCGGTCCTGCAGCCCCTGCTGCTTGTACAAACTGTAGCCGCTCGAGATCAGGCTCATGGCACACGCACACCATAACACCGCACAGTACGCCCAGGGATCACTTGGACATCTCTCTTCACATCTCTCCCATTTCTTTTTTGCCTCCTTTCTCTCTTCCTTTTTATTAGCCTGATTTTGTATCTTCTCGGTTTGTTTACTGTCCGGAGGCGCCTTGCCTCCCATTTTTAAAATCATGTTTTCTTCGTTTTACGTCTCATGAATCGCTTTTATCTCCAAATATGTATGATATCGACATCTTCTCTAATACATTCATTGTTAACGTTCAACCCAAATCGCGTTAAAACGATACATTGTACTGACAATAGAGCGTCCGGTCCCGAGCTTTTCACGGTAAAATCTTCTCTATTTTTAGTGAAATTCAATTAAAAACATCGAATATACAAAAGGAAACACAAATAAATAAATACCAAAGAAATTGAACCCAAAATAACACAGAAGATATGTAAAGGTACGCTAGCGGACGTAGTTGTAAACGTCGCGATCGTGTTTGAATTCGTCGTAGTAACGCGCGCGAAGTGTGGGGACGTGCCGTTGTATCGGCAGGCGGAACGCCACTGACTCTACTGACTAGCTGATCACAGGATCAAGTCGCTGCGGCTCCACGAGACAACGAGGCGTGCGCCGCGACGCGTCCCGACTCCCAACACAGCTTTTAGGAATTCTTTTGAATTTCGTGAATATTTTGTTATTACCTTTTGCTCGCGGCTTCGCTCGCATGGAGTTTGGTTTGCCACATGAAGTTTCGTAACAGATCATTTTAATTTATTTTTTTTAACACACGAACAATCCTACGACACATTCATCTTTTTTTGAAACTTTAATGGTATTAGGTAGCGTACGCCAAAATCATTCTCAAGGGCCAAATTTTTTTCTAGTTAATTGACATGTATTGTTATATTACGACCAGAATTAAAATTGTTACAAATCGTAGCCTATATGTTATTTCTATGTATGACCTAAGTATATTATTGTAAAGTTTTATCCAAATCCATCCAGTAATTTTTGGAGAAAGCGTAACAAACATCCATACTCACATACTTTTACATTTATAATATTACTAGGATGTAGTAAATGTACCTTATTTATTTATCATCTAAGTGGTGGATAAGCGAGTTGGTAGGACATTTCGCACTCTTATTTTTGTGTCCAAACCTTGATTACATAATAAACATATTGTAAGTAAATCATAAAGTTGTATTTTCGCTTGTAACTGTTAACACACCTATTGTACAGCTCAAATCTTCTTAAAAAACGTATCAGACTAGCGTTACTTCCAAAGAGAGAGAAACTCTACCAAGAAAATTTAATGAATAGAACTAAATGGACAACTGAATAGAAAGTTAAAGATCATTAACCTTCCCATGGTTCGGAAACTGTTTCAAGAATCGAATTGGTACTTTTATTGGCAAAGTTTTTTTCATTGAAATCAAGTTACACGGCATGCCGAGGCATGTTTTATAGTTAGGAGTTCGTCAGAAGGTCCATATTAAGAGGAAGCGTGCAAAAACGTGCTGGGTCGAGCGAGCCGAGGAGCCGCCAAATTGGGCGCCAGCTCGCGCGGAAGAACCGAGGGGGGACGGCAATCCAGTTAGGCGCTCACCCCCGTACTCTGATACTGAAACGACGAGTAACACCGGTTTAACTTTAACTTACGCTGTCTCATCTTTTAATACGACTGAAGCTGAAGCTAACGATCAATTTACATTCCTAGTACGGAGATAAAGAATTGCGTAATTCAAACTAAACAAATGCAAATTGATGCAAGAGAGCTTTCAATTTGTAGACGTGATACTGTTTGTTAATGTAATTTTGATAAAACGCTGAGTGCTGCTAATGATGAGGGACGACGGGTTTTCATTCTGTAACGATGTTATATTTTAAACGTTCCCTTGATTGCTGTCTCAGATGAATATTACAACAGTTTATGTCGACCAATTATACTATAACAAATTTAATTTTTTGAAGAGTCATTTGAGTGTTGTTGACAAAGTGTATACTCTGTTACAGATAATTTTAAAGGGACATTCTCAAATTTTAGCTCAATCGGTTGAAGATGTCTACTTCAAACTCGACTTACAGATTCCACCTCAACCAACATAGTTATATACTTAAAAACATTGTAAAAAATTAAGATTAACTTCAAGTATTATAATCCCAGTGGGTATATTTTAATCTGTGCCACGCATCTACATATATCGTCATTAATTAAATTTATAAAGAATAAAAAAGTACGAATGTTTTTTAGGCAATAGACGCTATTAATCTCTTTGATAGAGTCATTAAAAATGGAGTGGCGGCCGCAAGCGCCGACCACCACAAAAAACGCCACGCCACTTGAGCCCTGACATGCATTACGATCCTTTGTAATAAAGCACTCATAATAACATTAAAAGATAATCCAGATAACGACTCATGTGCACATACCGATCTAATAAGCCACAGCACCACTAATGTCCAACCTTATCAATACTCGAAACATCTAAAACGGTCATTACAAAATTTTTATTAACATTATTTATGACGCTATTACAATTCGGTTTAAAGTTACGACTCCATAATTGGATTTCATAAGATTTTAACACAATATTTACAGGATTGAAAAATACTTTTCCCAATTTAATGACTATATTATTTTTAATACATCGTTCAAGAGTTTGAGTGCTCAACCTCAAGTCGCCTTTGTGAATATTTAAATACTCGCGCAAACGTGCAAAATACGTGAGCTTTTTACTGATTATAAATTAATGATTGATGATAATAATTGATGACTCAGAAATGTTTGTCAAATTCATAATTTGTGAGTTCTGAATATATAAAACTATTTCATCAGAAGGTAAAAAAATAGAAACAATTAAAACTATTTTGTAGTGTGCGTAGTGTGGCAGAAACGACTTAAGAGTCACTCAGGACACATACTCTTGTGCCCGGTGCGGGATGCTGCAGTGATCCATCTCGTAGCTCTTGACACTGCAAATTTAATTTAAAACTTTTGTACTTCGTCAAAATGTTGAATTTAAGACCGTCCCACGCTGACAGTTAATATTTTTTAAATTTAATCCCGTATTCTTTTGAATAATTGAGCAGCGCGGAGACTCCCTCGTCGTTGACTCGACTCCGCATAACATTCTTGGTGAACTAAAAGTTTCTTTAATGATTATATAGGAGGTCCACGAGAGTCAAGGGAAATCTTCGGCAGTGAATTAGAATTATATTTGTTTTTTACTTGCCTCGGAAACCGTCAAAGTTTAACTCTTCCATTATATTAAATAGGAAAGTTATAAATAGATAATAATATGGTTATAGTGAGTCCATTACGAATTAGGGTATGATGTAAATTTTTTTCTTTTTCATATGTAATGTAATTAGAAGTTATAGTTGCATATATATGTTGGTACGTATAAGTTTACAAGTATGTATGTTTTATATGTATATGTGAGTTTGTATATGTATATTATGTATGGATATACGAGTATATGTGTGTGTTTCTAATTATTTTCATTAGCAAATAATTCTTTACAACTCATTGTACCGTCAACTACACACTACTGTCTCGCTGAAATATTTTGAACCATCCTCAGGGAGCCTGGAAGAGATTTCTTTTAGTAATAAGGCCGCCCTTTATACTTTACATGTGTCATTTGATGTACTCTCTTGTAACTCTGCAGTGTACAAATAAAGAGTACTTTAATTATTTAAACTGTTTAGCTTAAGTTGGTCGACTTGGTTTCGCCAACAACTGATTTTACACTACTATTGGGGACAAAGTTCACGACAGTAACTTTTCACAGTTTGTTATCTTGTTTCTTATTTTGTTATTAGAAATATTACTTTCTTTTAAAACTTATTTAATATTGATGTAGTTTGTATATATTTAAATTCCAATGTTTTATCTGTGTGTAATGGTTCAATTGGTACACATTGGCAGATGTGTCGCTCCTCCCACCAAATAATACCGCAATGTGCTATTACGATACTTGGTATTTTACTGTATAGGGTAGGTCACGAATTAGTTAAGATTTTAAAAAATCGTATAAGTAAACATTTGATATATTACAAAAAATATTTATTTATAAGTTAGATGGAATTAATTTTTTAAAAATTGCAACTAACTTATCCTGAGCCTGCACCGAAATTTTTGAATACTCTTCAGCAAAGAGACCGCGAGATCACCGACATCTCTTCACTGTTTTTTTTTGTGTTAGTTGTCCTCAACAAACCTAATACACTACGTATTTGATTTGTTGATGTAGATACGATTCAAATAACCCAGTAAAAAGAAGCCTGTTGGGGATAGATCTGGACTTCTGGGTGGCCACTGAATATCACCTCGTCTGGAAATCAGCTTTTTCGGAAATAAGTCTTTGACTACTGGCAGGGACTCATTGGATGCGTGACAAGTAGCTCCATCTTGTTTAAACCATGTGTTACGATTGTAGCCAGTAAATTCCAGCATCGGTCTCAAGAACTTCTGTAACTTGTTTGTGCGCGATGTTAGATTCAAATGTTAACGAATTCTTGGCTGACCCTATACATTCGTCATGGAGACGTTTGTATACACCTTGTAATTGTTTTTACGTTTTTCCTGCAAGTTTTTTTTAAACTACCATTTCTATAATGTCATAACCCTGTTATTTGATTACAGGTCTAACATACTTATTTATGTGAATAACGTCGCTAAAACATATTACCACTACAAACACATTTTTCACTACGTTCCGAAAACGATATTATTCGAGTAAATAAAAGCAAACTCGTGTTGCAGTAAAATATTCTAATAACACTATTTCTGTTAGAATCGTCAGTCCACTGCTAGACATAGGCCTCTCCTTAGCAAGGACACGCTGGCCAGACGGGTTGGAATTTTCAAGTTTTCCTTCTCTTTGTAATGATGTTGTCTTGTATACTTGGTCCTTTAGTCGCCTTTTACGACACCTACGGGATGAATAGGAGTGTTAACACTATGTATTCTTAATCCGTCACCACACGGACATCTGTTAGAATGGTGTTTGAAAATTCTGATAATATTAGTTACTGTTAATTTTTTTACTTTAAAAAAATAGTTATTGTTTGTGATAATTTACGGACGTTGTGTTTATTCAGTTTATTATTTATAAACTCGTGTATCTTTTTTATCAGGTAAAATAGATTTCGTAGATTCTCCTACGGCTGTTATAATTTTGTTATGCTATAAATTTGATCATATTAGTACTAGCACTTGTTTAAATTAATAACCAATTAAATTTATTGAATATCAAACGTGTCATTGTATAACCAATCAAACCGACGAAAGTGAAAATGATAGAACATGAAAACAAGACTGTGAATCTGGCAGTATAGTACAAAATTCTACGATAATTCTATTTTACGATGACTGTCATGCCTTTTACGTCCCCAAGCGGGGTGTGAAAAAGTATCACACTAGGCCGCCATAGTGTGCGTCACCATACTGCATTGTCTGCATTTGCAATAAGTATGGTGACCACAACTCTTGAATTCTGTTCCTGCTTTCCATCAGGCAGAGTAGACTCACTTTGGTGGGCTCTTAATATAGAGAAAAAAGAAATTAAGGGATGGTTGCAATTGAAATAAAGCAAGTAATGGAAGAAATCGGCAATTACAATATTTGAAAAAGAACAACACTAACATATATGTCTCATTATGACAGTACACTCAGAAAATTCATTTATGACTAAAATTAGGACTAAGCTATCGATTTTTAAACAAACAAAAGCATAACATTCGAAACATTTGAGCAGTAGATAATAAAGAAAATCAAACAATTATACTCGTAATCTATTGTTCGAATATCTCTTGAATTACTATCACGCAAAACATGGCTACTGATACAAACATTATAAAAGTATTAACTTGTAATTATAAAAATACTAAGAAGCGCTGTCATAATGAGCATATATGTTCTGACAACAAAAACAAAACAATCAAAGAGAACTGAATAGACCTCAATAGAAGTCATGACAAAAACTTCACAGGATGTCCGCTACAACACAATAAGTATTGTGACATATTTCGAACTATTTGTATCTAACAATCTTATTATACACGAAAGAATTCTAAGTCCCAATATATGTAATAATATGTATGTCTGAAAAATTAAATATTTCTAGAATGTATCTGATCATAAGGTGTACAACCTTATGGATTCTAAATCAAAAGTCACACAGTAATAATAAACTAAAAGAGCTTTACGAATTAGTATTTATTACTTAATACAAAAAAAGATTTTTCGAACCTAAGAAAGATTAACGCATGACATGCTCTTCGTATGAACAAGATAATAAAATTGAAAAGTTAACTTGGTATAAGTGTATTCACAATATTTACTAACAAATAGTAAACTACTCTACTTCAAAGAAGAAACAAAAAGAAAGCCGATAACAACGTTACAACCACAGTGATTTTTTTTAAAGAAAATAATAATGTACCTCAGTAAAAATTTAGGATTTTCTATGGAAGAAATACCGTGCGAAAAATATGTCTGTAATTCTTTTAAGCTAATATCTATATAAGCTAATAGCTAAACTAAGTTTCCTATTTCAATAAAGGAATTATATAGGAATTACATATTATACGTATATTATTAGGATAGTTACACGATCCAAAATAAAAACTGCTTTTTTGATACTATATCTAAATACTATGAAAAAACGTTAACTAAAAACTATAACCAACCTGTCTTTAAAACAGTTACAGCCATAGATAGCGAAGAAGACTGTTTTCTTTTGTTGATTGTACAAGCTATTAGAAACAATACACACACCCGTTCAGCCATCGCTGGTAACAACTAACAACTCATCATCGTCAACAGCTGTACATAGCTCTCCTTAGAAGGGAGGTTTCGAACTAAAAGCAGTAAAATCGTGTAGATTAGGTATCATAGAAGTGATGGTCTCAAATTCCAATCCTAACACGGTTCAGTTTAAGCATAATCATCAGGATTTGGTGATGGTCCGGGTCCCCTTTACAGAAGGACGCCTGAGACCGCCCGCCGGAGGTGGTTTTTAGTGGAAACACCACATACTCCTGGCTCCTACTTCCCCGAGGAGCTGGAAATCCGAAGGGATTTTTCGTTCCGACAATAAAAGAAAAGGGTTTTGTGATAAATACGGACGGTCTTATTCATGGGTTAAGAAAAGTCTCAAGAACAGTTTATGTTACAGTGACCGGTTTTTAGCTCAAACAATCATGTTCTTAATCAATTAAACTCAGAAAAGTTCTTCTAACTTATATACTCAGTTTACACAGAACAAATGCCATACCACCTCACTATCATTTGGTTATGATTCTCTAAGGATGTTGAATGTTGAATTGAAACGTAAAAACAATCTTTTATGTTTTTGCAAAATTTGAATATTCGGGAACAATAAAACCGAAAGAAATCAGTTATTTAAGAAATAAAATATACAACATTTTATTGACAAAAATTTTCCTGTCATAATTCTATTTATATTTAATACATTTACGCTTAAAGGAATCATTAATAAATGCTATACCAATCTATGACAACTTCGTATAAAATCAAAGATTTATATCCCTGACTTAGATTTTAAAGGCACTAACTCAGAATTTATCGTTTATGGCTGACAGAATGCGAAATCAATTGGAACCAATTAATCAGGGTAGCGGATACTCTCCGAGGGCCTTATAATTATTTGTAGGAACATTCAATTTTCTCCGACCAATCAGAATCGCCGTGACCTTGTTAAATCCATTCCAATTTCGAAGGAAGGCGTAAATATTACGAGTGGCGCGAAATGTAAATAGCTCGGTATCGCCGAAACGAAAGTGAAATATCCTCTCGTCCGCGCACCAAATTGAGGCAGCCACGTTATCGGATCGTTTGCTTTATTTACAGTTTGTGGTCGAATTGGGAACAGTTGCGAAGGGGCGAGGCGGGAGGTGTTCAAAACCATCCACTTCCTCCACTTTATGAATTGTGGAGCGGTCACCTACTTGCAAGTTGGCGACACCAATACCGAGTCCCGATGTTTCGCGTTCGTAAATATTGAACTTGGAAAAACCACAGGCACAGCCCGCACTGCGGTTCTAGCAATTTATTGTTATTACTTGTTGGTTTTGTGTTGCTGATTAAAACTCTTATTTTAGTTTATTTCAAGGAACAATGATATATAACATTTTTTCTTGTTATTAATATACTGTCATTGAAGGCATTTAAAAAGTTTATCAGTTCTGTCATCTGAAAAACTTGAAATTATCTTGTAATGAGTGTGGAGGTAGATTTTTTAAAATTTTATTCTAGTCATAATGTATTTTAAATGTAAATAATCGTTGTTTGTAATATATATCGACTGCACGGATGGCGACGTGCTTCAAACGGTGGCCGACCATTCTCTACTACGCCGAGTATTGTGGGTTCAAACACCGACGGGAAAACATTTTATGTGATCCACACAGTGCTTTGCTTGTGTATTTCTAAGGCCCCTGTAACACAGAATATGTTTCCAACGCCTTTAAAATGTCTTTTAATAGATTAATAAGATATAATATATATGTATTACAAAAGACGAAAGTCTGCTATTGATTTAAGCAATTGTGACGTAGTAAATGTACGAAAAGCTAAAAGGTTCATTGAACCAGAATCAGTAGTAAATATACTTTAATATGACGAAATTTAACAAAAAACTGACTTATACTGAATACGATATACACTATATACTAGAATATGGACAGCGGCCCATCGCAGTCACAGATTAGTATGCGAAGAGCTGAACCGAAAGCAATTAGACGTTTCGATTCCATCTGAATTCCAAATGGGTTTCGATTGGGACAAATAGTTTGGACCCTTTAAATTGGTGTCGAGGTGACGCGTGATGTTCTAATGTAATCACTCCGGTCAGAGGTTCGCTCCAATTTGCAGCTTACGGGCGAACTTCGATCTGTGTTCGATCTGTGTGATTTTGCAAATTGCGATTGTGGACTATAAAGACACTTCTACTGCTAAAATAAGCTCTGTTTTATTGAAGACACTTTGAAAGTAATTCAGAAATGCATCAACGCTACTTAGTATTTAACAGTTTATTGCTGATCTTATGAAACAGTAACTATACGTACTCATGTAACATAATTTTTAATTACATTATCAGGTAGTTAGGCAGTATAGCAGTACCGAATTATCATAACTTAAATCGTTCATAGTCACGAAAGATAATATCGTATTGTAGAATCGTTTTCTTTAGTAAACTGATTTAACAACACCTATTAAACTTTAAATGCTGTCATAAAGTTGAGATTTATCAGCAAAACTTGATGTTTATGAGAGAGATATGAAAAGGGGAATCCTATCTACAAAATTTATATTATAAAATAATGTTATTGCAAAAAGTAAAATGATAAAAAGATGCGTATAAGCAATTACTGATCGAAGCCCACAGACAATTGGTGTATCGATGTGGAGGGCTAAAATTACCAATTCAACAAGTTATAATGAATTGTTATACCACTTTTCCGAGTGGGTAAAACATAGACAATTATTTTTGGCATAGTAAGAGTTAACAAACTGTACAAGTTGTGTAAACTACTTTGTTGGTTAATTACTACTAATAGATCCTTCTTGACACTTAGTTTAAGTTCTTGTCCGGCACACAGAAACCTTTCCCTAGAAATGTGTAAATTCAGAGCAGATTAACAACTACAAACAGAATAAGTGTTGGAACAACAAGTTATATAACAAAATTATTCAGAGTCCAGCACCAGGGGACATAAACGGTGTAACTTCTTGGGCTTTGTTTCATTTCACTCCGAATAGTGCGGCGAGATAGTTCTCGTCGTCGTCAGTGCGGGGTGGTGACTGCCTCGTGCTAGTGATATACTACACCTCAGCGCCATATAAAGTGTTTATCACGACTTTTTATTGAAACATAAACGACCTGGCTTTATTACTGAGACAGTTCAGTACTATTGCATCGTCTTAAAAACATATACCACGTAGAAATGATTCCTTATGAGGTAGATGTCATAATCGTGATGCATAAATTTATTCAGAGTACTTTATGACTCTTTTAATTCTTGTTCGATACTAAGAAAAAATCCCTATTATTTTGTTATAATTAAGGCTGCTGTAAAACTATCAATAACAATAGAAATTCTAGTAAACAATAACATCAAGGTTCGTCAACAACTAAACTTTGGCTGTGATATAAACTGATAAAGAAACTATGCAAGCGGAAACTTTAACACCGCCCAAGTTTGGACAAATTATCTGTCCGCAGCGGCGGGTGTGTGTGTTTAGGACGAGGCATGTGGCAACAACTGGGCTGTTAAGAAAATTTACCTCAACCAATCTAAAAAGACCTTTGGCCGTTCATTACTCCTATCTACTAGCTGTATTCATCGGGGATACATAAGGATGTGTGAGAGATCAAGAAAAAGCGGTCCCGTCAACACTTGCACGCGACATTTGCGAGGCACCCTTTAATTTTCCTGAGTCACTTGTTGTCGTTTGCGGAATTTATACACACATATGTTTTGATGATTTTGTGTTACATGAATGCGTTAACTTTGCTGTGGTAACAGATTTCAGATATCTGCATTCCTTGTAATGGTACCCTCTACATTTGAACATATTCTTTGCCGAAAATTACGGGTTGAGGGACATATTTACACACATTTAGAAAATTTCTGCAGCAGCATTTACCCTTTGGAGCGCTATTTACAATGTTTTCTTATTATTCAAAATTTAATATAATTCATATCAACTTCGAAAGCCATGCCCAGATAATGTTGTCACCCCTACTATACTAACTTTTCAGCATGTAGACAATGTGCTGATCAACATTTATGCATTTCTACACACATACAGATACAAAATAAATATTTTGTTTATTACACAACTTATTTATTCTGGATAGAACTGACGATCTCTTACTTCCTTGGCTTAGGAGACAGGATCATCGACCAACAGGCTAACCATGACTTTGTATCAAAAATATTATTCGACGCTTGAAAGGGAAACATTTTTGACAGTGAGTAATTTTAACTTGTCTAATACTCGGGTTTCGATTTTTATAACATTCATATAAAAGCTTAGGCAAAAAAAATAGGAAATTTCAAGAAACCCTCTGCTCGTACGAATATAACGTATCATAAACAACTATTATAAGAATGGATTTTTACCTTTACATTAATTATTTCTGTAGTTAGTATTGGGTCTTACTCTTAATTCCCTCATAGGTGCATCACATTTAAGTACCGCATGTTATCGACTTGATCGTTATAATCCAACTATTAGTTAAATAAATGATATGTTTGAATCTGATTTAGATCCTATCTTCATATAAATTCCTTGGGCAAAGATTTATGACCGTGCCTAAGATCATTACAACTACAGATCTTAAATCTAATATAAATTATTTTATCAATTGTCAATCTCGATTCAGGTTTGATTGAATTGCAATTCAGAAATTCTCGGTTTTGGAAAGTCAAGCCCTTCGTTGACTCATTAAGTTAAATTTATCGTCAAGTTGGTTATTGCTGATTTGTAGCGCCTCTAGCTCATAAACCGTCTCCTTTATAAGTCGTGAAATAACTTTAGTTAATCTTACTTACTTTCATCGGTCTATCAATTTATTGTCTCTCTATAGGTTTGGCGATTACAATTGGGTAGATGACTGTATCGTAAATAAATACCAATGTCCACTTCATTAAAACTAATATCGCGAAACATCTCGGCAAATACAATTAACATAGCTTTTTATTGTTATTACGAATTTTAATCAAATATACAGTGAAATATATTGTTCAATTGAGTAGTCTAAAACAGTGACGTCACAATTCGGTATTTAGCACATTTTTCATACAAAATTATCGTTTTGGCAGATGATAAAAAGTAACTAATTTGACTAAGGTGTCATCTAGCCTATTCCCGAAAATTGCTAATGCCCTAGAACATTGTCACATTAAGTCACGTGACGTCATACAAAATTAAAAAGTACAGTTTGCAACAAAAACGTAATTTTCAGTTTAATTACAGAATTAGACAAATTTTTACGGTTTGATGTTGTGTGACTATGACCGATACACTTATTATGATTGGTAGTTAAATTAGATAACGATAAAAAGTCATAAAAATAATTAAAAGACCTATTATTCGTTACAGCCGGTAAGTTTTATTTATATTGAGTGATTGTGTTTGTTATTATAACACACGCCTACTATCACAAATTCTTACAACAACTGAGACGCGCCGTCCACTCAAGGTCAATTTCACTTGGCTCGCTAGCATCATTATTGTGCTCTTAATATTTATACTCGTATATCATATCTATCAATTGCAAAACTCGTTTTTCGGCCGAAACCAAAGTTTACATAAACATTAAAGTGTCTGTTGTATACTGCTTCTAATCTAGTGTATTTTTTTGTTTGCGTATACATACAGACAGTTAAATAGTGTTAAATAAAATAAAAATACGATAGTTGTTAAATACATAACATCACATCACGAATATATAAACAAAATTAATTTTATATTATTTTATAAAAGTGTTATCATACTTTAAGGAAAATTGGATAAAACTACAGAAACGCGAATTTAAACGAAAATATATATAATAAAATAATTGTGAATTAGAACACCACTGCTTACATGAGTCGTTTAACTTTAGACGTGAGTGTTGTGCCCTCGGCGACAACATAGTGACGCCGTCGCGACGCGCCCACGATCTTTATATACTTATTTCTAACCACAATCACTTGCTTTTTAAAATATATAAATTGTTTAGATATACGTTTATTCAATTGTTTATGTGAAAATGCTCAACTAGCTTACGAATCGGTAGCATGTGTCACTTTTTAAAAAGTAAGTACTTTGGTTGTACCGTATTCTTTGGACCACCGTTTCAAATATTTGGTAGTCGTAGGTTATACACGATTTTGTTCTTACTTTGGTATGTCCATAAAATTAATGACGCATTTTCATAGCTTTACCCGTAAATTAAGGCTCATAAATAATCGTTAAATCATTAAGTCCGTAGACTAAGCCTCTGCAGTTGCGACGAGATACCACTTCAATGACAGTTCTCCACCGCCTTTAACATATGCTGGACATACGCTCGTGAACTGACAGGTTCGGTTCGTCCTTCCTGTAAACATAGGTTAAAATCTGGAACTCACTACCAGTGCACGTGCTTCCTTCCCACTTTGAGCCCGAGTTTTTTTAGCGGATCATGACGGGATGTGATATCAACAGACTTTAATAGTCCACTGCTGGACATAGGGTTTTCTTTGGCAAGGAGGTTTTATATGAGCATTTGCGATAAGGAATGATATATGCTAGCGTGCGCTATCTAAACAAAGACTAAATTGTGAAGTGTCATACAAGGAAATCTTTGTTGAAATTAAATTGCAAATATTATAATTTTAGATATTTTAACAAAAGATATTATGTCAATGGTTTCATATAATCATTTTTGTTATATATCATCCCGTGGTATATGGTACACAGTAGAGCAATAAATATTAGCCGAGAAAATGAATCAAGATAAGGAGGCAGAGGGGACAGAGCTCACGCCGCCTGGTGGCTGGCGCGGTCCGGCCGGCCTCGCGCATATCACCGCACTTTGTTCGCACTCATTGAGCTGTGTAAAAAGATACAGGCTCCCCTATTTCATTTATACTAGCCTGTTTATGTAGCTAAATAAATTGCTTTCATTTCACTAGTAATCTGCTTTTTTGCTTTGATCTAAGTTTGGTCTTTTATTTTATAAAAATCAATTTGTTTTAGCCGTTCTTCATTTATAACACTTGAGTTACGATTCATCTGATTTAATAATCCTAAAGATAATATTTGTAAATGACCGTTTTATTCACTTTTTTTAACAATTTTATACATAATTTGCGTTTTTAGAAAAGTTATTATTCATAATTTTTCTGTTATTTGACAAAATTGTAACAGCAATTTAAATAACATCTAACTAACGCTGGCAAATCAAACAGTGCAAGTCTCAAAGCTGTTAAAAAAAATCTAATATAAAATACTACTATAAAAAGCGTGGAAGGCGATATCAGTTCGTTTGCGGTGACAATGACAAATAAAGTATTGAAGGCAGTGGTAACAAATGTCATCGCGTAGCGACAAATCCGTGGACCGATTCGATTTAGCGAACGATTCCGTGTTCCTACAGCCCGAACACATTTATTTCCCGCCGTTTGATCTCTACAGGTATTTGCCTTTATCAGGTAGACTCATTCACGATAGCAAAACCCCTCGAACCATTCTTTAAACGACCGATGTTGGATCAGCATCGGGTTCTTATAATAAAACTTTACGGCATATTTTCTTTACGATTTCTTAGGATTTGTAAAATATAGCTGAATCTTGAGCAAATATTATAGGCACTCAACATGATTAATGCGTCTGACAATATGTTTAGAGGACAAACTTCTCAACATAATTCTATCAACATTACATGGGCATGTTCTAAATTATGGCTATCAACGGGTTCTATGACAAATTACGAGGGACAAACTAATAAACATGAGAACATCTAAATAGCATCTGGTGTTAAAGCGAGACGTCTCAATAATTCAGCGAAGGCTGGGGCGTGTCGTCAAGGTACAGCCGGGTAATGTTTGGCAAATGTTTGCATATGACCCATCCCGGCCCCAAATACGGGGGGAAATTGTATGCGAATTGCGAGCAACGCTTCGTTCACAATACTTGGGTTCCTTTCCGGCAACAGTTTAAAAGCTTGTAGACAGAGATTGTAAAAAAATCTCAGTAGGTTAAATTTGAGTCGTAATTTGTTTTAGGCTATGTATGAGTTTATTTACAGTTACGGTATACAGCTTGGTATCAAAAAGGTGGAGATTACCTAAAGCGGCAAATTTAACTTCGGTGTTAACTTCTTTCAGTATATTCGTACCTTTTGTTGGTATTAGTATTGCGCCGGCTGGGTACTAAATTGTAGGCTCAGCACTCGATCCTTGTAATTTGTGGAGTGTTTCTGCTGAATTGATGAATTATTACATTGAACTTTTAATATATATGCTTTTCTCCTATTTGTGAACTTTGATAAAGGGATATTTATGAGTGTTTATGAAATACACTACATAAACTGAGGCATTGTTCTGGAGTTTATTTTTTATATTGTATAATTTTCAACTGAGGTCGTTGAGATTGTCTCGTTGGTCTAGCGGTTACTTGTTTGTTAGTTGGTCGATTGGGTGGGGCCAAAAGTCTTATTGTGCTTTTCTTATAAAAAATTCTTAATTATTGCCCGTAGTAGAGAATTTTGGCGATGTTTCAGCTTGTTCTTTGGAGAACATGTTAAGCCCTTGGTCGCGATTGTCATGAACATCTATGACAGTTAACCTTCGAATTCAGTTCATTCTCGGTTGCGGAGGTCTAATGCCAGTCGTTCTGTGGAAAAGTGATAATAACTTTAAATTAATTGAACTAACAGCCGAACCCAAATGACGTTGGTAATATTAAAAGCAAGGAAGGTGATTTCAACTTAGGTAATTCAAAAACTAAAAATCGGACTCTGAAGGACAGTTGCTATTCATGTAACTTGTGCTTAAAGTTGTGATTATAACTGCAATAATGTAACTATGCCTTTTAGATAAATTGAAAATATTGACAAATAGAAGTCCCGTTCATAGGATTATCCTTTTAGCAGGCACGGGCACTAAACACTTGAAACAAAAAGAAACTGGTTCTATTTTTAGTAATCAGAGTATATTTAAATAGATGAACTCGACTCGGATCAGAAATGTTTTCCTATTTGTAATATTCTTGTTCTATTTTATTCACACTATGAGTTATAGTGCATTCTATGAATCTTAAAGCCGATTCGTTATTGCTGTCCAAAGCTGGGTTGGTATCCAGCTCAATTCGTGACCGAAATACATACGCGACTTGCAACATGATAAATTTCCGTGTCTAGTTTAGGATAGACAGAAATATATCTAGATATTTAAATATTTAAGACCTCGACTCATGCTAGATCGCTCGGGTGATAGGTTAAATTTCTGCATGATCTTATTTCAATCTTGTAGTGATTGGTATTGTATAAGAATTTCGTATTTCAAGCCATTCTTTAGCTTAATTTAATTTATGACAAATATTCAAAATATTGATCTATAAACTGGACGAGAACATAGATTTAGTCCTAAACTAAGGCCTTATTAACGACAAAATTCTAATTCTCAGACTAAGTATTTTTAGCTAATATTTTACAAGATGTTTTTACACACATACAACAAATTATAAATAATGTAAATAGTTTAACTCACGTCAGTTTTTTGAGAATTCACTAGTTTTGGTGTTACACACGCCGTAATCCCAACACCTAAACCTATCGGTGCAGGAAGTTTCATTCGTTAAAAATGCCCCATATTGCTACCTAAGTGAGTGAGATGAGTATTAATTTCTAAAATTGTTTGTCCCACAAAACACATTACTTGCAAAATATTATAACTTTGAGTACGAACAAAAGTGATTTTTGAACTTTTTTATTATTATTTTCTATTGCAATTTCAAGGGATATTAAAACAAATCGAGTGCATAATTTTGGTAAGTACAACTATGTAACGTAAATGAATAATTTATTTTCATTTCAACAGCTGAAGACCAGCCAACTGAAATTAACACTAAGCAGTCTCGAAACTTACTCAACAAAAGCATTATTATTCTAGCTCAGACAAACACAGTAACCGATGGGTACCCAGGTACGCACATCCTCAGTCATGCAACTGAAACAATAGAACCACAACACAAACAGGATATTGAGACGTGTGTCTTTGAATCTACATTGTTTACGACAAACACGATAGAACCCTTCAATTTAAATAGGGTAAGTTATAGTTTTCGAATGGAAGGACATATTTACATTGTACGATACGATGTTACTTACGAGTACTCGTATGTGACACAAACTTTGTACGGCTTAAACCAAACAACACAAGGGTTATAAAAACGTGGCTAAAAGAATAACTCTAATTAAGAATAGTTGGACCTCATAAAAGTTTCAGAATGGCTATAAGTTGAAATGAAGGTGTAGATAAAGTGTTTGATATCAATTCTTTAATATTAATCTAAACAACTGACAAATAATCTTTTGTTTTCTTACCAAACTGAAGCCATGGTAATCAAAAGTAAATACACCTACACTCACAGTATTCATAATAAATATCCACATTATACTGTCATAACTTTGTCTAATTCATGTAACTTGGGGATAAGTCTATTGTCGCCAATCAGAAACTTTGGGACTTAAATAACATAGTACTATGATACTTATTGTTCAAAATAAATATTACCGAATTAATTTTATAAAATTAATCAGTATTCTTCATCTTTAATTCTCATATTTTGAACTGGACTGGTACTTGTCTTAAGTGAAACAAATTCAATTAAAATATGAATTACAGATATTGTGTCCAATATCAAAAAAAACCTTGGCTTTGGAATTGATTGTCGCGTTACAATTTAATTGCAACTATGAACTATGTCGCAACTATAAATTGAGAGGCTTTATTAAACATAAGAATGATAGTTTAAAGTTCAAAATAATATAATAGTGAACTATTTGTTAAAAAATCAGTTAGAAGAGCACATAAACATTGTTGTACTTATTATTTATCGGAGAATCAACTCGCTTAGATTAGGCAGTTAATAAAGGATATTATCAACTCTATATAATCTTTTCCTTGATACGTATCCTTTTGAACTGTCATTATATACTTAGTCTGGCCATAAATACTGTTACACTTAATTATAAAAAAATATTACATTTGAATTTCGAATCTGTCATTTTTATACGATTGTTCATTGTGTTTTCTCATTTTGGCGCCAATACATTGTAAAATATTTTGCGATATTAAAATGGTGTGGGGTGATAAAGAGAACCGAATCGCTGTGATAGCATTACACAAAGTAGGTATGGAGCCAAATGCAATTTTTAAAACTCTCCATACACTTGGTATTAGTAAAATGTTTGTGTACCGGGCTATTAATAGGTACAATGAGACCTCCTCTGTTTGTGACAGAAAAAGATCTGGCCGTCCACGTAGTGTTCGTACGAAAAAGGTGGTCAAAGCAGTAAGGGAAAGAATTCGAAGAAATCCTGTCCGAAAGCAAAAGATTTTATCTCGGGAAATGAAGATAGCACCTAGAACCATGTCGCGTATTTTAAAAGATGACTTAGGACTTGCAGCCTATAAGAGACGCACTGGCCATTTCTTAACTGATAATTTAAAGAAGAATAGGGTGGTAAAATCGAAACAACTACTGAAGCGGTACGCAAAGGGAGGTCACAGAAAAATTTTGTTTACGGATGAGAAAATTTTTACAATTGAGCAACATTTTAACAAACAAAATGACCGTATTTATGCTCAAAGCTCTAAGGAAGCTTCCCAATTAGTCGACAGAGTGCAACGTGGACATTATCCGACTTCAGTGATGGTTTGGTGGGGTGTTAGCTATGAAGGAGTGACTGAGCCATATTTTTGTGAAAAAGGTATCAAAACATCGGCACAAGTGTATCAAGATACCATTCTTGAGAAGGTAGTTAAGCCCCTTAACATCACCATGTTCAATAACCAAGTATGGTCCTTCCAGCAAGACTCGGCGCCGGGTCATAAAGCTCGGTCCACGCAGTCTTGGTTGGAATCGAACGTTTCGGACTTCATCAGAGCTGAAGACTGGCCGTCGTCTAGTCCCGATCTTAATCCGCTGGATTATGATTTGTGGTCAGTTTTAGAGAGTACAGCTTGCTCTAAACGCCATGATAATTTGGAGTCCCTAAAACAATCTATACGATTGGCAGTGAAGAATTTTCCCATGGAAAGAGTGCGTGCTTCTATTGATAACTGGCCTCATCGTTTAAAGGACTGTATTGCAGCCAATGGAGACCACTTCGAATAAGCTTTTTATATTTTTAATTGTTTTATATTTATGTATTAAACTGACACACTGTAAAAGTAATAAATGTTATTTGCAGTTAACAATTTTCTTTTTTCTTTATTACAATATTTATGGCAAGACTAGGTATATTAACATTAGGTTCTATTGTGTGTTTTAGATACCACACAAAATATTAATAAAAGAAACGGAATAACAATAGATTGTATTTTCTGGACAGCTGACAGTCGTATCGTAATCGTATCGTAAAATACCAAAAGTATATACTTGTATTGTGAGAGGTTATCCCTTCATTTCCTTTTGCCCGTGGATAATATGTAAGGCTCACGCACACAACTTGATTGATTTTCGCTCGATTACACTATGTAGTTATGTGAAGTCGATTGAAAATGTTGAAGCAATTTAAACAGTTTATCGTAGACCGATAAATCAGTTTAGTTGATGAATGGCTTTTGTTTCGATTTCACTTACTTGTGATGTTATTGAGTGTAAATAACATTATCATAAGTTTTGATTTAGATACTTGTCTTAGTAACAATTGAATTTATATTGCGATAAAGTAATAAGGTAAGAAATAAACTGTTTAGAATTAATGGCAAATTTAGAAATAAAATTAAAATCTAAAATTATCTTACGGTTTATTGTATATATCATTTGGCCTTTAGCGCAAAAGTGTTCTAGAAGGAAGACTATGGACCGGTAAGCGTAAGGACGTCATCCGAAAAGCCGGGTAGTTAAGATCAAAAAAATCGTAGTTGAGGTTAGAACACGTTTGGAATTATAAAAAAGATGATTCGAATACAGCTAAGCCTTTGCCACGCACACTAAGAAATCAAAACATCAGTCAGATTTGCAAGGAAAAAAACATTTTGATAAATTAATAGGAAGATTAAATCCAAATTTTCCATAAACTGAAATCTGGAGTCTTAAAAAATTAAAATTTAATCGCTTCTCAGATTGCGGTTGCGAAAAAAATAAATGATAACTGTTTTCATCTCTTAATTTTATTTCGGTCAGAATTTTTGTCCTTACAAATTTTTTATTTCAAAATATGGGAAAAAAGTTGAAACATCTTATGTCCTTGAACATTATATATTTTTCTTAAACGTCCCTAGTGAATTACATTTCATTCCATTCTCATAATTACTCATTTAGATAGAACTTCGTTTAGACAGTAGATAATGAGTGATGTGTATCAGCTTTGTGAATACTCGTAATTATTTAACATTATCTAGTAATAAATTAATATAGATAATATTTTTTTTTGTTTATTACAAATAAATATAATATGTGCGCAAGTTAGTAGTATCTCATATTTATAAGTGTGTTACCTACATACTTTGATTACCCTAAATGTGTTATTTTCTATATTAAATAAAGGGTCAAGAGACTAGACTTGTGGGTCCTTGACCCAATTATGATACGATCCTGTAAATATTGATATTGCTCTACGTTTATGATACCTTTGAAGTGATGTATACTGTTCTTACAATAGGGTTCGGTTTAGAATAATAATTACATAGATGAAAATATAGTCAGTTTCAGACGAGATAAATAAAAATGATGAAAGGGTCCATGGTAAGAGGTACAGCAAATCTCGAACGAGGAAGAGAACTTCCACTGCAATAGTTCAAAGGGGCATAGATATGCCTGTTTTACAATTTCAGAGGCTGCAAAGCCAGAAGCTCTGTCTAGTTTAACCTCAGCCAGATGAACATTAGGTCTCTTGTTTCATTATTTTTGTTCGTTATTAACATATCAGAAAATATTGAAATAATAGTTATTAACGAAACTAGCGAAACATTAATATTTCAATTAGTCCGCATATACAATTCTAAGTAATGTGTGGAAGAAGGACAAAGCCTTGGGTAGGTTATGGTTAGAGAGCGCTGTAATATCCCTAAGTTATTACTTAATTAACACCGGAATATTCATTACTTTCTATATCAGGAAAGTGGCCATCTGATCTTTGCAGCACTAAAGTATTAGTGTTTGCATTTATTGAATACAAAATAACGAACCTTACAGTTTCGTCTCAGCAGGAAGTGTGGTCAAACAGTGCAGTACATGTTTTGTAAGTGGCGTATTTCACTATCTACCGTTTATTTATCGTATCTTACCTTATAAATCTATATTGTATTGTAAATCTATTCACCAATGTTCTGTCTTGTCATACATATTTATAGCCGATCATATCACAGTGGACCTCGATATTTGTGATAACCTAAAGATTGAGATTTTAAACTGGTGCTTGGTTCTAATCTCTTTTACTTAGTGGTGTAGTCTTAAAAAGTCACTTCCAACACTAGAACATATTTTTTTAATGGTATTGGGGGTAAATGGTCAGACGGGTCATTTGATGGTAACCACCGCCGTGACACCAATGGAAATTTGACACATCAATGTAAAAAATGCTCCGCGAAAAAGTGTTAAAAAATTGCTTGGCGAAGATTGTCTGTGAGCCCCTGGTACACTTCGGTCGCGCCGGTCTAAATGTACCGGAACCTGTCTCTCCCACTGTTAAAAGTAATGAAAAGAAAACTTTTTACCTCCAAAATGGAAGGCAAATAGTGTGTCCGATAATATTTGCTGAAAGACTGGCAAGTGTGACTTGAAGTTTCGTGAGTTTCTTTAGTAGTTTTGTAATAAACGTATTGATATATTTACTATGTTTTTTTACCTGACTACAGGAAGCCAAAAGGAAGGGTAGTCTATGTATGTTTCACCGTAGTGCCGGCACTACTAAACCGATTCTAATGGATGAGGTGTTAATAGATTCCTAATTATAACCCGGGTGACATTGATTATATAAATTATGTTTTCCAAAAGCTTTGACGTTGTCAGATTATAATTTTTAATTTTTTTCTTGTTCAATAACAACTTCTTGAAGAAGTTTCTATGTTAAAAACTATTCAAAAGATAAGGCTCCGTAGTTTCGAAGTTAAAAAGAAGTAATAGTACTTTCGTTGCAAATCTGTGGTTCAATAATCACAAATTTTTAATTCCTGCGACCCAAATAAATCGATAACTCAACTTATTCCAACCGATAAACTTGTAGTAAATTGTCTGTGTTAAACGGACAGCCGTAATAGTTATCCTGTATGATTACGTGTGTTTTATTTTCACGAATAGAAAAATAAATATTTATTTAATTTCACTCGAACTTCATTGGTGTAATAAATATAAGAAGAAAACCTTGTTCTAAATTGTAACCTATTTTGTCGATCAATGTATAAGCTTGAACTCTAATAATGATTTTATATCGTAGATACGTTTATTGTAAAATCGAAGAAGTGTTTGTGAAAATCGTCGCATACAAACAAATTTTATTAAAGAAAAGAAATTAAATGTAGCAAATATATACGTAGTTAATATAATAGAATTTCCCGAAGCGAGCAATCTTAAACCAGAATCAGACGGGCGATCGTCGACGACGATAAGGCACGCAGGTCGAACGCTCCCACCGCAAGTCGCCCGTCTGTTGACGCACCGATCGGAGATAAATTATCCGTTCCTTGTTCCGCAGCGATTGTTAACATTGCTACATAATTGTGCTCAAGATGCTGTACACGAATATTTATTAATCTCGAGTGAATTATTGACAACTCTTCGTTGTGAAGTGCTGTGACTGCTTTTGTTTGCAGCTGTTATCCAAGAATGTCAACGATTCCAGATTATATCTGATGGAACGATTTTGTGTTTCATTTAACCACTCAATGGAATACAGGTTGAACAAGGATTTTATCTTCAAATTTAACTGATCTTAAGGTACGTTTATATTGAATGTTTTATTATGTTTTAATGTAGTTTCTCTTGTGGTACATAATTAACTCAGTGAAATTAATATAAATTATAAATATGTTACATACGAAATATAAGACTAAATGTGAGTTACTAAGAGCGAGAATATTTTAATTTTAGGAATATTAAACCACATGGTTTTTGTCTCCCGTAACGTTTGCCATATACGGGATACAAAAATTTACTTTCAAATGTTATATTTTTATTTTTTTCTATATTAAGAGCGTGCCAAAGTGATTCTACTCTGCCTAATGGAAAGCATGAATAGAATCCAAGAGTTGTGGTCACCATACTCATTGTAAATGCAGACAGTACAGTATGGTGACCCATACTATGGCGCCCTTGTGAGATGCTTTTTTACACCCCGATTGGGGACGTAAAAGGCATGACAGTCATCGTGACGGTGTGAGGCTTACACAATTACCACGATAACTGTCACCCCTGCATCAATGGGCCTCCGGTCTTTAAGTTGGTCTTCTGTGCGAGGGTAGTACTGCCCCGGTCGAGCCGGCCCTCTCGTGCTGAAATCAGCGTGGCTGGCTGGCAATTTAATTAATTTATCTCTATGTCCAGCAGTGGACATCTTATGGCTGAGGTGATGATGTTGATAATGATGATGATGATGAATGTCTATGTACATAATATTTTATTTATTTATATATATATATATATAATTCTATTGCACTTACTAAGGCAAAATCACACAATGCTGAGAAGTTCTAAAAATGACACTACTCGTATGTTACGTTGTATTTAGAATAATGAATATTTTAAAGTAATTCACAAGTTCATTATGTAATGGATAATGAATCTGTCCACGTCTATATGAGCAAGGCGATGCTTCAGTGTGTGTACGTTCTGCACTAGCGGATGACTCGACAGCGCGCTTCATACATTGCGCACAATAAGCACGTGAGGACATCGATTTGCTAAATAGTGTTGTAAATGATAATTTTATGCCGTGTGAGTTTTAATTTAGGTTAAAATATTGAAAGGGTTATTTTTCCTATGAAAACATTAAACATTTGAGCAAATTCTTCACAAATTCAGGCGTAAATAAGTTTTTATAATACCACAGTATTACGTTTCAAGTATTGCAGATAGTTCCTAAATGACATTGTGTACCACAGAATTACATTTTAAAAACGTTGTCGTTCTGATTTAATTGCAAGGTAATTTAATTCAGAACTTAATGATTTTAGTTTTGAATGCTCAAATAATTCACAGTTTTTTATGGTTTTGATAACTAAAAGAATTTACCTTTTAAAGTAACTATGATAGTCCAATTCATATAATACATAAAATAACGGGGCCCCGGGGCTAATCTAGGCCCCAAGGCGTAAGTCGCCATACTGTATTGTCTGCAATCGTATTGAGTGTGACGACCACCACTCCTGAATTCTGTTCATGCCTTCCATCAGGCTGTGTAGAGTCACTTTGGTAAGCCTATTATATAAAAAAAATTATGCATGTTAATTAATATTCATTTTAAAATATCATTATTGATTAATTAATTGCATTCTCATATGAAGAAAAAAATTCGTAAGATTTAGATTCTAGTGATATTATGGGGGAGGGGGAAAAGATGATATGATTAAATACAACTAAAAGAAAGAACAAGATAAGGAAGGGTGCAGTGCTCGTTTTTGTTTTGTTTTTTTAGTTTTCGAAGTTGCAGTATATAGTTGTCTTTCCCTGTAACCTAAACCACAAGTTTAGGTTACAGGGAATGACACCTATGAACAGCGTCCCGGGTGTCTCTTATGGTATGCCATTGTTAGGCTCATAGAAATATCCATACTTTCATATTTGTTGTGTTGTAGGAAGAAGTCAAGTCGTGAAGCCAATAATTGTCATTTATGTAATACTAAGTAGAAAAAAATCCTTCAACGAGATTAATGAACTATGTTTTATTTTTCAGGTGTGTTTAAAATATTTAAATAAGTAAATAAATTACAAACACGGATGTATTTTATTATTCCTATAAGACACAGACTGATACCGATTAAAAAGCAAAGAAAATAATTTTACCTTGCGATTATATTTTGTAGACGCGGAATTAAGAATCAATTGCATTGAAATTATGACTATTAAATCGAAATAAGATGCTTCGGATGTTTTCATATTTTATTTTAATTTTATTTTTTTAAGACTGACTATTTTTCAAAAATCAGATAAATAACACTTCTCATAAAAATAGTCGATTCCACTTAAAGGAATAAATAATACTTAATTTTTAGTGTTCTTTTTAATGACGGTGAACTCGCCGTGGAATTAGGTACCTGTACCTTATAACAAGATTTGTGCAGAGGCAAAAGCCACCATATATTTATTAAGCTTAGCCGAGCAGTAAAAAGTTACATTCATTTATTTAATACCGTACGTAAATTCGCAGTGAAAGCGGCTCAGCGCTAAAAAATAAGTACGAGCAAAAAGGTCATATACTTGGTGCCTAAGCCTCCGTACAATTACTGCCTTGCAGTTATATTGGACGGAAGAGACGCGATGGCAACTTGTATACAAATAAGATAACATACTCATTAGTATCATTTATTGGTAGATTTTAATAAATAAAAAAAAATAAACATCTGCCTCACCAAGTATGACTACTAAAACTGACCATATTTTTTCTATACATTACGTTATCAATAAAGATATAGACATATAGATAGATACTATTTAGGCAGATGTTAGGCTAAAACCTCGTTTCTAAGGAGAGGCTTATGTCGAGCAATGGACTGTAAAAAGCTGTTGGCGAAGCCTCGAAGATATATACAATAATAAGTATAAAAAAAGCTCAGATGAAGGTTGTGAGTTCACGATCATTTGTACTGCACCTGGGTGTAATTGCTCTACTTGTACTTACATATATTTAATAAAATATAAGTGTTTTTTTAGACATTTGATTACCAAAGTATAAAATCAACCCCATTTGAGATCAGGTGGCAGATATTTTCATAGCAAATAATAATTAGCTTAAAAAAATAAATGTGCAGTACACGCGTTTGGAACGAAATCCCTTTCGTATGTTCATTTAGGAAATCAGTTAACATTAATATTTTTTGCTCATCCTGCTTTACCTTCGAGAAATCACATTTTTTAATTTTTTTGATGTTGTATCGTGGTGAAATAATTTACAATTAGATATTGATGTTGTATTATAATGACTATTATTATGCTATATGTTTTTACCGATTTAATAAAGAAATATCAATAATTATATTAAGTTGCAGTTATGGTGTCACGTACGGATAATGAAGTAAGGTGGCAGACTACTTATCGGTATACTTCAATCTATCTTACTTTTATGGTTTTTCGTAACGCGTTACATATTTTTACCTAGGACCTCTCGCCAACCTACGATGTGGAGCTTTATTACGAAATATCACCATATTTAATGCACTGACGTCATAATGAACTGTTCAAATTGTATTCTCGATTCACTCATTTATTCTGTTCAATTAAGCATATTGTCACTCCTACGAGCAGTATTTTTCTTTGAGTTTGAATGGAAACAAACGAGAAGTTCACACTTCAAAATCAGAAAAAAAAGTTGAAAGGTGTCAAGGGACATCCGGATGGAACGAATAATCGTCGCGACACTACACTTTTCAAAGCAAAACAGAAAGACGGAATGAAAATAATTGGCGTGCTTTCTATGAGAGAGAGAGAGAGAGAGAGAGAGATACACAGAGAAACATGCGCACGCCGCACAGCTTACTACATTATAACATAAAGCGTCGTGACAACTTTTCGTCTGAATTTCTTCCGTCTAGCCTCCTTCGCAACGTGCGATAAGAAACTTCGTTCCAAAAAATTTCTAATACAATTCATAAATAACGCAGCTCTGAGGTAACAAACATAATATTACTTTCAATGCTTTTCTGTCTATACTTTTTATTAGTTTATCTCATCTATTAGCCTTAACACAGCCCACATACGGTGCGTCTGACCGTCAAGATCATCCCATCGCTTCGAACATACGACTAATCAATAGTAAAACCGCATTATCAATCAATTAATCGTGTTGTGAAGCGGAGGCCAATTAACTACCAGCAGCGGTGAGATGAAAAGATTAATGCGAACGGCTGTAGATAACAATTGTAACCAAATTATTATCGACAACGAATTGGTGAAAGAGACGGAGGACGCATTGCAGGCACGGCAGTAAGATAACTTATTTTTTATGTTTTAAAATGAATTTGTGAATATGAATTGCTTAAGATTTTAAATTGGCAACAACAGTATTATGATGTTGGTGATATTTTTTTTATTTAAAACGGTTTCAAGTTCGTGTTAGTTTTATTTTTTATTTTTATTTATCTATTAAATCTCCACTTCAACTAACGATATAAACACATAATACACTCATAATTTTTAAAACAGTGTACTCCTTCACTTATTCGAGACTTCAGTATGCATCGTATCAAATATAAAAACAATTCAAAATACCTGATACAAAATCGATTGTCCTAATATTCCTTTTAGTAACATCGTGAACGCAAAAAAAATTTAAACCACATCTAAATTCAAATCATAAACAAAAATTAAATTATTTTATACATAAAGTATAGTTTCATCGTCGTTATTTTCAGTGAGCAACACTTCAAATATGTAAAATTGAAACCTCTTTGCATAAGTGATGGCGCTAACACTTCTCAACTACGTCCCGCCGCCGCGTTGAATACCTCCACAAACTTTGTTACACAACATCCAACTTGCAGATTATTTTATGTTTGTTGTTCACTCACTTGCTGTTGATTTATACGTACCGAAAGACGCAAAGAGCTGTTAAGATGTACACGATTAATTACAGTTTAGTAAAATTCAACAACAGGAGTTGAAAAGTAATAAAATCCTCTAAAATACATCTTTTAGTTTAAACTAAAAGATATATTTTAGATGATCTAAACTATGATCAAATAATGAATTATTTGATCATAGTTTGAATAATGAATTATTAAACTATGATCAAATAATTCATTGTTTGATCATAGTTTGGATACAGTGAAAAACGTATTTAATTCTATCTTAAGAAACATATCCAACTTCTGATTACTAACGCGCTATGGTCACAATTATTTCCGATTAGTATGTGTCTACATAATTTCCTAATATTTCTAACGTTGGACATAATCACCTCATTTGAAAAGTGAACATTTGTGTTGGATGAGCATAACCCATCTCTCCACTTTTATATCATATAAGTTCAAACTTAAGAGATCTACTAGTACATTAAAGAGCCACTACTCTGTAAATGTTGGTACTTTTTAAAGCGATTCCGATTCTGTCATCAGATCAACTCGAACATTTAAAATTGTAGCATCATAATCCAAAATAGAGTACATTTAAAGTTTATTATAATGAGAAGTGGGCTGAAATAATATTGTTAGATTTATTTCATCGTAAGCGGTCGGTTAGTAAAATCCAAGATCGATTGCACGGATACCGTTTCAGTGGTCACCTTGCCACTTCATACTGCGCTGTGTATTGTGGTTACAATTCCCATATGAGTCAACTCGTTTTGTAATCCAGAAATTGTTATTCTGAGTCTGAGTGTTCTTTGCGTCTGTTTTATTTATGTACGTAAAGTCCTAAAGTGTTAAATAACTTTAAAAACAGCTAAAATTTCTAGTGCAGAACCTCGTTGTTTTAAAGAAAAAAAAGTGAAGTTAGAAATATTTTAGAAGCGTGTTATTAAAGAAATAACTCTTAACTACCAGCTGTCAACGAAAAACTACTACTTTTTTCTTGTTTGGTGAATATATGAACGCATCGATGGTGTCAAGAACAGGTCAGAGTTAATATACTGACCATCTCCAACACAGAGCACTATACATCGAATCGCAGCGCTCATAAATACATTTGTGTGTAGATAAGTACCCTGACACCCGCATCCAATCGCGATGTCTCACGATCACTGATCGTTATCACACGAGTGTCACTCGAATAGATTATAATTTGAAATTTCGAATACAATAGAATCGATGTTTATGTTATAACGAGTCGTGTTGTATCCCGAATACATAATTGGAAATGATTGGATGGATCTAAATTGTAGTCAATTTTTTTTTGTTATTCTTTTGGATTCTATTCAGAAAAAATGATTGATGTTATCCTGGGCAGTGAAGAAAATTATAGGGATGAAATAGTTGTGTTAATATTTATACTTTATAGTTTTTATTACTGTCAGATAATAATAGAGTAACATAATTAAAATGTTCTTGAAAACAAAAGCATGGGAAGCCTTAGAGAAGTACCCATAACTTTAAACTATTTGACGTTGTAATCCTCTAAGCCTTTGCCCAATCTAAGTGGGGGTCGGTTTTCAAATTACTACGACCCAACTGAACTTCGATTCTTTACGTGAAGGGACTGCCATGAAATCTCAACAACACAAATACTTAGCCAAAGTAAACAAACTGTTGTTGAATTTTTAGGGCTAACACTATTGTTGCCTCAGATATTTGTATAATGTGCGTATGTGCTTTCCGATGTGAATAGGGGTTCTCAATATGTCAGTCATTCATAGGCTGACGTGGCTTTGATTGGCATAAGTCTTAAACTTTTTTGTTCTGTGCAGAAATATCTCAGGTCACCTACGCTTTGTAGAATGCTCCTTCGTATGTGGGAAACCCGACGTCCCATTTGCTGACGAAGCCGCGTGCGGTCCGTAGCGCTCGCGTGCTTCTGCTAGAGCGACAAATTATGAAAGATGGAAATCGTTTAACGATCTTCGGCGCTTAAGCCCTTGCGTTACCTGACCCGTTCAAGAGCATGGCGGACCGGGACAGCTGTAAATCTCTCCCGGTCCTGTTCCACTATCTTCTTTGCAAGCATAATCTGCTCACAGAAAGAGATGGTGGAATCCCACATGCTCTCACTCAGTATCATGGCTGCAATCACGTTATTGAGCGAAGTAATCCATACTCTGATCGCCGCCACTAGGTCACACCTCTGCTCCACCCATGATGGACGTTCTGACATCGTGTGAAGCGCTGTGTCCATGGTCCAGTCATCCCAGTGATGGCACTCAGGTGTTGGCTCCTTGCGGATCAGATATACGAGATCCCCGAAATATCTTTTACCAGTGATCACCTGCACCTGCCGGTATGAGAAGGTCCCGTGATGTGTTTAATATTTGCCGAAATTAGTTTAATGGGTCGTTGTTAATGTATATTACATCTAAACAACATTTTAACTGATACACATCGTTCAGCATCAATAAGGTAAGAAAGGAAAATAAAAATGTAATATACCTGGTAAACAACATCCCCATAACAGTGCAGACATCGCAAGCCTACCGTCCAGAGCCAATAGCCAAACGGTCGCAATAATTGCGTGCACATAAACAACTGGTCATTAATGGAGTGTTATCCGTGGTATTGCAGCGTCGGACACTGTGACGTTTGGCACAACGCCGACCATTACTATTACTAGTGGCTACGCACACTACCGCTACGACTGTGAATAGGTAGTCACACACGGGCAACTTTTTAGTGTCTCTGCAGTTGTCAACAGTAATACAAATATTCGTTTTGTCGCTGAAATATTAATGAATTCACCTGTATTTACATAACATTACAGTTCAAAGTCTACGCAGAATCTTACATTTATTTATTTACACATTATGCACTTTGTACATCAGCGAACTGAATGCCCAAGGCATTTTTTTCCAGTCAACCTTAGGGTGGTATAGAAATATTGTAAGGGTGGTGCACAGAGGTTGTTACATTGACAATGAAAATATACCAAACATGAGTACATATACATACATGAACACATACAATACATACGTCATAAATATACACATATAGTACACATCTGACTTAGACTGTGTACCTTACATTGTAACAATGAATCAATATAAAATAAAAATAAATTATTTATAGTGAGATAAACACTGTTTGTAACTCAGAATCCCAGCGGTTAGTAGAGTAAGTTCATTTGCATTCATTGCAAAACAACAGTTTTAATAGTCCACTGCTGGACATAGGCCTCTCCTTAGGGAGGAGGTTTAGGCCTACTTTATCACGCTGGCCAGACCAGTTGCTATAGTTTTTGTATTAAGTTTTCTTTCTTATTGTAGTGATGTTGTTCTGCTTAGTTAGCTCCCTTATAACACCCATGGGATTAATAGGCATTGTGATGCTCTACATTCTTAATGCGTCACCACACGATGAGTAATATATGATTCGTGGATCGACATAAAATGTTTAGTTTGCAATAAGCACCGGACTGAATCAGGCTTTGTCTTTATTTACGCAGTAAACGTGCACTGTTTTATTACGTACTAACGTGAAGGCTGTATTTTTTATCTGTACTCCTGTTGCTAGGTTTTATGTAGAGTATGAAAAAGTTTGTGGGCTCTAAGCTGAAGCTTATTGACTCGAGGAATGAGGTGCTGAGAATAAATAAATGTATATGTAAATTGAAACGATAAAGCGGTTATACGATGTTATCACACTCTAAGAAATATCGTCACTGATAATAAATATTTTCACGTTACCTCTTTAATATAATAATATTTTCAAGTCATACAAAAATTGTGTAACCGTTATATTGATACATGAATATGTTACACTGATATCTCAAACTGCCGTAATTTTTTTTTCACTGGTAAATCTTAAGATTTACCGTAGTTCGGGCTTTCACAGTAACATATCTGTATGTACATACAATAAACAAAAGTTTGTAGTACTCAGTGAAATGTTTACCACAAAATATTTATTAATTTATCCATTTATTTATATACATTACGCATTTTTATACAACAGCGGACTTATAAGTCCGCTGTTGTATATTACCCACCCATACATACATTAACCACCCATAGCTATAGCTATGGGTGGTGCAATCATGTACGTTATGACGTGCAGAGCTTATTTAAGTCATCAATAAAATATATATATGTATATAATAAAGAAATGCACATATGACTCTTTCAACTCTTAGTAGAACGTGCAACGAATATATTCAAACTAAGTATATGTTATTACAGTGCTTAGTTCCCTGATGGGTTTTCAAGAAAGAAATTGAGTTTCAAATTTCACTACTTGCATGGTACCGAAAAGATGGGGTTAGATATTGTAGGGTAGATGTTGCCTAGAGGTCAAAAGTGGACTGTAATTTATACATAATTTGTACCTGAATGTGTGTAAAGTTGAACTATAATCATAGACACTCATACAATGGCCGACTACCGTGTATACTTTACGTTTTTAATTAATATTTATATTTGTTACTTGTACCGCTCTTCTTTTCGTGTTTCAACTTTTTAACTTTAAACATTAATCTGCCCGTTATTCTAATCATCAGAGGATATCCTCTTAAAAAAGCTTGTGAATAAATCCATACGTATTACTATGTATGTACTTATATACATATATATTATAGCATATGTTATACTAAAAGAGTTTCGATAGATATACAATTACTTTATTCAATCAAATATTGTAGGTAAATAAGCTGACGACATGCGTAATTAACAGATTTGAAAAGATTTCAAACGAAATATAGCCACCGTGTTCCCGGCAGGTCAAAAAGAGGCAACATTACACTGATGATTATGTCGAACAGTTTTCTCTACACATTACATAAACAGTTCACCGCTCAACCATGACACGTCAAGCAAATCGTCGACGTCGGCTGAAAAACGAGCCACCCGACCCACTATCTAAACTGTCAATCTCATTTCTTTCATATACCACTTTAAGCCAATATGGCATCTATTTTAAAAAAACCGATAGAGCTACAAAGCCAGCTATTAACTTAATACTCATATAAATAGTGTGATTTCCGGCAAACTGTGTATCGTTCCTTAAACCCGGGATCGTCGGTGATGGCATCAATTTGTATAGCTTCTCGTCCGAACTTACAATGGAACAAATTACGACCTTAATGGGAATACTTAAGGCTAAGTTTAGATTATAAAGTTGCTGATAGCGGTCTCGAATCACAATAAACTGAATGGGTTTCAGAACGACCGTTACAGTTTGATCCTTAATTCGTCTCGAGCAGTGTGCGGTCAGTTTTCATAGGTTAGATGAAAGGGGGATGGAAAAAGTGAAGGAAGAGTAGATGCAGTTGTTATTTCTGAGCATGAGATTTCGTTGTTGATTCTCACAGGTAATGTACTTATTTCAGATATTGTAAAGACGTAGGTTTATAGCAATCAGTGTTAATTTCAAGCGCAGCGTAGATATATATCATAAGTAAATAAAATGCACATTATTGTTAAGAATGATGTCAGTGTTTTTTTATTGAAAATCGAAATGAGAGACAGTAGCAATGTATTCAGAGTTGCGGTTTAATGAGATGTAATATTCTATGTATTTTTCACAATCCGTTGTAGTTGGATATTTTTCATAAAAAGTTATTGTAGGCATTGTACTTTATCGAAAAACAAAACCTTAGCATCGCATTTTTTCATTTCGAAGTACCATGAATGTCAATTATCATTTACCAACTAATAACCATTAACTAATATGTAATATTTTTTTTTGATTATGGGTTATGGTTACATAATTACAAAATAATAAAGATCGTTATGTTTGTAATATCCCTGTGGTGACAGATTAAGAGTATAGAGTGTCAGCACGACATCCATGACACGAACAGGGGTTCTTGTCATGGATGTCGTAAGAGCCAACAAGTAGTAAACTACAAAAGCGAACAGTACAGCAAAGACAGGGAAAACTTGTCACAAACCATATACGAAGCAGTCTAGCCCAAGTAGGTTAAAACTTCCTTTCTAAGAAGAGGTCTATGTCCAACATTATTATATAAACTATTACAGGCTGTTGACAATGATTATGACGATGAGTTACAATGGACGACCATAAAGATAATAGATAGCAGGTAAAGAGTTTCGTACTACAATTACTCATAGGTTTTTCAAAAAAGGACGTCCTCAAAATGAAAGTGACTCTTAGAGAGAGCTGGGGATAAGTTTATTTATACAACGGAAGACTGAAAGTTACTTTCATTAGTTGCACGAAGGTGAAAACATATAATAATTGGACTATCATACCTGTGAGTGAATCGGTGAAAGATTTAGGTTTACACCTCGATTGCACACTAACCTGGCGTGAACAAGTTGCAAAACAGTGCAGGAGGGTTACTGGAACACTTCGGGCTCTAAATCGTCTGAGAAATTTCCTGCCCGTAAAAACCAAGACTATGCTTGTGCAAACTCTTATCTTTCCCTTAACCGACTATGGTGATGTGTGCTGCTACGACCTGAATGCAGATCTTCTCGATAAATTAGACCGTCTTCTTAATAACTACATTCGATTTGTTTATAATCTCCGTAAATATGACCATGTATCCTCTTTCCGTTCGCAGCTCAATTGGCTACCAATTCGTCTACTCTGAAAATTACGCGCGCTCACTGTTCTATTCTCTATACTTAATAACCCATCTTCGCCAACATATTTAAACTCTTATTTCCAACTCTTATGTAGCAATCACGACAGAAAGCTTCGGTCCTCTAAGAATCTCCTCCTTGGTTGCCCCTCCCATACATCTGAGTTTGTTGGCTCATCTTTCTTTGTGCAGTCCGTTCTTCTCTGGAATGAGCTTCCCCTCGAAGTCAGGATGGCTACCAACGCTTTTTCTTTTAAGAAAAAAGTGAAGCAGTATTTACTGAAACAGCTGGCAGAATCAACCAATACATGATTATCATCTTATACTTGTTATGATATTTATTTGTGTATGTATGTATATAGACTTACATCAACTTAAGTATGTATATGTATGTATTTATGTATTTGTATTAATTTTAGTATATGAAAGTTTGTGTCTATTTCTTCTATTCAACACCTGAAACGCACCTACTTCCTATTTTCTCTGCATCACCCAAAGGTTGACTGGTAGAGAATGCCTTAGGCATTAAGTCCGCCTATGTACATAAAGTGCATGATGTATAAATAAATAAATAAATAAATAAATAATTACGAGACGTTATAATTTAAAAATTTTAATAATAAACATTATTGTTTTAAATCAGCTTGGCTTTTAGTAAATGTTTATATCTCTATTTATTTATGAAAATGTTCCACGTGATTTATGAGTTAAAATATTTTTAAATTGTCATAATTATTTTTCATTTCGACTTGTTGTAGATCTTGTGGTAATTTTTTTTTATTTTAATATTACCTTATATTCAATAAAACTTTTAAAGAGTATCGTGATTTTTATATTTTCATTTTTATCGTTTATTTATTCCCTAATACTTTTATAATAATAAAAAAATACATTAATCCGAAACCCTATTTTTGTGCAAAGTTCTTTTGACAATTGACGGTTATAATTATATACCACATGTAAAGACAATATCGTCCGTAAAACAACAACGTCTCTGGCTATACATCATTCTAAAATCCAAACAACAATAACACAGATATGTTAGAAATGTGTGTAGTATTTTATAAAAGCTCTAACACATAGTAAAATTTCAAAATTTGAATAACATTGAAAAGTCATTTTAAAATTATACTGTAAAATATCATGTGTAAACTTTCAAGCGCTCTCCTGCAAAGTAGGTAATAATCTAATCCATTGTTTTTATACGACGATGACGAGCTGTGTCTCTGTTTGAATTTAACCGCTTGGTTCCGACCCATTCAAAGGTAGTAGAGCCACGCTAATTTCAGCACGAGCGGGCCAGCTCGACCGGGGCAGTACTACCCTCCCACAGAAGATTAACCTAAAGCGCCAGCATCCGTGTTGTCATGTTTCGTTGGTGAGTGCGAGACCGGAGGCCCATTGATGCAGGGGTCACAGTTATCGTGATAACTATGTGAGGCTTACACTGCCACGATGACTGTCATGCTTTTTACATCCTCAAGCGTAGCGTGAAAAAGTATCTCACTAGGCCGCCCTAGTTGGGGCACCGCACTGCATTGTCTGCATTTGTAATGAGTGTGGTGACCACAACTCTTTGGATTCTATTCATGCTTTCCATCAAGCAGAGTAGAGTCACTTTGGCAGGCCCAACATATAGAAATCAGAAATCATTTTTCTATATTTATTATTATGTATTAAGCGTTTTAAATGATTTAGAAGAGCAACGTACTTTTTTTAATTGTTCATGTACCCAATGACTGTGTTAAAGTGGTCGTTTAAGATTTTTTAACAAATTCATCTACTTTCAAATAAATATTTATAATTTACCTTCACATATTCTTAGTTCTTCTTGAAAATGGTTTCTTACCTGGAAATAAAACGGAACATTGTATCAATTTATATCATACTGTGAGACATTTTCAACATTTGCGGCAGTTACAATCGAACAATTAAATTGCTAATCTACGACGATAGACATATTTAATTGGAAAATAACCTCAAGATTTGTATCAACATCAAGGGTTCCTGTATATTTTATAATAATTGAAATATGAAAAACAGTATACAAGAATGAAATTTTCTTAAAACCCGTGTTGGTTTATCTTGGGTGGAAATGTATATTCCACAATTCTTTCTGTTTTGTTAAATTTATCTACATGCACGATATTAAAAGGTAATTATTCAAAATTATAAAAATTCGCAGGTAGCACTACAAAAACTTATTCACAAGTCTTGGTAATCAGTAGTGCGCTTGCCGTTGTAGTTATTAGCTGTTTTGTTAGTTAACCTTTTTTTATCATTTGACTTATTGTGACCGGGTTTTTATAATTAACTTTCAATTGAATTTAAAATCATTTTCCATAGTGAACGCTATTTTTCCTCTCTTACGAACGCTTCTTTTTTTTTAACACCGTATAACATTTTATTAGATACAAATACAAACATACACACAGATTGATTTATTGGTCTAGTAATTAACAACTCTGACTCGGTGCTGACCCACCCAGGACCAATATTGTGCGATGAGCAACATCATTGTAGAACATAATATACAATGAATATAGGTTAATGTAATCTCATAAAGAATAAAAACTGCTTTATAAATTAACTAGACAAGAAGTCCAATCACTGGACTATTCAAAAACATCGTTAATGAACGAATCGATCACCGAACGATACTTAGCGAACTTCCATTAGCCGGAGAAGTCAATAGACTAGGAAGTTTGTGACTTTCGCAAATTGCGCTCATTACACCAACCTCGCTTATCAACTTCCATTGCATTCTTCAACAAGTTATGTCAATCCATTTCCTTGTCAAGCGGGGATGGGAATTTTTCTAAGGGATAATTGAAAAGAAAATAAAGTTCAATGGATTTTGGCTCTGTCTGACTCAGCTAATGGCTAGCACTTGCGTGTTTTGATTTCTATATTGTAGTTCTTCTTCCTAGTCTTGGTTATACCTAAGATTATTTGAGGTAGAACCAACCAGATTTACCTGAATGTCATCAACCCCGAAGTCGAGCTGAATTCGCAAATTGACCTAGTTGTCAGTATTTTGGAGCACACCGACTAACCACTGACTGACCAAATAACGATTGCCATATACGCTTATGGCAACCCGGACAAATGACTTAACCTGCTTTTCGAGATACGGGCATGAACCATCGGCAACGCCCATACTTCAGGCTGTTATTCAGAATTTCTTTTAAGAAAAATCTAATAATACTTTTAGATTTAACCTAGGAATCGAACCCGTGACCTCTTAATTGTACAAACTTAATTGTGTAAATAGAGCATGCTACATTATAGCACCAGGTTGGAGCGCGCTCGCGTTACCTTCAACAGGCACAGGCGCTGGCGCCGCGATAGGCACTCTCTCGCGCGCACAGTTTAATCTCCCACAGAATGGCTGGGTTGTATATGTAGCCACGAAGCACTTCGAGCTTGTACTATCCCACCATGAACAAAACAAACAGTCTAGGGTATAACAATGGGTATCCTGGGTAAACATTAAAAAGTTTACGAAATAAGAATCTTAAAAATTTGTTTTGTGTACGTTCTAGCATTAATTTATATTTACTTTCGGATGGAAACCAAATGCTGGAACTGTATTCTACATGGCTTTTGACTAATGCCTCGTATAACGCTCTCAAAACTACGGTATTTGTAAAATGACTTGTCTGTCTCAAAACTAAACACTGATTACAATATTCTTTTTTACATACATCATGAATGTGATTATTGAACTTTTAAATCTACGCTAAAACGATCGCCCAAGTCGCCGACCTCATTTATCCCCTGTAAAAGTGCTCCTGTCATTTGGAACTATTAGTGACCACGGTTACGTGATCAGCTAAACGACAGTAACGAGGATTTATTTTAATACATCTATAAAATAAAGTTTGTATGTTCTATCTATGTCCTCTTGAAGCATATCATGATCTGCACTTTGTGAAATTATTTTAATCAATTTTAGGACACCTGCAAAAAGTAATCGTGTGGAGTTAGTAACTACTTCAGGCAAGCTATTAATCATTAATACAAATAGCAGAGGTCCCAAGTTACTCCCCTGATTAACACTAGATCTCGTAAAGTATAGTCCAGAGAAGTATTTCCCACAGTCTACATACTGACATCTGTCCCGTAAATAACTTACGAAGAACGCCAGCACGTGTGCTGCCCACTGTAGCCAAACATGTTAAAAGGATATCATTATCCACCATCTCAAAAACTTTCTGGAAATCAAAGTAGGCCACATCCGCCTGCAGCCCAGCATCCACCGCAGGCACCAAACATGTTGTTGGATGAAGAAAATTTCCCGTAGTTCCCCATCCAGTATGAAAACCGTGCTGCGTGTCAGACATCTGTGACTTTAATAATGTCCATAAAGACAACTATGAATAACCGCTTTAAAAATATTGGCCGGTGTACCGAGAATTGCGAACGCGCTTGTTCGAGCAAGCACCAGGCACCTGGGATAGTGCCGCGGTCGCCGCCCCTGCGCTCAGCCTTACGGCTTCCTGATTATATACTGAGTGAAAAAACCGAGCAAACTCAGTCGCACATTCATAATCCGATAAAGTACATCCATCTTTTTTAAGTCTATGTTTATTCGAAGATCGTTTTCTAGATCGCATGTAGTGCCAAAAAGTTCTCAGATTACTAGCTAGTTGGGTTTGGATACGTTCGCTATGCTGATTATGTGCTCGTGCAGTCTCCACTTTTACCTTCGTCCTGGCTTTACTAAGTGCTTCGTAGTCACTACGAGATTTACTAGATTTATATTTCTTGTGTAATGAGTGTTTTAGTCTAATTTGTTTAAGAATATTAGATATGTCCCATACCGAATTTGTGCATCTACGCCTATCATTTGTACCAATTTGGCTACGAGGGACACAAAGATCAAAAGCTTCGTAGCTCTTGTTATAAAACAGGTTTAAAATAAGCTCGAGATCGCTGATCGCAGAGATGGTTGTTTATGTCCATTCCGTCTGGAACTGGTACTCGACGCAGTTTATAGCATTGTGTGGCCATCAACAGCAGCTTGCCATGCTTTCGCCCGTCCGCTTGGTCACATCTCGGTATGCTGTAACCGGGGAGCACTAATTCCGCCTTTTTAAATTTTGATACAGTATGCTGATAATCCTGTTAGTTTTGCTAGTTTGTTGATGTGACGAAATACAAATCCACTCATTGGATTCAACATTCAAGGGATACCATTCCATTCCATACCTTTGGATCACATAGCTTCTTAAAATTACTTTCTGTAATCCCGATCTTAAACGATGAGTAGTCCTGTTCTGTTTTGGGTATTAATTCTTCAATAGTTATTTCAGTCATTTTGATGTGTTTTTATCTAATTTCCACAGATGTGGAAACTTCTTACATACTACAGTTTTCAAAAGACCAGGTAACGCATTGGCCCCTTTTCTTAAAGGAATGTTCCTCTTGTTGTTTTTGACTTCAGTCCAAGTACTATCAATCAAATTGGTTTCCACTGGTTTACTTGCCATAGCTGCATAGCTGATTAACTTTTTTGGTGTCTGTGTCTGCGGCTCTAGGTTCTCTCGAGTAATGTGAAATAGGTGCAGTTGATTTACGGTGACTACCACCATCAGTGTCTAAGTTGGTCCTAATATTTTTTCCTTACTTGGTCGTTTCTCAAGTTTTAGGCTTCTTATTTTCTGTGCATATGAAATGCCTTTTTCATTTACTTTCTTCAACTCTTGCGTTAATTTACTATTTTCTTATGCTAAAACCGTTACAGTGTTTATAATTTCTTCTACAATTCTTGATGTAAAAGTACTTAATTTATTCATTACCATTTTACTAACTTTTTACATTATACCCACCAAATAATTTGTCGCATCGGTTGTTAAAAACTTTTTATTCTATTTCAAACGTCTAGTTTCGTTGTATTTAACTTTCTATCATCCCTGCAAGAAGGTTTTGTATTGGGGTGTCCTCTGTTACTCTTATACGCTATATTACGTTGATTGTACCAAGATCACAATCACAATTAAAATTACGTTTAATTTGCGCCTGTCCGTCTTTCAAAGCAGCTGGCTGGCTAGCAGCAGCATTCACGCATCTGTAATGGCACCCTATTTTACATTCATTGCATTTGCTTACATAAATTTTGTTGCAGTGAATAACATAATACATTTTTCAATTATTTAAATCGTGCACAACATAGACAAAGATAACAATTCTCACGAGTGTAAAAGAGCGCGAAGTACGACTCATCACTTCGTGCTTCGCACCACCCACAAACTGATTTATTGTCACTAATTCAATCAAATCAATCAAATCAACCTACTGCCATCCACTGCTGGACGATGGTCTCCCCCAAGGAGCGCCAACCATCCCGGCGTTTGGGCCGTTTATAATTTACATCAATCCGCTGCCAGCTATCTTCTTCAAGTCATCGGTCCATTGTGCCACAGGGCGCCTCACACTACGTTTCTCCATGGCCTCCTCTCTAGTACACTTCGGCTCCAGCGACCATCGGTTCGTCTGGAGACATGGCCGGCCCAGTTCTACTTCAGCATACTGATTCTCCGTTGATGTCGTTATGAATTTTATCAGCCAGAGAGACGCCCAGCATCGTACGCTCTATCGCACGCAGAGCTACTTTAAACTTGTGGACCAGTTCCATGGGGAGTGTCCACGTCTCGGCTCCGTATATCATTACGGGTAGGACGCACTGGTCAAATACTTTGGTCTTTAATGATTGTGAAATCGGCGACTCGAAGATGTGACGCAGCTTCCCGTATGCTGCCCAACCCAGACGAATCCTTTTATCGGCCTGCAGATCGAAGTTGTGCCGACCAAGTTTAATAGTTTGCACAAGGTAGATACGGTTCATCTTCAGTCCCATTGGTTTTGAAGAATCATTCAGACTGTTGAGCGTTTCTTCCAGATCATGCAGAGATCACTAATTGGAGAATGAAATTAAGTAATAATACTGGAAAAACTAAATGATTAACACTGTTCTCCTCTTTGCAGTCGTTTAATAACACTAAGAGAGCACTTTAATAACATATTCACGACTATACAGTCCTTTTTTACCACTTTAACAAATGTTACTGCGAGTGTTAAGTACCGCGCATCGCATACAGTGCGTAACTTATTATGTATCTAATATATTTTGCGTCTATTATTATGTGACTAATATTAAAAGTAATAAACGTATTTTACGACTGGCGTAGTTGGTCAAGCGATTAGTGATCCTTCCTAATGAGTAGTAAGTTCGTTTCTCTACCAGAATGAATCATTATGTGATGATGTATTTACTCCATGTCTGTATCTATTGTAATTAGTAAGATTAAATAATATTGTTGACCAACAGTAACATCCTTATAAGACATTTGTCAGTATTACTGTAATGGTATCAATTAATATATTCACCAACTCGCCAGTCACTAGTTAATGGCTTATAACAGTTGTAACTACTTGTAAATAAAAAGAATATTCAATTCTTTCAATATTTCTAGTTCCGGTCGCCGCGAGGTTTTTTTTTGCAAATATGACGGATAAAAGTAATGTAACATATAGTTCACATTTTCACTAAATGTAAAACTAATAAAATAATTATGTATCAGATAAAATGAATATTAGAAAATCATAAAGAAAGGTTATGAGAAAAATGTTGTTTGTAACTAATTTCTGCGCTAAACACAATTTTTATAGGAATTCAAATTTATTTTTTTATATAATTTCAATTTGCTCTTATTAAGACTACAAAAAAAAAATATAATTGTGCTGTTATGGAGACAATTAGTTCCATCACCGTCGCAATGGGTCACTTCGCCTTTATGAATATATATTTATTTACATTTGTATGTAAGCGTATATTTTTGTTGAGAATACCATGAGAGTAAAATTTCATGATGATGTTTATAATTAGAATATTAAATAGAAAATAAGGAAATGAAACATAAACTAAAATTTGTAAGACTTAATATGGAATACTGTCTGGTTTTACGAGTCGCAGACCATCAATTTTTAAAGCGAACAATCGTGATAGTTCTCGGCTCCAATTCGGAACCACGCCAAATGGACGTAGTTACAGTTACAGGCAAATAGTTGCCAGTAGTTAGACGTTCCTCAGAATAGAGGAAACTAAACCTTTATTAGTACGCACTGTTACTATTCGTCACGGGTCATGTGCCTGGTGCGGTGTTTCTAAAGAGAGCTGTAGTTTATTCTGTAGAATATATAGAATAGAAAAGAATTGAACCTAAGCACCTCTTACTTCATAAACAATTTACACGATATTTAGCTTTCGTGTCCGAAGTACATTTTAAAATTGAGGAATTTGGTATAATTTATATTCAACATTCCTTGAACAGTATGAACACTTATCATGAAGTTACTGTGTTAAAAGATTGCTACTAAAATAAAACTTGATAATACTACAAAAAATTATAGGAAATTTGTTTTGGTTTCGCCACTCAAGAGTGGTACGAACACGGCCATTAAATATCAGCATTGTTGAATTGTATTTGCGGGTTAAAAATTTCCACTAAATATCTGGTAAATAACACTCACGGTGACAACGTGTTTTCTAAGCCTTATAAAGGCGTTGGGCTATTTGCTTTTCATAAATATTTTGAACATTGCGAATGTTTCTTTGTTCAACCGTTCTTTTCTTAGTTCTTTTTACTATCACTTTTTTTCTTACTGCCTTTATTTTCTCTTTAAAAATTACTTAATAATTTCTGAGTTAAGCAATTAACTGTGCGGTATTTAGTTCACACCTTTCCAAATCTTACAGTCTGGCTAAATATCAAGAGTTTAAACAACAGATTCCGAGTTGATTAACATACAAATACATAAATTAACGAAAGTTTGAGAGTGTATTTTTGTATGTTTGTGACTACATTCTCAAAAAACTGAATAAAATTTCATATTAATATGAATAAAGGAAGTTGACTCCCTGCATTAACACATAAGTTACCTTTTGTCTCGTAAAAATGAGCAAGAAATTAAAATGTTCATTTTAGTGTATCTAATAAACCGCAGGTAACACTGCGGCTAGTTTATCATAAAAGCTGTTTCCAAGTTAATTATTTTACTTATAATCATAATTAAAATTCCAACTAATAAGTTTGCGTCGTAATTATAATGGGCTTAACATCCCACCATAAATACTCTACCCACTAAACCTCCATATACGAGTAACTATTAAATACTTCGTACTCATTATCTAAACACCACCTGTAAAGGTGGTAATCAAACCTTGGACACGTTTGAACAGTCGTAAACACATTACACACCATTACCATAAAACGTATCTCATTATACCAGTGTGTGAACTATAAATTATGATTTATTTTAGTTTTGTGTCAAATAAACTGCTGGAAAGTTAAATGCATTTGTTATAAATGTAACGGATCATTATGAAACTTTGCAAGGTATTGTCTACGCGACAGACACGTACAGAAGACACCTTTCATTTTGAGAAGAAATTATTGATTGTTAGCGAGTGAACCCGCAGGCGAAATGCAGTGATAACGAACAAAAGAAAAGTAAGGTTCGTTACTTTATTACCGGCACTTTTTGTAGTTTGATGTTCAAAAGAAAGATGCTTTTTTTTAAGGTTTGAAAACTTAAAATTTCAAACTCTTTTGTGCATAATTTGCCAGATCGTGCTTCGTTTAATATTGTTTGTTTTAAATGTACATACCGTTTCAAAAAGAAGGAAAAGCAGAGCTGCATCTGCATGTGTTTAGCATACATTACTGGTTATAGCTATTTTAAGACTGTCGAATGTTTTTAGGAAATGGTTCTCTACTTTCTTTTTTTAAATTGTTATTCTCAAATAAAAAAGCACCGGTAAATTTTGCTTGGTATAAGTAACGTTATAACACTTTTAATGATTTTGGAAAGATTTTGTTTTAGAAGTATAAGCTCTTTGTATTGTTTAATAGAAAAAAAATTGTATTGTTTGGTTCTGTAAAGAACGGCATATAAAATTTTCTAGTATTAATATACTAAATAAATTTTTGTGAATTTTACACAAATCTGTAAGGAAACGTTCACTTCAATTCTATCTGACATTAAACTTGTTTATTTAAGTTTTAAATACGTTTAGATACATAACATATAACTGCAATTATAACATAATTACTTGTTCAGAGTGTGGGTCGAGCTTATGACCTCTGGCTAAGCGGCCAGGATCACTGTCAGACAGGATGTCGCAGACATAGATCACTAAAGTCTAAGACTCTAAGTGAAACACATTTAAAACTCATTTATAAGCTACTCATTACCTTGACATTAATATTACTACCTTTTAAAAGGCAAAACTAGCACCATACAACCTTATAGGCAGATGATTGACATAAATTATAATTTTGTGACGTAATCCCGTCATTATCAATGAAAAATATGAACTAAACTCCTTCATTACAAGGTGTCCGTTGCCTTTTTATCACTTCATTATAGTTTATATCTAACCGTTAAGTATTATTGTAATACTTTTAATTTGTGTAGAAGCAATAAAACGGTTCTTTTACTGGACTCGCGCCTGTTAACATAACTTTACGATTCCATCGGCGCCTGCGCACTATTTATTGGTGGAAAGTTTTTATTGTCCAATCAGAGCTTTCTTTGCTGTTAGTGTTAATGATAGGTTATTATGATCATGTCATTTGAATGAATAGTCAGCGTTGTATCTCGTTAATGTGTAGTCAATAACGATTTTTTTTCTAAATCTGATTTAAATATCAATTTAATTTTTAGAGTGATGTAACTGTTCTTTTAAAAAATATTCGCTTTCTTTCACTTCTTTATTCGACTGAGTTAAGAATTTTTTACGTTTTTTTGTTTAATTTAACCCAATTAATAAAAAACCCGCACACATCTCATGCAGGGTCTTGTTTTCCTAAACTTCGTAGAACCTGTACTATGATAACTAAATTGCTAATAACTATACATCTATATTTATTTATTGATTTTAAATTTTAGGTACTTTTATGTATGTGCAGATTTAATGCCCAGAGCATTCTCTACCAATCAACCTTAGCATAATGTAGCAATTTCGTAAGATAGTTGCAGAGGTGGCAAATTCAGTAGTAAATGCAAAAATTTAAATACTTTACTACAAAAACTTATACATACGTCATAAATATACACATATATACATATTTTACATACACGTGTATAAAATATAAAATACTCTTACACTACATTCTACACAATGATATCTAGAATTTAAGATGTACTGTCGATAATTCTACCATTTAGTTAAGAAGGAGATTGTGTACCTTTTTTTTATTGTATTACGAGTTCAGGAAATCGGAGTTGTGGGAGGGATATCAGAGAAGTTGATTATTTTCTGATAACGTTAGATAGAAAGGAAAATAGAGAGGTAAGTGCTTGCTGAATAGGCAACTAGTTTAATTGGGAACCTAAAGTAGGCACGTGGTCACATTTCCGAAGATTAAAAATGTATCGAATACAATGATTAACAAAGTGTCTAGTTTATTAAGGAGGTCAGGTATATTCAGGTCAATATAATATAAATCACCATAGTTGATTATTGGAATTATTAAGGACTGCATTAGAGTAGTTTTGGTTTTAGGAAGCAGAAAGTTCTTGAGAGGATACAATATTAGCAAGTTTTAAATTACTTTCTGACTTTCTAAACTCACAGACATAGAACAAAATAATCATGCTCATAGCATAAATGTATTCTGGTTGTGAATCAAACCCATGACCTCTAGCATTGCAGTAAGGGTTACTAACCACTAGATTGTTGGAATCCGTCGGAATTAACGCTGTAACATTTTGAATTTAAGTAAAATTGCAACTTTCTGCTTTTGAGAGACGGCTATAAATCACAATGTGTAAATTAACTAAGTATACACAACGATTGTCATTATGCATAATTTAGTAATAAAAGTTCCAAGAGAATACAATCGCGTTGTGAAATCACTCGATAAAGTTATATCCCCAACATTCAATACAAGTTATCGGAAGCAGTGATTTATAGCGGAGCGTCACACCGTTTAACATAATCCAGTGAGACGAGTCTTGCCTTACTAATTGATAAACTTTATAAAACAGTTACATAATAAAGACGTAATCTTATAATTTATAATAAAGTTATTAATGTAGAGATAATTGTTATTTATGATTTCAATTTATACGTTGTATTGAAATGTGATTTAAGTTAAACCGCTTGTCTTACTTATGTATTTACGTGGTCTGATGCCACAAGCATGAAGCTTTGCCTATTTTGATGTATACATGGAAAGATGTTATGTTTTTTTGTTTAATTTTAATTTTGTTGTTGTTTTTTTTCAATTTAAACAAGTGCGAAAATGGTACGTGAAACTTAAAATACAGCTTCAGTCTTTACAAGATAGGATTAAAAGGGTTATCAAATAAATTGAAGAACCAACGTCGTAGCTATTACATAGAACATTATAATAGGATGGACATTATTCTGATTATTTAATGGTATTAATTTTAGGTTCTTCAGTTCTTATACAATACTGCCTATAAAATATATAGTTTATTGAGATGGGCTACAGGTATCCGGTACAGAAACTAGATTCACAAATTCTCAGTCCATTAGTTCGAGGAATACAGATCAGAAGAAGACGAGTATTTAAAAAAAAGAGTGTGTGTACTCATGTACGCACGTAAGAAGTTATACTTCTAGGCGTCACAATCCAAAAATAGAAAAAAATGTTAGCAACTAACTTCAGACTGTTGATTTTTTCTGTCGGTGTGCGCTCGCATTGTAAAAATTCACTCTCGTCATTTTTTCCAATCGCGCTAAAAGAAATATAACTTCAAAATTCTATTTAGTGTGTGTTAATGTGTTTCAGAATTATAGAATAACAATAGACATGGTTTCATACTACATACGAAGGAAGATTACATTCTAAAGAATGGTTAACGTAATGTAGGAAAGCCGTCATAAAAGAACTAGTCACAGTCATTTCACAATAAAGTGCAGAATTGCGTGTACGAGCAAGTCGAGTGACTCAGAAAAATGAAAGGAGAAAATATTGCATCAACTTTCGTTATTAGATTACCACACCGAGAGATCCACGATATTGACACTTGGGTGTGTCTCATACAAAGTTCCAGAGCTTCGTGAAGTTCTTAACCCAACTGATTCGTCACTCGTTTGTCTATCTTCTAGAACATGATATTACATTCCAGGATGTTTGAACTTTATTTGATACAGTCGATTAGTTCCACATGTGTCAAAGCGACAACCACAACTGTTGGTATCGTGTGTAACATAACTTACGCAAACGTAAAAATAAAACCATAATAATAATCACAAAAGAACTCCCAACGCAGAGAAACTGTAACATAAAGATAAAACTACTAATTTTCAAATGTGGACAAAGAAAACACAAGTCCGCAAATCTTTTTATCCATCAGAACCTTACACTCAAAGCCTTAGAAGATACCACATAATAAACACACGGGTTTCCTCAAAAGCCATTCATTGTGGACCCTTGGCTTCCATGCTTCTATGTCTCTATGGGTGTTGGTGCATTAATCATCTGAAGGCGGATCCGGATACTGAGTTTTTATTACTATGGAGGGCTCTGGGGATCAATGAAAACGTCACAGTGTGGAGTGAGGCAAGAAGTTCAAATGTGAGATTATGTTTTGCACACAACATAGACATCTGAAAAAAATAGATAATACCAATTTTTGCACGTGGTTATGACAGCGTAAATGTTCTTTCGACTCCGTGGGAACTTAAACTTATGTAAAAGCATGTGCTATGTATTTATATGTATGCATTTTTTCCTTTTCTAGATTTAGATTACTTAGGTTCTAGTTGTGTTCGATTGTATTGTGAAGGCATAAAAGTGTGTCTAACAAACCAACAATAACATAAATTTTGATTTTGACAACTTAAAGATTTAACAAAACTTGATAGATTGTTTAATGACCATAAATATTACATTTATTTATTATATAAGTTGCAGAAGATAGAACCATGTTATGATAATATTAACCAATACCATAGTACTCATATATAATATTCCACCGGTATAAGTCCAACCTCTATGAAGTATTTCATCTTTAAATAACTTTGACCCCAATGTATCGTAAACGACACGACAACGTAAAGTTACCAACTCGTAAAAGAACTAGTTGTTTTTCTGTAGGTTGCCTGCCTTGTGTCGATAGCTAAGGGGTGTTATTCGGTCGAGTGCAGATAGCCTCCGGGAGCGGATGATTTAGTGTTCTCCTGACGTGTGATGAAACCACCGCGATCTGCAGCCCACGCACAAAACATACAAAACTCCGATAACAAGTATGAAAGAACCCAAGAGATTTCCTTTTAAATGCATTGTGTGTGATTGATGATGTCGAATTATATAAATTACAGGCGTAGAACGATGGGAATATTGAATGTAATATAAATAGATTCACTTCAGATTACATCGAAAATATTGCTTTATAATTACGGTGTTAAACTGAACTGTACTATAAGTTGAATATTATAGAACATTCTTGTAAAATAAAGTATATTTTACGTATATATTTTTTTGAATCCAAGTTAAAGCAAGTACGCTACAAGTATGTGTGTAGTGCTGAAGTTTTAATTATGTTCTATTTGAGAATGTCTAAAGCCAAATAAAGAGTTGTATTTAAGCGTTATTGCACAGGAAGCAAATGAGCAGCAAACGGCGCATCTGGTAGAAAGTGATTCCCATCACCTCACCGCACCTGCAATTTAAGAGATACGAATACTACTACCCTCTCCCCTTAGTATCAGGGGTTATGTTGGAATTGCTAAACACAATTTTTCTGTTAAAACATGTTTTTTGTCGAGTGGAGATTCTTGCCGGAACATGTCTTTCACGGTTAACTTATCTTCTTCATTTTCCATACTATTTAATTACCTAATAGCTTTATGCACAAAATATATAATGGTGGACTAGTATTGGCATTCTTTACCCCTCTGGTTATATATTTTAAAATAAACAAAACGAACCTAAAATTAGAAAATAAATGAAAAAACACAATGAAATATAACATATCTACACATACATATAAAAATTCATTTATTTATATATAACTGCACGTATACATTCGTTAATGTGTGAAGTGTCAAATTGTTTCATATATATGGTGAAACCGAAGTTACTACCTTACATTGAGGAGAAGGACTAGATACTGTTCCTACATAGTTACAGTTATTTTGTCCATTGGAATAATAAACATATATTGTGTTGTGAAGCTGGAATTCACCACTATAGTCTATCTGTCGTCACAAATCGACCGACAGAGAGAATTAATCGAACTATCGTATCTGAAGTGATTTGATCAAGAGGTCTAGAAGTTCTGTAAGTTCTGTTACTGACTGAGCAGTTATTGAATCCTAGCCGTTAGACGTTTTGAAAAGAATTTGACGTTACAATTAAGGACAAGTTTGTAATAGTTATTATAAAAAAAGTATAATTGTCGATGAGTAACAACAACACGAATACAGTTCAAGCAAGAGAAGTTTCATTTCCTATTTAAAAGTTATGATGATGTGTGTTTTTATTGCCATAAATAGCTGCTTAACGTTGTTAGAGCTTTAGAGTTCTGTAACACATAGAATCCAATTGTTTGAAATTCCAATTGTTTCCAATTGTGTAATCAAAGTAAATAGTAGTGAGTAAACTGTTCCGGTGGCGCAGCGATAGTAAATACGACTGCTGTACTTGAAGTCTCAGGTTCGATTCCCGGGTCAGACCAAATGTATGATCTGCAAATATTTGTTTCGAAGTCTGGGTGTTTTCTATGTAAAATATGTATGTATTTACAAAAAAAAGTATGTAAGTACTCTATCAGTCAGTCTAGTTATCATAACACCAGCTCTGTTTAGTTTGAAACTAGATGACATTGTGTATCAAATGTGCGAAAATATTTATTAATTTGAGGATAATTGATGAATTATCCCTCTAAATTATCCTAGGTGGAGATCTTTGTCCCAAGATGTCCACCACTTCTCAATTATCAAACGCATATGTAGATAATTGGTACGTCGTTCATCTTGGCATGTGACTTTATCAAATTTTATCTCGTCTTTATGCAATTTACATCCACTTTTTGACTATCACAAAATATATTATGAATGTGACCTGACAAAAAATAATTAATTTCGATTGTTATTTTTACTAAGACATTGCATTTTCACATATTTCATTAATATTAGTAAATAATAAACACAAATAAGTTTTATAAGTGTAAAAACAGTTTTGAAACAGAAGAACTGTACTTGCCTTGAGACGTGTGAACTCACGCACCGGCCTTCAAAGACAATTTGCGATAAACTAAGGAAGAAGGAAAAATGTTCAACAAAAAGGTACAAGAAAAGGGTTAACGGTGACTCTCGTGCTTGTCGAGATAAGCGATGAGTGGCCTTTTTGACCACTGCCCGCCGAGTGGGCTCGAGGACACTGCTGGCGATTGGATTATATGCCTATCATATTTATTTACTTTAGTCATTTTTTCTAGAGCACTCGATATGTGAGGGCAAAATATTTATGTACATAAAAATATTTTTAATTACGATTAATATCATAAGATTCACAAGCTGAATGACCTTATAAAAACTGCTAGTTGAAGGTGTTCTTGATTATTGTAATATAGAGTACACTATATAGTCTATTTCTTGATGATAACTATGCAACACTGGCTCTAAACGGATACAGGTCATGAATATTAGAACACGTATAAAAAAAAATTATTTTAAAAATAAAACTTGTTATTCTACTCAAGTGTAACGAGAAAACAATTACGATGGTTCTTGCGATTGCGATGCGGTATGTCAACATTAACATTAATAACTTTTTTATAAACGCAACAATAAATATTGGCAGAAGATTCTTCGGGCGTCGATTGCGGAAGCTGTTTGCGCCGAGTAATTGCTTTCTTGAGATTTTCTCTTCATATTGTGGTGGTTTAAACGTGAGTATTTTTAACGACTGTTGAAAACAATAACTGTTTAGAGTCTTTTAAAATAAATTTGTACTAATTTTATAGGTACTTTATATAAATTACGCCCTCGTTTTAAGCCAAAAGCATGTGTATTTATTTTATTAATTAATTTATACATATTGAAATACTGGCCTTGAATCACTGACTCATTTATCATGGTAGAGCCTAAACCGCTGGAGCTACAAACTTGAAATTTAGACAGCTGATTATTTTATGTTTTAAGCCACCACTAAGAAAAGGTTTTTGAAAATTTCACTCCTAACAAAAGAAAACAAAGTATGAACCGTTATATGACAGTTCGTAAATTTCAAGTTTAGAAACACAAAATTAGAAATAATTATGAAAGTGAAGCTGTGATCGAAAGCTAATATGATATTTTGTAATTTAACATCGGGCAAGTAATGCTTTTGGTTACTATGACAAACTTAAATTTTCCATGACATGAAAATAATATAAATGAAATATACAAACCAGTACAAACTCGATTTTCCGTGCGACTGGCCGGTCATATATCAGCTCGTATGAGTTGAGTCGATAAGAAAATCCTCAAGGGATGAGAGGGGATATAAATCGCCCTTACCCGCCCCTCTAACCCTCCGTTGTTGACCGTGTGGCGTTTTTTGTGGTAAATCGGCAAAAATCATGACGCACATTTTTATACAGTAGTGGGTAAGAAGTCGAGGTAATTAGCGAACCTCCCTGGTCTAATATTAACGTAGTACCTTAATCACTTCTTTTTGTTTTTTTTAAAGACATCAAAAAAATATTGTCTAATGAGATTTTTACTTACCTATAACACAAAGAGTAGAAGTTATAAACTTTGTAATGCAATAAGCTATATAATCGATTCTTTTGAATATTAAATTGTTAAATACAGTACACATAAGTTCCTCGAGATTTAGTTTACTGTTTACAGTATCTAAATCATTTTTTTTTTCTATCTTATATCTCGGACATTATTTGTCCTATTTTATTTTTTCTATATTAAGAGCCTACCAAAGTGACTCTACTCTGCATGATGGAAAGCATGAATAAAATCCAAGAGTTGTGGTCACCATACTCATTGCAAATGCAGACAATGCAGCATGGTGACCCACACTATGTTGGCCTTGTGAGATGCTTTTTCACACCCCACTTGGGGACGTAAAAGGCATGACAGTCATCGTGACAGATCAATCAATTTCATTTATGTCATCGTCAATTATAATAGAATTGATATATCACACAAAAATTCTAAAGTAACCACTGCTGGCCACTGGATTAACTCTTCATAAACACCGCGGCGTAACACTCAAAGATTACGCAGAAAGGTTCTTTAAGCGAGAAAATATTTAATGAAAGTAGTAACAAAGCTAGATAAGAAAGGCTAACGGGCATTATAGACAGCAGAACATATTACTCTGAGATTGTTGGATAAAGTTCTTGCTCCACGGTGTGTATACGGCGCTATATCTACAGCAGCTAGTGGCTTCACGACCTTACGGTAACAGTTACCCGGAAAAGTAAAAAACAAAATGTTGTTAGCTAGGTTTTATCTGTTTCGACTTCGCTGTTGGAGTAAATACGTGCTTTGTTGACTCCATTTATTTGTAGTTTAATGGTAACAGCAGTGTACAGTTGATGTTAATTAAATAAATAATTTCTAGAAGTTGTTCAAGATTTAAACTATACTGAATTAAGTAAATAAGTAAGATTTTTAAAGAAATTATTGATTTTGTCTGGCTCGAATGAAGTCGCATCACGCATTAGATTAAACGAGTCTTAGCAGCTTTTCGGTGTTTGTCACCGAGTGAGTGAGGCTATCAGAGCCTCAAACACGAGGTGGATCCCCTCTGTTTCTTCAATATAAAGTAGCATGTAGCGATAAGCGGTGATACTTACTTACCATCAGGTAATATGTTTGCTCATTTGCCCTCTGTACCACAGAAAATAGAAATAATTGAGTTACAACACTTCTGTTAGATGAAGTACTCAATTCGCATCTTTATAATCGCTTTTAAATTAGTTATAAAAGCGTTTTATGTGCAACAGATTTGCGCGTTACACGTACAAATATGTATTCTTTCCATCCACCTTCATCTTGTTATTTACGTAAATTGTAAAAAAAAAATTTAACACACATTTTCACTTGGCTTTCAACTTATCAGGCACGCGTTATACTCTTTCTTTTCCTTTTCAATCTACTTAGGTTAAAATAATTAAAGTACATCAATAGAACACCAGTTTTCATAAATATACGGTGTTTTTACACGGGACTGCTTCACAAACGGCGTGCTAAGAGTTTTCGCTTAAGCCAAATTGCGCGGCCTACGACACGCCTCCATTTGCAAATTAGATATTTGTGAACTTCCAAAATGCATTTAACCTAATACAAATTCAACCTTACGCGATGAGAATAGGGTTAGTATTAGATATGAAGGGTATGCACAATACGTTGGCGTCCTCGCAAATGATATTAACGGACACTTTAGTTTTTATTTGAAAGCTAAAGGAGTTATGAGTTTAAGTAATTAAATTATTAAGATTCTCTTTGCTTTTGTATTAGAAGCCAAGACCATTGTCTTTGGGTGTGCCGTGATCAAATTTTATTTTAATATACTTAACTAGCTGTGTCCTGTCATGCTTCGCCGTGTTGAATTTTCGTTAAAGTGATGAAAAATGAGGAACAAATCTGACGAATCTTCAAGCGAGTTGTATATCGTATCAAAATGTCAGCTCAATCGGTATAGAACTTTTTAAAACGACTTTACATACTTACATACATAACTGAAGTAAATAAATAATTTGAATTAAAGTAAATTTAATTGATGCCCGTAACATAATTATAAAATTATTTGAGGCGATTTAGATGGGTTTATTTTATTTTAATATAATATAATCCTTATTAATATGGTACATTCGAAACTATGTTTTGTTGTTTTGTTTGAATGTTTGTCTTTCTTTCATGTCGCAACGGAGAAATTTTATAGTATGATTTTTATGTCCAGAGATAATTATGAGGCTAGAGAGTGATACAAGGTACTTTTTACAGCGGTAAAATACTTCCTTCCCACGTTATGACCCATTATGGTAGATATTTGAATCCACTCCAAGTTTTATGAATGCCACTATTAGGGTTTTTAACCTGATTAAGTATAGTACAAAATTTGTCATTAGACTTATAAAAAATACCTACGGCTTTAATAGCTGGCGCCACATCGAATAACGTACTTAGACTCTTTATCAATAAACTTATTAATATGTTTTTAACTTTAAATATTGTGAATGTGAAAGTTTATAAGAATGTTTTTTTTTCAAAGTAACCTACCAAAGTGACTCTATTCTTTCTGATGGAAAGCATGAATAGAATCCAAGAGCGGTGGTCGCCATACTCACTGATAATGAAGACAATGCAGTATGGCGACGCACGCTATGGCGGCCTAGTGAAATGCTTTTTCACGCCCCGCTTCAAGGCCCCGGGATCATAGTGGGAGAGAAACACGTACGCTGGTAATGAATTCCAGGCCTTAACTGATTTACACAGGAAGGAAGAGCTGAACCTTTTAGTTTGGGAGCGTATGTCTACCATTCTGAAACGGTGACTTCCTAGGTTAGCACGAGTTTTCCTGTAGAGGAACAGTACTGTACAGATATTTATTACTCTCTCACGCAAAAACTACTGTTTGGATGTAGATGATACTCTACAGAATTATAGCTTTTACATGAGAATAACGCTTAGATTTCTCTTTATCGTGATAACCAACATACACGTGGGTGGAACTACGAGCATAAGCCGGTATAGTTATAAATATAAAACAAAAACAAACACATCACACAGTATAAAATGCTAACATTTAAGCTAAAACATGCTGGTAATAAATTAGCCGTGATCGATCAAGCAAACAAAGACATACAAATTAGCAAGAGCAACACTGTTTGTAAAAGAAAGTCAGGGACGACGTCTCAGTTTAAACTGAACACAAATATTTATTTACCCAATGCAAATGCTGGAAGGTTGCAGCCTGCCTAGGAAGCAATAAATTCTAAGGACAAGATTAAACTTGTCATGGGACCCCATTTACTTAACGCAAATTTATGCAAATACCGAGTCGTCTTGTTAAGACCTCTGCAAATCGCTGAGATGTTTTTGTTTCAGTGCGATAAGGACCCCTGAATAGTTCAGTAAATAGTTGATGTATTCAATCATCGATCACTGTAGTGGCTTGCTTTGTCAATTCGCTTGTCGCGAACGTAATTTATGGGCGTGTTCGTGGTGCCCATTGTGAATGTATAGTCATTTCAGTATGTACCACATTACGCTTTCGTATCAAAGGACGTGGTTAAGGTTTGTAAACAAATCTCACAATATATGGAGGCGTTTGTTTATACGGCGTGTAATGAGTTCTTGATGTTGTGTATTTGGATTCACATTCAAGATGTATTGGAGAGCAAGGAAAACACTTATATTACGATACAATTGTTCCTGACACAGTACCTCCAATACATTTGCTTAAACGTCTGTTTCCTCTGTACCTTAGCGCCCTTTTATTAGTGTTGTGTCAAAGTGAATCATTACTTACTAAGCTTAAATCAGTTTTTATTCTTTGAACAGTTTGGACCTGGCTACATAAACATACTTGGACATTTGCTCGCCTTCCAAAAAAACCTCCCGGTCACGTAGAAAGAAACTCGACACAAAATTTAAACAGGAGGAGAGAAATAATTTGCACAAAGAGCCTGGATATTGCCGCTTATTTTACACGTAAAAACAAAAAAAAAAGACTCCAAACGGGATTACGACGCGGAAGTATTTGTTTTTATTGAGCATTACTTCTTTTAACTGAGGGATTTATTTCGTATTTGTCTTATGCTTCAGTTTCTTCTTGGCTAGGGCCAGCAATGCAGGCATTATCTCAAATACATTTAAGTGTTTTTGTCTCGAAGGACTGTTTTCTTTTTTGTTGTTTCTCTTTACAACCGCTATTATTTCAACTAATTCATCAATGTACGGATTAAATACCTCTTCATGTACATTGAGATTAGTTTCATCAATCACGTCATGGTGAACATGAAATTAGTGCTTCTTCTAACCTAAATTATTCTTTAACAGTTAGGTAATAGAGTTTGTTATCAATTGTTGTGAACTGTTGATGGTATATTCATCTATTAGTATGTGATGTTTAAAGGGATCAAGTTGATTGATTGGCACCGGTCAGGTCAAAGAGCATTACGCGCTACACTAATACATTTGCATCAGTTATCAGTATTAATAATAATGTGTTCATTATTAATTTCTTCCGTGTGCACTTCAAAGTGAACGTCAGTAGCTATTTTTCAAAGTTATAGAAAGTAAAATAGATACACATGCTAATGTTTTTATCGCTAAAGAGGTAGATGGTGGAGGATACAGAGGTGTATTGAACGTCCACATTTTGTCAATTATAATTTCAGTTCCAATAGGGGCAACCGAATTGCTGTTAATCTGACACATTATTTTTAACCAAACATTCTTACATATATTTAAATGCATGCATATTATAGATAAAATTACATGCAGACATAGAACAAAATCTTATTGCTCAAACAACATTTGATCTACACCGAAATCTAGCAAACGTGATGGTCAAAATTCATTGTTCAAACGTTATATTAAGGCAATTTATAGTTAGAAAATAAGTATTATAGCTGAAATAGAATAAATTAATACGCAAAGCTTAAATTATCTGAAACTTACAGCAAACTCTTAGGTCTTAATGGAATTTACTATAAGAAGGAAGTCTTTAAAATCTACTGACCGCTAAGTTAAGTTAAGCGAAGGAACATTGAACATCTTCAAGTTATAAGCGACTGTTTTATTACTTTTAAAGGGACAGATTTTGGTTCAATTTTGGTCTCCTAATTAGTTAGTAACTAATTTGATGTTCTTCCTGTTTAGTCAATAATTCAAGGAGACTGTTTGCTCATTGAAGCGATTATCATATTGTTCTTAAGTCTACGCTGTACATGTGATTTTCACCCAAGAAAAATATGAGAGCGTCATTGCTCGTTCTGTGTATCCGTGTCACTTATTTATAATATGAATGAATCTCAACTATAATAAGTATGTTAGTTTTATCCCTAGTTCGGGATTAGACAGATGTGTGTAAGATGTGTGAAGTTGTTTTCAGAAATACATGACGGCGATTACTGGCTTGTCAACTACTTTTGAAGATTAGGACTTCAGTATACATAATATAGACAAAAGTCAAATAAAAGTAAATCCTTCATATATTGTACCACTCAAGTCTAGTACAGTACTCAATTGTATCCAAGCTTAACCCCGCGATCTCTAAACAGAAAACTAACAATGTCTAGCAAACTCCAGCAGCCGTATCTTTGAAATGTGAAAAGTTCATACCGACCATTTATTTTCAACAGACAATTGCTTAAATGTTTCTGAAGAGGAATTTTAACGATAACCATTTAAATTTGAGGGTTAGATGAATGTCGTGAAATTTTTAAAGACTTTAGCATAAGCCTTTAGGTATTGAAGTTAAATAAAAGTAATATAACGAATTGCTTTATTTTTAACTGAAAATAGATATATTAATTTAGTAGCTAAGGCATATTTATGGGTTGGAAGCAAACCTATTATCGTCAAGCGAGCGTTTTAGGAAGAAAATGGCAAAATTGGAAGTGTATTTATGTATTATAAATATTGAAATATTTATAGATAGATAGATTAATAAGAAATGGCAAGAATAGAAAATATATTTTATTCTAAGGATAGATTGATAGACTATAGTTCACTAGGTAGTAGAGCCACGCTGATTTCAACACAAGCGGGCCGGCTCGACCGGGGCACTACTACCCTCCCACAGAAGACCAACCAAAAGCGCCAGCATCCGTGTTGTCGTGTTTCGTTGGTGAGCGTGAGACCGGAGGCCCATTGATGCAGGGGTGACAGTTATCGTGGTAACTGTGTAAGCCTTAGACTGCCACGATGACTGTCATGCCTTATACGTCCCCAAGCGGGGTGCGAAAAAGCATCTCGCAATCCCGTCATAGTGTGGGTCACCATACTGCATTGTCTGCATTTGCAATGAGTATGGTGATCACTGCTCTTGGATTCTATTCATGCTTTCCATCAGGCAGAGTAGAGTTATTTTGGCGGGCTCTTAATAAAGAAAAAAAACATATCTGTAACTTGATTAGAATGTTGTTGAAAAATGCCTTACTCTTTTAATTAAAATGATGTATTTAATAATTTAGGAATATGAGGCATTAAATGTACTCTAAAAATACAATTGTGTATTTAATATGATATATCATATATTGATATTGGTAATCGTAATCAATACCTTAGAATTATAAAGCCAAATGTAAATAATAATTTCACGTTTTACTTAGACGTGCAATGTGTTTCAAAATAAATGGATTTTTTAGGTAAAATAATTAAATTTTCATGCGTGATATTTTGTTCATCCTTAATAATAACTTAAAAAGTAAGATAAAGAAGTTGCCACGGGTCTGTAAGTTGAAGTGATGTGACAATAAGTAGCAAATAAAGGTCAGGGCTGCGTGGACAGCTGTATTCGTCGCGTGAAATGCGTGAGAGGCCGCCTCTCCCAGGTCAATCAGCTGCTAAGTGGCTAACGAAATAAACTGTCACTTCCACATTCATTCACGTTACAATAGGGCTGCCACGGCAAATGTACAGTTTGTAAAACCCTTAATAGGATTATAATGTTTTCATTTATCTCTTTGGATTAGAAATTCTTATGTGGAAAGTAAAATGATATGTAGAAAAATTACTAAAGTAGACGATGCTTGTAATAGGAATTAATTTAAAACTTTTATACGTAGTTGGCCAAAACCTCCTTTCTAAGAAAGAAAAACCTCACTTCTTAGAAAGGAGGTCTTTACTTACATAATTTCTGGTCTATGCACATCGGTGAACTTTCAAATTTGCTTATGTGATGTGATACTGCACTCACTAACTGTTACACGTTTGTAACAGGTGTTAGTGAGTAAAGAAAAATAGTTACATCATTTCTGCGTTGAATAAAATTTATTATAATGAATTGGACTATTCAAGTGATCCTTAGAAAATAATAAGCCATTAAACAAACTTATTTTTTAATACCTGTAATAAAAAGGAGAAGGTCATTTTAATTTTAATGTATTTAGATTAATTTATTTTATGATTCATAAAATGTATTTCTGGTTTGTTGACTCGAAATTAAATGTTGAGAGAAACCGCTTGAGATCAGAACGCTTCTCATTATTGCCGTATACGCAGTAAATTACAACAGAAGAATACAAACGTTTGTGCACAAAACTGTACAATTCAATTAAAGGAGCTTGTTACATGAATGTAGAAATAAGCTCCGCTCTCCGTCTTGATGAGTCTTTTGACCTGCCCTACAGTCTTAGACTGGAATCCTTTGTAAAGTGATCTTGGATTTAAGATAAAATTTCATAAATTATTTCAAACACGAGATTAATATAATGAAAACATAGTTTAACTTAGAGTATTTAAATTAACGAGTTCGTAATCTTCTGTGTTATGTACTGTATTCTACTAGTACATACATACTTTTACATACATGAACGTATTTAACCATAATTGTAAACATATTCAGAATAATGGCCGAATAAAATCCAGACACGGTTCATTTATATGTTCAACACAAATTCACTACTTGAGATTTGTTTAGTTATAGTAATATGAATTAAAAAAAAAAACTAAAAACACCCTTTTTTCATTGAATTTAAAAATTGAAGACCTTAAAACCTGATAAATGACTAATATTCTGAAGATAATAGGAAAAATACTAGAATATTTTTTCTTTGGATCATTGTTTGAATATAGTGATTACGATTAACAAATGCATATCTACCATATTCCATAAAACTTATAAATTTTTTTCATAATACAATTTGAAGATTATCTGAAAATTGTCGTATACTATACGATTTGGGATTTTTGTATCTACTGCCACTAATAACATTGTTGAGTCACCAGCACACGGCGATCAAAGAACTCGAGAGCATCAGGACGGTAGGACGGGGACCCGACGCGCTACAAATGAATTAATATTATTCTAATGGTACTTCTTTTCGCATAATTTATTCTTATCTAAAAAAGTTAAAAAGAAGTGTCTTTTATGAATTTTTCAAGCCGTGTTTTTGTAAGTAAATTATATACGTTCGAATAATGTATATCGCATGCAATTTATTGGCGTATAAATTCTTTTTATAGCGTAAAAAGGTTTTTATCCTCAGGAAATAAATCTACGCGCATTGTTAATAAGATTCAAGCAATATTATCTTCCTAGAGTATAATGTTGCTCGTCTGATACAGACTTCTTTATTAGTAAATCAGCTTTAGCCAGTGGCTTCTCTCGCATATTAATTACTTATTTCTTTTTTTTTTACTCTTGAAATTAGTAACTGACATACAACTTTCATCACTTATTTTATCTCTTTAGGAGAAAAATCATTTCTTTCAATATAAAAAAAGGTTTAATCTTACAGGTCCAGCATCTTAAGTTCTGCGTTGATGCTTGCGTTAAGCAATTTTATATATTATAAATAATTTAATATTTGCCAAGATTTCTTTTAAAAAATTTGGTATTTTATAAGTATTTATTGGTGGTGTTGGGTTTTTATCTATTTTAAGGAGATGAAGACTATATTATCTTTTTCAAAATTTTATTTGTCTAAGATATAACATAGTAACATAAAAAAGAATAAAAAAATTCGGACAACCCTAATCAGTACTTAAGAGATGTTTCCTATGCCAAAACACTTCCTGTTCGGCACGGGGTAGTGGAGGGCCTTCGCTTTTCGGATCAAACCTTCCAATATAATCTGACCTGCCATGCCCAACTCTCTAATAACAAATGAAAGCATCATGTCTGAAATTGGAGGTCCTATTAAACTGGTAATTAAATGAACGAGGAGAAAAGTGTACTGAGCTAATTCTACACGTAGAGGATAACAATAGAACGGTTCGGTAGGTACTAGTTTACTTGGAACAATGGGATGCAGGAATAAATTGTGTTGATACATAATTTATTTCTTGTATTTATACGTACAGTTAAGCTTAAAATCTCGAGGGGATAGCTAAACGCGTATTAACCATTCACATTTTGTCGTCTATAGTTTTTATGGGTTGTGTCGTTTTCATCCCACCGAATCTTATCTCAATTTCATTTTTAATCATCCCAAATTCTCATCCAACTTGTCCCAGTTTTTATTCCACATTCATCCCAAGATATTTTTCATTATTTACTATGGTTAACTGATCCCATTTTGTTTAACCTATTATTATTAATTTATTCCGTGTAAAAATTTCGTCATAAAAATACGTTTGAGTAGTTGCCAAAAAAAATTATACGAAAGAGAAAAAAAAAATTGTTGACATCTTGTTGCATTGAGTTAGTTAATTCAAATATTGGTTTAATGTGTATGGCAATAGATTTATTTGCGCAATAATGTAACTAAATAAAACAAAAAGAAAAGTATAATAAAAATAATGTCTCAATAAATAAATCTAATAATCTTAAAAAATTAAAACTAAATAACATCAAATTACATATAAAATGAAAAATCAACTCTTAAACGTTCAAAATAATCTTAACATCTAAATACTTGTGAGTGAGTTAATATTTTTATTTATTTGTTATTTATTATGAATCTCTAACAAGGAATACACTTTACATGGGAGCTTTATATCAGATAACATACAATTAAGATTACATGCTTTATGCTCCCTCAATTATGTGAGACCATAACATGCTTATTATAAAAAGAATTGAATATGTGTACACAAACAGTGGCTACAAACGGCCTATGCAGGTGAAGGAAAATGTAAACTTATAAAATACCAAAATACCAAAAACATAAAAAAGCAATTAATTAAACAATCGCAAACCAGTGACAGTCACATACAAATACACACATACATAGGCACACAAACAAATAGATGCATATAACCACAGTCACATATACAAGTTCACAGAGACACACACATATGCATATTTTATATTTGAATGGTAGGTAGGCATTCTTTATATTTGAATGGCAGGTAGGTGTGTATAAGAGCTTGAACATTATTTCTGAATTCTGCCAGACTATTAGAAAAGGTGTCTATGTCTCCCAAAAGAACTGACATGGTGTCGTACTCGTGAGTTTTCCTAGCAATCAGTGCCTGCTTGCCCAGATTTGTTCGGGCCCGTGGAACTGTAAATAGTGGGCGACGGTATCACGGGATTCTAGTTGGAGTAGTAGCAGTCAATGTGATCATATAAGAACTTGTATAGGACCATTAGGTCAGAGATTGTTCGACGGGATTTGAGAGATATTTGAACAAATGTACATAGAAATTATAACAGTTTTAAAATAAAACACATACCATAATATGCATCGTTGAAGTATTATATTATTGAAACTGTTAAATAATAGATTGAGTTGAGAACTTTTAGTACTTGTTGAGATGAAATGCTAAGAATAGAATATTGGACCAGTTAAAAATAAGAAAATAATTATAAAGTGGTATGAGTACGGAACAATCATTTCAGAGGATGTGAAGTTGAGATTGAGTGAGATGAAGACGGAACAACCCGTTGTTATGCATTTAGCTATTGCTAGTTACGAATCAGATTAAAAATAGAGAATATAACATGAAAGGGCAAGTAGATAGCAAAGGAAGGTAATGAAAATGAAAATGAGAAACGTTTGCAATAGCTTACATGATTGTTCTGTAATTTTTATTAAATAAACTTATGAGTTATCTGCACATTTACGTAATTTTTAATAAACAATAAAAGATCCACCTGCTTTGGATCGCTTCAATTAATTTCAAGAACAACATTTAGTTTCTCAATTGTTTAGCGTGCAATGAATTTACAAAATAAATACTTGCTTAACGTTTCTTTGATGAATCAGTGAGTAAATATATTGTGTAAATATTATTATTTGCGCTGGGTCGTGTTGGTGCATGGAGCGCAGCCGAGTGGAGCATGCGGCGCGACCGCGTGGCTTCATTAGCGACCGCTTTGATCCCACCAACCATCGTAATGCACTACTTGTGTTTTTCTTTCGCACATACAAACACACATACATACAAATACACATATTATGTTCTAAGCACCACGTATGCACTTAAAAGTAACTCACACATCAACACTCGGTTTTGTTTTCATTAACTTTATTTTGCGACTTCTTGCGCGTGTATTTGCTTCCTCTGGGACATTTTTCTGGTTGAACAGTAGCCTATCCTGTTTTGTATGTCTAATAAATTGGTGCAAAATTTTAGTACAACTGGTAAAGCAGTTAATGTGCAATAATACCTCTAACGATCTTATACTTACACTCATAATCATGTATCATTATTTCACTCGATTTCATCATTACCATAACCCTATCACATACAGTCTTTTTTTACCATTTCATGATGATCATTCAAACAATTAAGACATTAAATCGTTACAAACAAACAAACTTAAATATTGCCATTTTTGACATTAATTTGTGTATTCTATACATAGTATGCTGACATTTAATTCGACATAATACGAAAACGCGTGCAACAGCTTAATGCGGTTGTATGTGCAATTGGTGTTTATGAGATGTATATGGTAATGGGAGAAGCACAAATTAAGTTAAGAGATGGTTTTAAACTTTTTGTAAGTGGTGAGTTCGGGTTACTACGGTTTTGTTACACAAACCACGTCTGGAGTGTAGTTAGTCATAACGCTTTACATCAGTCACAATTGTTGCAGTACACGGATTAATTTTAGTTAAATTCGCAACCAAACATTGTGAGTTTTCAGATCAAAGTTTTCAATTTGTACATCTGAAATATTTTTTGATCAAAGTCAGTAGACAAAAAAAATGATTTCTTTTTCTCTTTGGTTTAATAACGATTGCATTAAAAGTTTATTTTCCGTGATAAGAAGGTGAATTGTTATGTCAGACTAATTACTATCCTCATAAAAATAAAAATATATATTAAAAATCATCTTTGAAGCGTGTTGTATGAGTTTAATTAATGCAAGACAGAAATACAGCCTAATACGTGATTTTTAAGGAAAGTATGTGCCTATAGTGAGGACAAAAGAAATGATAAAGTGAACAAAATAAAATGATTGGTTCGATAAAGCTAAAAGAAGGAATACGGCTACCTTTGCATGGGGAAACGAGAGTTGAAAATCGCGTATCTACATATCTTTTTACTATCGTAACTATCGTAACTAGAGAGAACAATAATAATTAAGTAAATATAAAAAATATTTTTAATTTACTTACTCAAAAGCTCAGTATAAATTGGTTGAATAAAAAATGGCAGTCACAATGTTGTGGTAGAGAGCGTAAAGTCTCATTGATAGTCCCCAACGCGGTAATGTTACTGCAAATATTTGTGAAACCCGACATCTACGCAGAGAGCGTACTGTACATATCAGCAGTAAAATAAATCTGTTACGTCTCTGAATTAGAATAACGAGAATAAAAAACCGTTATGACATTTAGGTAGATAAAAATTCTAATAAAAAAATCTGACTATATATTTTGTAATACAGATAGATTATAAAATATAGAAGAGTCATATTTCAGCATGTACGGGTTGGCTCCACTAAAGTGATATCACGGCCACATTAAGAAGCAGATTTTAAGTAATTATTTAAGTACTTTATATGTAGTAAGTGCGTAAGTGTAAGTGCCATCTAACGCTTAACACCCACTTCTCAAATTCGGTGAGAGTGTTGACTTGCAGGTGTTGACAGACGGCGACAGTCATTTATCATAACTAACTCATCATGTCTGTAATTAAAAACTTGAATTCCAAAAAGAAGTAAAACATGCCTCAGCGATAATAACTTTCACTGACTTAGCTGTTGTTTACATAATAGTCCGTTATTTCTTAATACCACGATTCAGTAAATTGAAAAAACGCTATCTGTCGGTATTAACCGAAACTAATGCACTTTATCATCAGCATTACTTTAACGCGCACTAAGATCGAGAATTCATCCAAAGTGATTTCTCACTTTTGGCGCTAGTCTACTCCCATAGTTCAATTAGTAATGGAACGAGAGTTTTAGTAGTGAACGAAGTCTTACTGATTAATTTCTTCGTTGCAGTCGTTAGCTAGTAGTCAAAGCATGGTTGGTTGAATTCGTTTGTTTGTGGTAAACCTATCACAATAGTTTCAGTGTATAGATATTTAAATTAAAGTATTTTTGTGCAATTTTTTTGACAATTTTCAACTTTCAAACTTTAAACTCAAACTTTCAATTTCGAAAGTAGTATTGACTTTAAACTGTGTATCGTAAAGTCTGTTAGTCACTGTAATTTTCCGTAAATACTTTTTTCAATCCATAAATACATGGTACTAAAAGAAAAAGTAATGCCAAATAATCCAGGATTTAGTGGATCACGTTCAAGATAATTAAATCAAAGTTCTACATTCCAATCACAGTCTACCGCACACGAAAGTAAATATTTTCTCCAAAGCATACCTTATAAACGCCGAATCAGCTTAATGCCACCGTCAAAGTTTTCTCACATGTCAAACTCTCTCAAGAGTTCAAACAAGTCTGGATCCAGCAAGCATTCCGCAAACTCACACACTCCCATAAATTGCATAACCCCCTAATTATCGCTACCCCCTCTTTAGATCATTAACGATCCGTATATTTACACAATGTGGAACAGGCATACATACACCTATCATAGCTATCATAGAATTCAACTAGCGTATGGGATCGTAATTAGGTTGTGTGTATATAACCTCAGGGGCAATAATATTTGACGCACCTTCGTTAATTGAAATATGTTGAAGAACAGTGAAATATAAATCACAATTCGGTGTTGCACACAAAATAAATTTGACTTCAGATAACATAACAGATTATAATTGACATGACATATGTGTAACATCAGGTGTGTATCCGGATCTAGCAAATACTGGTCAACCATTGACAAATGATGATATTGATTTATGCTACTGGTGGAAAGAGGGGAGATAGGAAAACATGTAATTATAAACATGACAACCGTCAATGTCGTCAATTTGACTGCACGGTTCGCCTAGTGGTTTAAGCGGTCGTCACGCCGCTCTCTACTTCGCTGAGTGTTGTGGGTTCAAACCCCACGTGGGACAACACTTTGTGTGATCCACAAATTGTTGTTCTGAGTCTGGTTGTTTCGTTGTTCGTTTCTTGTATGTGTGTAAAGTCCTCCGCGACACAGGATTTATTACTAGCGTTGTCTTTCGAAAACAAAAAATTTATATCGTCGATAATCGTTTATGAGTGTATTTATCTTTCGCCCAATATAGTAGAAAATGTCTGATGTTGCATTTATATACCTAAATTTAATTTCTAATCTTGCTAACACAATAACTATTTGAATCTGGAATTTACCATTGACCTAGTTTTAGATCGAATAAGCTTTTAAAACAGAATTACTTCTAAATCTGCCAAGATTTTAATAAATTGTAAGAAGCTTTGAAGCAGAAGTGTATCCTCCCACGTCCCGTGTTTCTCAGAAATACTTGAAAGTAGTTGTGACCCCTCTATTTCTGTCGCTGTCGTTATTTACACGGACAGATTAAAGAGATTGATGGAATAATTTAAAGAAACGTTTAATCTTTGGCTTTTTTACTGAAATCTTAGGAATTTTTCGGCTTCGTTTGCCGCTTTGATTTAGTTTCAAAGCGACGCACCAAAATAGTAACGTTTTAAGGTGGTGAAAGGTTTTTAAGTACTAATACATTTTTAAGTATGATAATATAAAATTACTCTTTAAAGATATTCCTAGAAACGTATATGAAAATAATTTTAGTAATAATGGTAACAAAAGTAAACGAGAAATAAATTTATATTGTGCGAATTCCAAAAAATATTCATTAGAACGTTGAGAAATATTTTTTTTAAAAATACAATATAATTTTGAAACAACATGCGAGCTGAAATAGTGTCCAAAAATAAATAAATAACTCTTAGAGCAAACGTTAAAAGTAAAATCAAAGTTGTATTTAAATTGAGACTTAGTTCCGCACTACCGGAAACGCGACAATGAGCGTCGGTGTGGGTTGCACAGTTCCAATGATTCGGGCGTGTGCCGGTAACGGTGTACTGCCGGTCTATCCGGAACTTCCAGCCCGGACGACCGTACAGTGTCCTGGGAAGCCAACGATCTAGGAATACTAGATCAGATCAGTCAGGTTAGTTAGTTAATGTGAACTTTATAAAACGGATCTTGGAAAGTGTTTGCCGCTGTTAAGGATAATGAATTTAATTCTGATCCTATAAACTTTAAAAATTAAAACAAACTAATGGTAAAAAGAATACAAAGTAATGAAAGACATTCCTGAAAGTTACTTCTTAACGTCGCATATCCACTATACTATTGCAACAATTTAGATTAATTGTAATTATTAAAATTATTAAAAAAAAACTCTCCTGCGAGTTTTGAAGCATTTTCATTTTGTTTTATTGAATTTTTTAAATGATTAATATCGTCAGAAGTACAGGGATTTCAAATATTAGTAGTTTTATACATGAAAACGCTTCGACATTAATTCAATTGCCGTAAAACTACATGCATCCAACAGGTCACTTCTACGACTCCACCATCTTTGTCGTACAGCGTACGAGGGAATATCTGACAAAAGGGCACGAATTACCGGGGGATTAAATTATCGCAAAAGGGTGTTGAGTTATGACCGAGTCGACGGAAACTCGTTTAGAGGCGCAACGGTAAATATAGTACTTGTTATGTATAGTATTGTTACACGTTATATAATAACAGAAATAGATGATAAAAGGAGCATGAATATTAGATAGAGAAATTATATAACAGCGAAGGATCAATTGTCTTCAAGGACTGCTGTATTGGGAGAGTATTGACTGATGGTAGTTACAAAGTGACTCACCGAATTTTAAAGCTGTCAGTTGAACGTTTTTATAACAAAATTGAATATAATCGAAGTTAAACAGAAAGGTGATTTGAATAAATATGTAACTTGAGACACATTTTTTTTTAAATTACTAGATACTATTATAATTCAAAAAATTTACTATACAATTGTACTAAATAAAATAAATAAACTCATACATTTCACATATGGCTGTCTGACTTCAAATTAGGCAGAGCCTGTGCCATGGTAACCTGAGTGCAGATTAACATATTTAAATATTTCTAAAAACATTCTTATGACTAAATAACAAACAATGCACATAAAACTGAAAATAGATTTTAATCATTTAAATAATTCAATGAATACAATATTTACATAAAAGTGTCAAAAAATGCATTACTGGTAGCGTTCCCAGAAAACTAACAACATTGTCACGCTGAATACCAAAAGCTTTCTGATCACGAGGAGCGTCCTTCAGTTGCTTACTCACTTGTTTAAGCATAGTACGAGTACTTGGACTCCGTAACTATGGTCTTAAACCCAAATGGTTCAGATATAATAATTACCTTTTAATTTTTAGTACTTACAAATTAATGATTTTAATTATTTATTTCTATATTTGACGTTAGTACAAGACAGACAATTTTCTGTTACGCTCTATATCTTTTTGTGTTTTGTTTAAACTTAGATTAGACCCACAAACTTTATTTTATTAATATTAATTTTTAATTAAATTTCGACGCTTTTTGCCTTTTAACTTAATATGACAGTTATAAAATATAAGCTTTTTATTACAGATCAGTACGTACTATACGACGATACAGGTGGTGAGTTGTTAGAAACGTAACCTCACCGACGCGGTACCTATCGCTTTCATAAGAAAATGTGTACATGCGTGGAAGTGGAAGTGAGAAATATAATATTTGGAGACGACTGACTCATCTTCATAGCAACCTTCTTTGAAACCATATCCAGTCTCTTTGTAACGGTATCACTCTGAATTGAATGAACTTGAAACTTTATTATGGGTGTGAGAATAAGAAACTGCTAAAACTATGAGTTTCTTAAAAGATTTATCAAATAAAACATTCTGTTGAAATTACTTTTAGTTAATAACTAGTATATTAAATACTATTGCAATATACCTTATCACACATTAAGTATTTACTTCATAAATCAATTTTCTTTGTCTTTTTAGGTTCCGAGACAGCAGTATCCACATGAAAAACTATATTTTATTGTTCCACAATAACTTGTGAGAAGATAAGGTAAACGTTTTTCTTCTTTCCTGAAATTTCATGATCAACACTCACAGCAACAAAGAGTCGTTGTTTTTTTTTGTCAGGGATGCACCATTCAACGTTATCTACGTTGTTGTTACTTACAAACATTTTGTCTTACAATTTTTCAGAGAAAATCTATAGATTGGAAAACATTTCTTTTTAGAGATATTGTACGTCGTTATTATACTTTGGACCGTATATTAAATTCGAAGTGTTGAATGAATTTTATTCATGGGTGATCTAATTGTTGTTGAGTCACTGTTAAAACTATTTCTGTCTTTGTTTATTAATTTATAATATACATGTTGTTAATCATAAATACATGTATAATTGTTACATTATACTCAGGCCGAGGCCCCGTCCGAGGTAGGCAAAGACACCAGAAAACTATTTTGCTGTAATCCTTGTATCAACTCATTCATTTCATACAAATTTCATTTTCAGTTGGTCGTTCATGGTGCATTGGGATTTCGTGTGCGTTATTTCAAGAATTATAGACTACCGCAGCTACTTATGTAAATTAAAAAATTCAACACATCCTTATAAGATGAGATAATTTATTCCTACTTAGCACTTCATTCCTAGACAAACAATGCGGAAACTGGCCCATTGTCTAATGATACCCACCCACCTAAAAACCAGTTTTATTCCAAACCAGACAAATACGTACATAAAGTACAAGTAGATGGAACAGTTTAACCCAATTGTGGCGGTCATTAAGCTAGTGTGGCAGACGCACGCAATGGTGAACTTCCTCCCAGGATTAGTCCCGGAAGCCCGGGACAGTTTACTCCACTATTTTTGTAATGGACTCTGTCCATTAGCAATAAATCGTCTGCGACGCATGTGTGGGTGCGTCTAGACACATAAGCACGATCCTTTGTTTGAAACTGTCTTTTGCGATGCAAGAATTTGCTCTGGAGCCGCAGGGTACCGTGGGATTCAGTATCATTACCTAATTAAACTACTGTAGTTAATCCTCCTACCAAATATCGATAAAACTGTGTTGATTTTATTTTTAGTTCTAAAGTACCACTATCTAGTACAGAATAGTTTCCATATAAATATTGTTTTTATTTCAGTAGTTGCTGCAATAACGATTAACCCAATTTTATCGTTTATTCTGGGCTCTAAATAAACGATAAGTTGATTTACGAATCAACAGAGAAACTGTTGCAGTAAAATAATGACAATGACGTGCAAAATAATATGAACCGTTTTTAACTTCAACGTGGCAATTGAAATCTAGTTCTAAAATCAATATTTGTTGTTAAAAATATTCTTGAGTATCACCTCGGGAATTGCTTTGCAATGAAGAAATTCATATTCTCTCTTTTTAATACAGTATTCTGTTCCTTTCGTATTCGTCGTCCTATCTTAAACAACGTTTTCAGTTTCTTCACAATTCACATTGTAGGCTTCCGAGATCGACAGTAAATCTAAAGTTGGAAATGCCCAAACATTCTATGAAATTCACTGATAGGTCGTTCTCGGTACCAGTAGTAAGACTGTGGAATAACCTATCTAAGGTGATTAGAAAGGTTAGATCTCTGCAAGCTTTCAAGAAAAAGACTTATTATAAGTTGACAATGTGAAGGCTGCTTAGGGAGTGTTTATTGTGATTTAATGTGTGTTACGTCATGATGTATCTATTTGTGATATTTACATAGGTAAGTATTTATATGTTAGTAGTATGTGTGTTGTAAAATGGTATGAGTAACTAGCAACTAACAACTAACTAACTAAAATATATTATGAAAGTACACCACACACTACTCTGAGTTTTACAATATTTTTACAATATCCGTACAAACGTTGTCTGAAAGGGATTACGATGAGCGATAAGACTGCCTTTTGTAATACTAAAAGTAGATCTCCATCTATGTCTGCACAAAATTTATACTGTAGTGGTTTGCTATAAAGTTGAATAAATGAAATAAAAATAAAACAAAAAGAAATTTACGACAATCTACAAACATTAAACTTACAATGTTTGCATATTTAAAGCTTAAAGTAGCATTATCTTGCCTTGGAAGTTAAAGCTATAATCCGCACAGTTAATACAAGTAATTTTAATCTTCACTCTTCGTCTAAAACTATACTAAGCGCTTTGTTTTACTATAACCAAAAAGGGCAATTTACTGATTAAGACACATTACTACTTTAAACCTTGTCTGAAACTCAACAAAGTTCGTTTTAGCTCTGAAATATTCAAGAACAAAAAATAAAGAGCGTGCTTCAATGCAAACGCATGATCGTGTCGAGTTATTTCTCCCGTCGTTTAGTTTTTGTAGTTGAATGGACACCGAATGGGCGTTATTTATATCCAGATTGATATATTGATGAAATCAACCATCCCTACGTAAAAACAAAGCTTTTGCACTACTTTGGAGCTCACAATTTTTTTGCTAAAATACTGTAAAGTGATTTTGGCGAATTCAAAAATATATTGAATTTGAAAAATCTGCAGCATTTTATTTAAAAAATAGTAAATCGTAAAGGAACACTACTTTAAATTGATACATACTAGCATTTCTAGTGCCTTCGCTCGCGTAGGTACATATATCATATTTGTATTTATAACCTTGTGAACCTTTTTACACTTGAAATACTTAAAACTTCTTTCATAACTGGTGCTTGCAATGTACAAACACCAGTTGCCAACGTTGATAAATCTGTCAGTTAGGACAAATAATGTCTCGCAAATTTTCTAGCCACAAAAAATCGTGCAGATTGAAAATGTTCCTAGTCTTTTATTAATCAATTCTTTTGTATTACGTTACACATTACCGAGCTCATCTATAACATCATCTGCGATATTGTTCATACACAAACCTGTCGTTTTGATGTGTGTTCCCACATTATCATTAGCGGCTTTATTGAGATCTTTATTTAGTTCTGATATGACGTGTTACATTAATCATTAGGACTAGTAATTATCGTTAATATCATTATAGCATGTGATTGATATTTCATAAGGTTTGTCTATTAGTATATTGAATGAGCCAAGGTGTGCGACGTAACTGAGATATCTATAGCAGAAATATGACAATAAAGTTTTCTGTGCTCCACATATATTATTTGTTTATATTATTAAATACTTTTTGGTGAATTTTGTCAGCCGTGATATATAAACAGTAGAATAATTGCTTCAATTTTCACTAAAGTTAAGCTTCAATTATTTTAATAATCGGAATCAATACAGTGTATCAAATTATACGATTTGTGTAACATATTGGTAAATATAAATAAAATATTACTCACAATAAATGTATCTATGACCACCAGGGTTCCTAGATTGAGACCTGCATAAAAAATATCAGAAACAAAAGAATTTATACGCACCTCATATGTACATTGGCCGTAATTGAATTTAAAGTTTCTTACACAAGAGAGCTCCAAGATGGATCTATGAACTATTAACTCCCTAAATGTCATTAAGTTGAAAGGTCTAGTTACCACACACGCCAGAAGAATGCAGGAGTAATAACGGACCATTACTACAGCATGCACCTACATCTATATTCGTGACTTGTTCAGCTTTCTACTTCCACACAATCGACACGAATTGAAAATTAGCTGTTTCTTGTATCCAATTATCGGGAGTGGGAATTTGTACGCTATTAATGTATTACAAATATTTATATATAATAATAAAACTTGTCCATCCATGTAACCTATCCATGGCCGATGATCTTAAAATTCAGCGTGTACCATGATAAACATATTCTTGTATTTCTCAATACGTACATATAACAAATAATAAATAAATATTTCGGACATTTGATACACAACGTCATCTAGTTTCAAACTAAGCAGAGCTTGTGCTTTGATAACTAGACTGATTGATAGAATATTTATATACTTTTTTTTGTAAATACATATTATACATAAAAAACACCCAAACTTCGAAACAAATATTTGCAGATCATACAAACATATGGTCCGACCCGGGAATCGAACCCGAGACTTCAAGCACAGCAGTCGTATTCACTACCACGGCGCTATGGAGACATAATAATAAAACTATAATATGTATACACAATATTTATCCCAAAAGGGACAATGTATTGGAATAATTCACAGTTTTAATTCATTTTACCGTAAAACATTACGTAGAACAAAAAAAAAAGAATTCTCTTAAGTACGAGTACATGCTATTCATATTAAGGTTGTCTGCCATGAACGATTATTACTGCCGATTATTACGACGTTATGTAGTATAACTAACTTATTTTTATGTATTAATTGAATACATTGAAGATATAAACATTCATAAAATCACATCTGCTTCCCCAGAAGGATAGGCAAAGACATATTAAATACCCACTTTTCGTCAGTCTTTTGGTCCCACGTAATTGGTGGTGAGCATACTGCCGCTAATCGATATATTTTGCTTACCAGAGTCTCGTCTATCGATCGATAGGTGCACCACTCGCAGGTAAGGTTGATTTGGACCCCTAAGTATATATGTAAAATATATGTTTTATGAACTATAATAAAATAAAAGAAAGGTAGTATCGCCACGCTGATTTCTGCACGATTATAATTGATTTTTTTTCAGAAGATCAACCTAAAACGACAGCATCAGTGCTGTCGTGTTTTGTTGTTGAACGCGAGACTGGAGGCTCATTGATGACAGGCTCAGCGGTGATAGTTATCGTAGTAAGTGTGTGAGGATTACAGTGACACGATGTCTGTCATACCTCGTCCCCATGCGGGACGTGTAATAGCATCTAACTAGGTCGACATAGTTTGGGTCAGCATACTGCACTGTCTGTATTCACAATGAGTATGGTGACCAAAACTATTGCAGTCTATTCGTGCTTTCCATCAGGCAGAGTAGTCACTTTGGCAGGATCTTAAAAAAAAGATTTGAAAGCGGTAGATCAGCCTTTTTATTTTTTCTGACACACATTGCCTTTTAGTTTCAAACTAAACAGAGCTTGTATTATGAAAGTTATTGACTGATAGAATACTTACGTACTTTTTCTATTGTAAATACATGCGTATTATCAGTATAGAAAATACTCAAACTCTGAAACAAATGTTTTCAGGTCATACAAGCATTCGGGCGGGTCCGGGAATCGAAACCGAGACTTCAGCACAGCAGTCGCTTACAGTACACAGAATACATTGGTAGCACTGCGCCACCGAGACAGTTATAAGTTTCCTAAATTAAATGGCTACTAAATTTTACCAAGTCCCCATGGTGTTTATACATTACTTTCTCATAAGTTAAACAAACAACAGAAATACGTCGATCCACGACACAGGTATTAGCTACACTCGCAACGGTTCCCTGATATGATCATTTGTGGGCTCCCATACAATCGACCTCAAACAAAGGCCGGCTACACGCGGCGCAGCGTGTATCTACTGCGGTATTTTATTGTCCTCGTACCACATGCTCGTGTGCGGGGATCGGAGTGATATATGCCTCAGTTTGATTGGCTGTTAATGGCATTGTTTGTAGCAAAAATAGACGAGGTTTATTCCATTGTTTAGTAAATTGTAAGTCCGTGTTCGTTGTTGTGTAACAAATACAATAAATTACCAACTAATGTTAAAATTTATATTAATCTTACATTATTCATTAAACAACATAATAATTAAAGAGTATTTTTAATTGAGATACGCTTCTACTTAGTAGAAAAATACGAGGAAACAAAATACAAACAAAAAAAATCAAATTTACAATGTTTAGAAAACTCCACTAAGTTGATACAAACTATATTACAAGGTCACATTTACACTTAGCAATAAATATTTGGATTTGATTTGATTTGAATATGTACCAGAATGTAAATTTTTATGATAAAAATTCATACAAAATTAGTACCGATCTACTCTCAATCTCACAAATATTGTCAAAGTGTTCACATTCTAAAATATTAAACTTTAAACAATAAAAGTGGACTGTAATGTGACTATGTTGCATTGTAACCGAAAGTAGAAGCCGAATTCTCCTATGTTGAAAAGTCCCAGATTAACTGGAAACACTGGTGTGTACAATTTTTACCAAAATAAATTACGAAGTAGTTAACTGTACGCCAGTAAAAACTAAATTCAAGTAGATATTACAGATTGCTGACTAAATAGAGTTATTATAGTAGTAGGTAATTAGAACAACACATCTATATAAATAAACGAAATTGAAGTATCCATTTTAAATGAGAAGCTTTTCACTAAATATATTTGAAAATATATACGGTACTTGCATCAAAAAGCCACGTTTTTAAATTATTGTCTGCCTATCTGTTTGTTTAGCTAATCTCTGTAATGGCTGGACTGATTTAGACAGGACTTTAACTGGCAGATAACTTATGTTATGAGTTGTAACTTAATAGGATATTTTAAATTTATAAAAAAAACTACGCGGGAACAAAATCAAAACCAATGAATTAGTAAAAAATATCCGTTTTAAAAGCAACAAAAAACGCCAGATAATATCATGGAGTGCAGTTAGTATATAACATAAATATAAAATAATTGCAAGATATATTAAAGTAGAGAAATATCTTTGCACTGGACGACAGTCAAACTATTTGAATTCATCTATGGTGTTTTTGTTGCCAAAATGACTCTGTCCTGCCTGATGGAAAATATATTTAGAATCCTAAAGTGGTGGTTACCACGCTCATGGGAAAAACAGACAATATAGCATGGTGAACCACGCTATGGCGGCCTAGTGAATTGTTTTTTACGCCCCGTTTAAAATACTCGGTATCAAAAACAAAACACAGTGTTACCTAGGACAGTTAAAATATTTCTAATTAAATTCAATCATCAGCAAGTATTTTAATAAAACCTTGCTAATATCGTCATTCAAACTCATATTAACATATAATCACGACTAAATAGTGACATTGTTAGAATCATTTGTACCAGGAAAGTATCGGTGTTCGACAACTATTACATCGGTACTGCGGTGTACACTAGCGAATACAAAAGGTGTATGCACAAGACTCCAAAATGGACAAAATATTTTTATTTGTAAACTTTCCTACTAAAAACAAAATATGTTTACGTAATTAATTATTTTTGAAATTTATAACAATTTATTAGTGAAATTTAATAGTCTCATAAATTAACTCATAAATTTCTAAAACGAAACACTACTGGTGGAACTAAATTTGACATCAATTTATCCTCGGATATTTTCATAGAGCAGGTTATATTTTCATTGAAGTTTGTAAACGAAGCAGTATGTGCAGTTAACTAAATTTAATTTAGTTATTAACCTTATCACTTTTTTAATATCCTTACTTACATATGTCAAAATGATCTTCACAACTATTATATTATTTACTTTTCATTATATTTCTTTACTTTTCTATGACAATAAGTCCATTAGAAAAAATAACTCGGTGAATTGTGAACTAAACACTTCGTTGTTGACGTGAGTGTAGTCCGTCGTCACAGAATAAGCGCGCCAAAATGGCTGCGTTTGAAGCGTCTGAAAATTATAGTGATTTTAATCTCTTTTTTTAGCTTGTTGGTTTATGTTTTGGATGTGTTATATTTATTTTTGGTATTGTAATATCTAGTAGAAACGTTTTTAAAATAAAAAAAATACATGTATATTCCCTGTTAGGCTTCAGTTAGACGATGTGAAAATTTCTTGTTAAAATCATGCGGTATTTAGGTGATTGTCGTGTCTTATTATTTTCAGCTAATACTAATAATACTGATTTGACACATGTGGCGACTTCCACGTTACAGCACACACAAAAATAAACAACAGCACCATCTGGCGAAGATACATTGAACTACGAAGTATGAACGAACCATATGAATGTATTCAACTACGAAGCAACTTCTAATTCTGTATCATGAAATAGAGATTCGCGTGGCAATAAGCATATATACAATATCCCTACGTCAACCGTTGGGCCGTGGCCTGCCAGGCATGATCACCTCGCCTGGTCGGAGGATCCTCCCTTTGTGTCGGAGGGACATGAGACTTGTTCCCTCCACAACACGTCTGACACATGAATATCTGATCTCAAATTAGTGTCTCAGTTATGACAAATAGACTGTCTATGAATATACATCTTAATTTCCAATTGTGCACATATCTTACTACTAATAGAAATGTAAAAGTTTGAAGAGATATTTGTTACTCATTTACGTCAGAAAATTTGAAGAAATCTAACTAAAATTAGGTACAGAGATATAGTTTACATTACCACGTAGTCTACTATTATCCTGAAAAAAATAATTGACAATAGTAACATTAATAATTGAGACTCAAACACACAACAAATAATCGGAATCATTAAAGAATTGCCTAAACCCAGAGCTCGCAGATGCGATTCACATCCAACAGTGAACATCAGTAAACTTCGATCGGAGAGCCAGTCAATGAATATTGTATTAACTACGCAACCGCACATGCACCTGTGGAAAACTGGCAAAGACTGAATCTTATCTAATCTAAAACGTAGTTGCAGAGAAATATAATGTTCCTTTTTGGAACAAAGATCTCCGTCAATGCACCGACCACCGTGCATCCAGGCATATGCACAGTGGTCGGTGTGATGATTGAATTGTAGGCTGATATTAGACTCATGTAAACACGCCTTTAGAATGGACCGTGCGATTTGATAGTTCAATTCGATATTTCGCAGTTAATACTAGCTTTATTACTTAACGACAGTGTAAGTCACGAGAGATGTGTTTATGAATTAATTTTTGATGGTTGAACTTTTGTCCTTTGTTGAGCTTATTTTCACTAGAAAGTTGCCTTATATATGTGATAATTAATCGAACACTATGATTTACAATATAATTATTGTATTATATTGGTATGGAATAGATTATATCTTTGCCATACATCTTGTGTGCATTAAATACCCGCAAGAACAACTTAATGTAGTAGTTATTGTTAGCTTGGTATCATTAACGACCAAAGTCTTTAAATATTTTTTATATAAAATAAAACATAAAGTAAAAAATAAGCTACAGAACTTTTATCGAATTGTTCTATCTGAAAGAAATGCTCTTATGCGGTCTATCAAACATAGCAAAGATACTTAATAACGTTATCTACGTTACAGTGGCCGATGGGGAAAAGTCAGCGTTGGTAAGCCCCCCACAAGGAGGTTCGACGACCTGTTGAGGGTCACAGGGAACCGTTGGACGCAGACGGTGTTGGATCAGCTGTTGTGGAGAACTTTGAAGGAAGCTTAAGTCCAGCAATTGATGTCTTTTAGCTGAGAAGATAATAATAATGTTGAATGTTATCTAGAGAATCATCCATGTCTGATTTTACTTACCGCATAAATTATTTTTGATTGGGACTATTCCCTACCACACACCTTTCACTGTAACTACTGTACACTACAAACAACAGCAGTGATCCACAAGCACAGCGAGTTATGACACTCGTGAGGTCTCAGAAGTTGGAAATAATGAACGTACCACACCTACTATATCTAGTCTACTTTATACTGAAGTCAGTGGCTTTTCAGTCAACATTATATGTTAAACACTCTTGGATTGACAAACTTCTGAGCGGAAATATTTCGAACACTTGACATTCAACGTCATCTAGTTTCAATCTAAGCAGAGCTTGTGCTGCGATAACTAGACTGACTGATAGAAAACATATGTACTTTCTTTGTTTGGAATACATACATATTATACATAGTAAACACCCAAATTCGACACAAATATTTGCAGATCATACAAAAATTTTGTCCGACCCGAGAATCGAACCCAAGACCTCAAGCACAGTAGTCATATTCACTACCGCTGCGCCACCGAGGTCGTCGTAAATAGTCGAAATATGAACAAAAAAATAATATTCTGGTTCACAGTTACATTTCCTATTTTTTTTTCAAGTGTAAGGTAAACGAATACAAAATGTAACAAACCAACCTATTTATGAAACAATAAGGTTTTTTATGCTACTGTATTAACTTGGAGCCAGGGATAGGGCTGACCATCTGGTGTTGATATGCGATGTGGACCCACTTACACATTCAATTTATGGAATATATTTCACTACCAAAAAGTGTTGTTTGTATATGGATTTATGCTTGGGATTGCGAAGAAAAATAAAATGTATGAGTTAAGACGAATCTGATGTAAAAATAATAGCAAAATCAAAAGCCTAAATGCATTTTAAGAAGTTGTCAAAATAATATTTATGACTAGTTGTTTTATTTGGGCCATAATATAGATTTCAGAAATGTAAAAGTGTATAGGCAGACAAATAACACAGATCGGTATATTTGATTTAACATCATTATCATCTCAGTCGAAGGAAGTCCACTCCACAACAACCAGTCCTGTGCTACCCGCATTCAATGGCTTTTTGTTTTTATTTTTTTAACGTGTGGAATCCCCCACGGGCCGTCACCCCACCGGGGTTTACAGCGGGGCGGTGTGTCGGAATCAGACCGACTAAAACCACACGGTGTGCCACTCTGCGCCTGAGAGAGGAGGGATCCTGGAACAGCTGTTATTACGACATCCTAACATTCAATGACTTGCCGTAACCTTCACCTTCAATTTGATTACTCTAATTAATATCATTGTAATCGCTCTGCGCTTATGTCTCAACACGTTTATGTAACTCGAGTCGGAACTAAGTTATCAAATATCGAGCTACAAGAAGTTTTAGTGCAAGACACAGAGCAAGTCTGCAGGTCACTACTCCTTGCTCTAACAATTATTAGAGACTCGCTTTGTCACAATGTAAGCCACATAGAAAGTTTAAAAGCAAATTGTCTGTACCTTGTTGTGATGTACTCTATCAAGAGCAATGAATTGGGGTCACACAAAAATACCAGTAAATCTCGGACATTATCTGTCCTATTTTATTTTTCTATATTAAAAGCCTGCCAAAGTGACTCTACTCTGCCTGATGGAAAGCATGAATAGAATCCAAGAGTTGTGGTCACCATACTCATTGACAATGCAGATAAATATTGAGATAAATACTATAGTTTTTAATCGACAGATAAACGATTGACACAAAAATGGAATAACTACATACAATGTTATACATATTTGTTTTTAATTTTAATGTATTCTTTTCTCGTGGAGTTCCACGAGCTGCTGAAACAACTTTTTTCAATTTACTTCTTTCTTCAATATTGGAATATTTGCCCGTTCCTCTACAAGAGTCTTTACTCTGAAGCGTGATCAAAAGATAGATTTCATGTATAATCCTAAACGCCTCAGCTGTCTATTGCTGCGTAATGGTCACTCCTCACAACAAATAAAAAGCTCTTGTCATTGGCCAGATGCATTGCTCACTGGTGTACTTAAAAAAGTTACTTATAAAGTCTGGTAAGACCTCGAGCATCTTAATATTTAGCTTATGTTGCAACATCATTCCATAGTAATAAACTCATACAATACCACGATAATATTATAAATACAATGTAGAGTCATGTTTAACATGGCAACAGTAGCTACAACTCTGGTAACTTGCGTTAAATGTTGGACTTTATTGATTGTATTTGCAACGGAGAGATTTAGTACGAGTATTTCCACTAATAAAATGGAATTGATAAAATAAAAAAGCATGAAAAATCAATCTCCTCTTAGTCATTTGTAAATGTAACAAAATACTTCTTTTGATCCTATATTGTAGAAATTAACACTTGTCACTATGCTACTTTGTTACTAGAGATATCAGCTCATATTTTACATTTTAATCCTAACTTATATAAGATAATATTTTAAGACAATATTTCGGAAACCTGACACACGGTGTCTTTTAATCCCAAATTAAGCTGAGCTCGTACTATGGGTACTTGACAACTGCTATAAATACATATATTTAATCCTTTTATTTGTAAATACGTACACATCCAAACACCGAAACAAATATTTGCAGATCATGCAAACATTTGGTCTTTCCGGGGATCGAATCTGAGCCCTCAAGCACAGCAGTCGCATGTATAACTACTGCACCACCGAGGCAGTCATTACGGGACATTTTTCTTCTGCTTGACGTGTGGTATAGTTTTCTTTCAATTCATCTCTAAATCGAGTTGTTTTTTGTACTAGCGATGAAGGTGGCATTGACGTTTTATTTACATAAAGCCAATTTTTAAACTAATGCTTGCATTTTTACTTGATTTTTCGATTTATTTTTTTTATTTATTTTTATTTTAAGAGCCTGGCGAAGTGACTCTACTCTGCCTGATGGAAAGCATGAATAGAATCCAAGAGTTGTGATCACCATACTCATCGCAAGTGCAGACAATGCGTTATGGCGGCCTTGTGAGATGCTTCTTCACACCCCGCTTGGGGACGTTAAAGGCATGACAGTCATCGTGACAGTATAAGGCTTACACAGTTACCACGATAACTGTCACCCCTGCATCGATGAGCCTCCGGTCTCACACTCACCAACGAAACACGACAACACGGATGCTGGCGTTGCAGGTTGTTTTTCTGTGGGTGGGTTGTACTGCCCCGCTTGAGCCGGCCTGCTCGTCCTGAAATCAGCGTGGCTCTACTACCTAGTGAATTGCTATTGTTTCGTGGTGATTATCAGTAACTTAAAACTTATCAAACAGATTAATACGAATTCCGGTTTTGTTTTACAATACATAACAGCAGTGGGCAGCGATAGGTCAATTTGGCAACTGATGCTTTTCCTTTTTCGCATGGTACACAATAGACCCATATTACAAAAACGTTTCTCTTCTTGTTTCCAAGTATGAACCGTTTGGGACTCACATCGGGTCTTTCTTTAGATATTTTTTATATCTAAGTGTTGGTACTGTGGAGTAATTACTATCACTGAACGGTGTGAGCGAGAAACTTGAATTACAGAGAGTAATATTGTCGATACAGAATCTGTGATATCTTGTTGCCCGATATCTCTATGACAATACCGAAGACTTTCCATGGTGAACTACACTCGGTAGCTTGATAAGAAGTTAGCACCAAAATATCATTTAAACTTCGAAAAATCACAATAAGTTAAATATACGGAGATATTATCAATGCTATTAGAAGTATCATTAGTGACGACAGAAAACAAGGGTTACTTGGTACAGATAATGTCATTAGAGAAGGTTTCTAATGGAAGTAAAATATCTTTGGTGAATAAATATTACGTGAAGTATTCAGGAGCACTTAACTCCTTAAAATTTATATCTTTGAAGTAATACTACTTTATTTTTGTGATTTACAATATCTCAACTGCAGAATTGGCAATAGAATAATTATGTTTTTGAATTGGTTTACCACTTGGGACGTGATTATAGAAAACCACAAATACAAGATTATTAACTTCAGGACGTACAATTCGGTTATATTGGCTATAATGTAACGTCATGTATCCCATGCTATGGCCATGACATCATTTAAAAATGATCAAGGTACTCATACGTAAATTCAAAGACTAATTAAATTAACACACTTTTAAATAAGTATTTATTGGTATTAGTAGAGCATTTTAGTATGCTAACTAAATCTTAGCGTAGTGTTACACGCGCTGTAACCCGACCCTTCCCCGTGTATACTCCGCTAACAATAGTTGGCGTAATTTAAAACATATGATTTCTAAAAGTATCTCGACTTAGCATTGTATAAAATTAGTAGCTTTAGTAATTTTGTATATTCCTTCACATTTTTTAACATAGGTTAAAAAAGACTACTCTATAGAAAGAAGTCTATTTTAAAAAGCTGGGTGTAAAAAAACGAATTCACCTGGAATTCGAGTTAGCGTATTATAAATGATTGATGTCGATAGGACAGTTTTTATTCAAGAAATCACCCTTTAAGGAGGTAAAAGAGGGGATAGAAGTGTGTATAAGGAACCAATAACCACTGAACCGATTTAGATAAAACTAGTTTTGGCCCACGGCTAGGCTTGCGTGTACGTCGGTTACGCTCGGATGTGCTCTTTCTCAAGAATCAAGGTATCTCCAAAGTCAGTTCAGGTGAAAGAAATTCATAAAAATTGATGCAACGGTTTAGTTGTGAAAGTGTAACTGACAGTGGGACTTTCACATCCATACTAATATTGTAAACATTCTATACCGGACCGCCCTTAGACTCTTGTGCCGCGTTCTTTAAAGGATTTCCAGTCAGCCAATCTTATCGTGATAATTTTTAAATTATTCGCAAAAACAAGTTAGTGTAAAAAACAAGTTCAATTAAATTAAATATTGTAGAACAAAATATACATTTTGCAGAACAAAAATTAGGTTGAAAATGTACTTCTTTCATTATAAACTAAATTTCGATGAAAAAGCGTCTAAGGGAAGAAACTATTCAGGCAAATATTATTACAAAGAGAAGGAAAACTTGAAAGAAACGTGGTATAGTAGGCCAAAACCTCCTTGCTAAAGAGAGGCTTATGTCCAGCAGTGGACTGTAAAAGGCTATTGAAGATATAATTCCCACTACAGCACAAGGACACCTCACTCGATTACTTAACCATATTGAAATAAAATAAGATCTCGAGCAATATACTCTTGTTTATGCTTCACCATAAAATAGTACTTGTATAACTTTGATATCTTTATTCTTAAAGGTACGACTAAAAGGTTTAATCTGATGCATCTAAACGACATGAGAAGGATTGACTGTCAAATAGTGAAATTTACCATTAATATATGCCTATTCTGGAGTGACAAGTAAAGAGGTTCGACGTTCTTGAGTGCTAGGGTGATGGTCAAGATGGGTGAACTAATGACACGTCAAAAACGTGACACGACAAAATATTTCGGTAAAACGATCAATTTGACGAATGGTGGACGAATGGAGATTTGGTGAGATTAGTAAAACCCAACCTCCCCGCTCTAGTGTAGTCCAACATCTTTTGGGCTACTTGGCACTTATCATCAGGTCTACTCGTTTACCATAAAAAATTGAGTATCTAACTGTTCTTTGAACTTTTTTCTTTATTTTACCAAGCCTATTTAATAAAAATAAATATTTAACCTGGATAAATAATACAGAATACTGCCACACAGAGTATTTGTGCAGAAAAAGTCCAAAAAATGTAAATGAAGATTTTAGCACTGTATTTCCATATACGTTGAATTTTATATTAACTTACGTTTGTACAGCTACATTGCTTAACTCAATGGCGCGTACCTGTAAACGAGATAAATATATTAAAATAATTGGACAGAATTATTACCAACAATACAAATACGGAGGAAGTGGTTCATATAATATAATCAGTTGTTGCTGTGTAAGCTTGCCACTACTGTACCACATATCCTATTGTTTACAAATATTGGAAAAATTCTGTGTGAGCAACCTCACACAGAAAAATTCTGTGTGAGGTTGTTTTTGCTGGTTATATAGAATATTGGAATCGGTGTAGAGTGCGTGAAGAAAATTCTTTGTGTTTGAAAGAATTCCAAAGGAGAATGCCCATTAGCGGTACAGGTTTTTCTCATGCCCGCGAATATGAATATATATTAAAATTATTTTACTTTATGTTTAAAACACAAAGAAAATAATTTCCTTTGCCATCACAATTCTTGTTTAGAACCGGCATTTTCTTTTAAAATTAATAGGATATAAAATTGTTTTTTATGTTAGGGGTTATAGTTTGCCATAACTCTTCAAATGTAATACGTCATAATCAAAATAAGAAAACAAGTAGCAGTATTATTTTTTAAACGACTTTAAACCTATAAATATCAATTGATAAGGATTGGATCAAGAAAAATGTAAAAACTGAGGCAAGGGAAACAGCTACGTTTCAATTTTTAATACTAAGTAGCTGTTTGACTTTCTTTCATTTTTTACATGGCCTTATATTCCTAAATTATTACATACTAATGAGTTGATTTTGTTGTACTTTAATATTGTATTCATTTAGAGTACCAGATAACTTGCATAAAAACTAATACTTAAGTAAAATACTAGAGAATAAATAACAGTAAAATGTGTACAATGCTTCGATTTGATTAAGATTCAAAACATACTAATTAATCTTACACAACAGTCCCTAAAATATAACTGAATCTCTGTGACAGATAGCTACGAGACCGATAAAGTAACTTTGAATAAGTGATTCTGTTTTGCATCACTTACAGTTTCATTTTTTACGTGCCAATTTTATCACAAATGAAGTGCAATGTGTTTTAAATGTAAAAATTCATACCTAAAATGTACCTCGTAAGTTCTAAAATGATACTAGTGCCAACGGTTATAGAGATCAAGCTAAATTTTTTGAACTTTGAATAAAATACATGAAGTTGATTTAAAAATCAAATGTGTTTATATAAATATTGATTACGAGATGACAACACCGACTAGTCCTCTGTATTCGGCAATCTGTCAAAATATTATTGTCAAGTGATAAAGTAACAAGATAAACAATGATGTGTATTATAATAACTTATTTCTTTTGTATTGTCCAATCACCAATACTTGTGAAACGCAAGGACGTTTTGCTGGAGTGTAGTGCCTGCCAGTTTTTTAAAGGCTTTGCTTCCCTTGTGGAAAGTTTTTACCCTATACGACAAGTGAGGTATATTTTAATGCGATCTGTTTCACTCCATTAAGCAAATATTATTAAGGTTTCAAGTCAACTTCACCTGCTGACCGACGGACGAGGCTCTGACAAACAAAACATACCGATTAGCGGCAACAGGCTCGTCACCCATTGGTGGGATCAAAACACTGGTGAAAAGTGAGTGTTTAATATACTTCTGCATATACCTTCGGGGAAACTGATGATTAATGATTTTTCGTATTTTTTATTTTATGTCAATTATTGAAAATCGAAGCTTATCTATTACCATCTCTTTTTACTTCTTATTGGTGAATGTAAATCCTTATCGAGCAGGAGTTTAGTACTAATAGTTCTCAAGCAAATATTGTATGTAAGAAAGCCATTTATTCTATTGTAATGTTGTTACAAAGTTTTGTTTTTTCATGAATCAAAGCTTTGAGAAATTCTGTTCATACAGATGGCATACAAGCCTCACTCATCTTGTCATCTAACCAATACCACCGCCAGTAGGACATTTGGGTATCATCAATCCCAAGAAAACTTGTTATTAAAACAATCTGAAACTGTGTAGTAAGTTTTTCCATGTATTTTTGGTTTTGTTAAGACCTTAAATTTGTTAATAATGAATTTGATGAAGTTTTGTAAAAAAACAGTTGAAAACAAAGCAACGATGTCAATAACATTTCTACACAGGCTTTATACTTTGTCAGGTTCTGATATCCGCTAACGTTTAAATATGTATGCCACACTAACAGCTAAACCAGCACAAATCAATGCAACAGAAGCGACAAACATGTTAAATTATTCAACGAAAAAAAAAACAAGATCAATCATTTGCATAGGAATACGAACGCTTCATAAACTCGTCCGTTCTGCCCACGCACTGCAGTTAAAAGGACCATTATTTAAATACGTACAAGAGTTATAATCCTTTAACAAGCATCTACAGTAAACTTGTGAAAGTGGAACTCAAAAATAACAAATTTAGGAGTATATTTTGAAAGCAATTGTTTGACAAAAATGAGTTTTATCTCTTTGTGTTAAGAGACAGTAAGTTTTACATTGATTGTTTTTCAAAAGCATTTGTTTTGTGGTAATTCTGTATGGGTGAAATAGTTAGTGTTACCGAGTGCAGTGTAAATTTGGCGATCTCCTTGTGTGGCTGTCTCGTTTACTTCGTAAGGCAGCTTTGTGATTTGTTTTATTGATATTGCTTTGTATTTATAATTAAATAAGGTCTCTATGTAAATATTTCGTTCTACCTTTTATTTTCTTTGAGAACCTATAACATTTTAATTTTTTTAGTACCTACACGTTTCTTTCTATGATAAGTAGCTATGGATTCAGTGACAATATTAAGAAGTATATTTTCACTGAAATAGTTGATGACTTTTTCTGACTACTACTAATACAATCAAATGTTTACTTACTAACTATAATTTAGCTATTCTCGAGTTCTAAATTAACGTTAATCTAAAATTGTTTTATTAAACAATCAACTCATATGCGTGTATAAGTTGTTGTGACTTATTTATAAATCTACTGTGTGATAATTCTTGTCTAAACTTAATTACCTATTAATTTAAATACAATTTTTATAATACGTGCTAGGTACTAAGAATCTATTACAAGACAATGCCAAGCCATAAAAAATCAAATAGAATCGAGACATTAACCCGATTTAGCCTTTAAAAAATTGATGACAAATGCAAGAGTCATTGAGAGGTTAGTTGTCATAGTGCCTATGTAAACAGTTTATCAGGCATCTGAGGACACAGTACACAGACAGTGAACAGAAAATGCTACCTCTACTCTTTAGTTGGATAGTTACGGTGCATAAACTCAGGTCCTCATGAGTGAGACTTTATTTCACGTCTAATCGATCGTCACAGTAACTGCGTTTGACATTTCGATTGATCTACATTAAACTCTTCATTACTCGAAACGCCGAACGAGTTTACAGTAATGATCGAATTAATGTGAAACCAATCACTCTGTCTTTTAAACACTTCACTTACCGCTATACCAAATGCGGTCACCATGACGATCTGACGTGAATAAACTCACACTAGGACCTCAGGACACCATCCCGAACAAGCTCGTGATTAATTAATTTAAAAAGAAAATTGCTAAACGCCAAGTTTACGTTGCATTGAATTGTGACTCAAAGCCCAACAAATTGCTTGAAATACTACATGTTGAGAAAACGTTGCGTGAAGGATAACGGTTAAGATTAACTGTCAATATTTTAATTCGAACACTAAGGCAAGCTAGGTGCAATTATACTGTAGCTTCCAAAGCCAAAACTCAACTTTGCGTCTTTTCATTCCTTCGGAATACTGGTTACTATGTCGGTAACTTAATATGTGGAAATACTCTCAGGTTGTCACCCTACTGGTGCTTGTGGCGGGTGGTATGTCGGGATCAGACCGCCTTAAACCACACTACATACCACTTTGTGCCTGCGATAAAAGGAATTCAGGTACAGCTGTTATTACGAACTTTTGACCATCATCAAGGGAGATCTAACTTAACCTATCAGATCATTTGAAACACTTAAAAAAAAACAACTAAGTGTAGTAGAGTAATCATCCTTTAATCCTTAACCGTTAAGAAGTTTTGGCCCCCCTCATCAGTTCATGTGAATAATTTGAAAGAATACAAATTAAAGTCTATGTGTACATATGATATGGAAATAATTATCCTCCAACTAGTAACCGTTAAGGAGTTGTGCCTTTCATCATCAGCTCACCTGAATAACTTGGAAGAATATAATTGAACGTAGCACACATCCATATGATATTTCAAATATTAAACTCCAACCACAAACCATTAAGGAGTTGTATCTTCTATCATTAGCTCATCACTATAGATGGTAATGACCAGACACTAAGACTAGAATAACTTCAGGAAATATATAATGACATAACACCAACACATATAAAAAAATACTTAGAACCTTCTTTTTGAAGTCGATTAAATTGCAGTAAACTTTTGTCGCTCACATTTCAATATTCTGCACTAGAAAATTTATTTAAATAATGAGATGTAATATTTTTGATACGCACTTTCTATCTTTTAGTTTGGTCGTCCAACATATCCTAAATTGCTATGCGTTTTGTTTCTTCTAAATTGTTTAAGTTTGATTTCTCTAAAAGAATTACTCTAACTAGACAATCTACTTTCATCAGTGACAGGGTGACGCGTATACTAAGATTTCTACGCACATGTTGATACTCTGGTATCAATTACGGAATTTTCATTTACCGGGTCGTTAAAATATACTTCACAGACATTAAATATTACTCGTGGCTTAAGATGTTAAAATTTATAATCTCGTGTAAGATATCTTCAGGCCACGAGAGTTCTATTAATAATATTTTAGAGAATAACAACTCTTGTTTTTGAAATACTTTAAAAATTTTGATAAGTTACACGAAAAATATTCAAAATATTTTTGTTACGTAATAAATGTATATATATATTTTATGGGTATATATATATATATAAATATACTCATAAAAATATATAATAAGCTGCCAGATACTGTCCAAAGTGAAGAAAGCAACATTAAATTTCTTAAAATAATTAAGACATTAACTACACGTACTACAAGAATACCTTTATAACAAAAACCTAGTAATTAATAACGATATAAAATAATAAAAAAAATAAAAAATCCGGTTAAAACCAAACAATCCTAAAATTAAATATATTACATGTATGTAACACGCGGGTATATATAATTATATATATATATATATATGAGTACGAGTATATATATAAGTGTTGATTTATATATAATTATAAATAGTTAATGACAAGTTAGTTTGGCGTAACCACTTCGTTCTCTTTCCTACTCTGCCGCGCCCGACGACGTCCATACGTACGTGCAAAACATAACGCAATATCTCGGTAACGATATGGTGTGTAATAAAGTATTGAGTATATTCGATTCAGTTATCAATGCTTTTTCGACATACTTTAAATTTAAAATATACGTAAGTGTAGTATTATTAGCTTAAGCAAAAAAAAACGAAAACTGTTTCATTAAAAATTAATATCATCAATGAGGGCTCTTTTTTGTATAAAATTACGTTTTATTCTCATCTGTGAACCGAATTCAACCATCCCTTTTTAATTTTCTCAAGGGATGTCCCTTCAATATTCCCTTTAAAGTTCAGCCTTATCTGTGTATTTAATAATGATTATTGAAACAAAACGTATGCAAAAAAGCACTTTGTTAGCTCATCAATCTTAAGACACAACGCAATGTATTGCGACTCAACATAAACAGTGTGTGAAAAATACCACCGACGGTGTACAAGTCACTCCCGGTCTGATCAGTCAATAATTACATATTTAAGGAGTGTTAAATCCTTATATTCAAACAGAAATAATAATAAATAGACAAAATAATCAACACGGTGGTGTACTTCGACAGACATTACTTCCAGTGACAAATCGTTTTATAGTTTCATTAGTTAAATTATAGTTTAAAGCAACCAATTTCATTAAACCAAGCAATGCCAGCTTCACTTAGTTCAAGTTGCGTAAATTATTCTTTTATATTATATGTAAATGAGTTAATGCTCATTATGTCATTGTTTAAGATTACTTCAAACGGTCAAAATAGATTACTATTTCGACTGTTACATGAATTTTACGATACAAATTCAATCATCTTTCTCAAAATACTGTTAACTATGTTGAAGAACTAATTAGTAATGAAACAATTGTTGATTCTAACTCAACTTAATTTCGAGGTGAATCCACACAAGTAGTTGGAAATTTCAGCTGCACCAATATTCTTCCAAAATAAATAAATTTGTTACTAACTGCCTTTAACCCACTTGTGTTACAATACACACGACCGTATTTCATAAACTTTTTCAAGACATCGTCATGAGAAAGGTACTTACTCTTTGTGTATCAAGCTATGACATTATCTCGCTATTCAGGCAACTTACTATTGTGTTCTAGCTATATCGACATAAATAACGGTATTTCTTGAGATAATAACTAATCTAGGGTATAATATTACCATCCGTAACTGCATACGCCTTTTCTTGACTTTCGGTCTTGCTTATTTAGCGTATATGTGACTCTAACATATCGTATGCTAGAGTCATATATACTTCTAGATGCGATATTACAAACATCGGGTTTCATTTGTGCACTTCATTAACACTTGAAGGAGGTGAACAACCTTTAACTCCAAGGGTCAAGTACAAATATAGCTCAAAAACGTGGTACTTTTCATTTGATGTAAAAAGCTCGACTGGACACAATGTACACCCAATTTTAACCGCAATATAAATCGCCGCTCGCTTCATGAACGTCTACGGTCATTTTTTCCGCTGAACTTCGCGTTGAGTGGATTTAGTCGGGCGCTTACTGAATTTTAATTCACAGTGAATTATGTAGCTGTGATTCAGTACCGTAATCGAGTAGCTTAGCAAATTTCTACCACTGTGTCTATCTTGGAAATCAAATACATGAATTACTTTATAAATATCTTAAACCTTTACAGTTGATTTCTTTGTCATGTAACAAAATTATTGTAGTTCATAGAGTCCCCTTTCCACACACATTCACAACTATGTCCGTTTAGTGCAATTTTGTGTTGTTTATGTACTATTACAGCCATGCTTTGTCACATATGAGCTGGTTCGATTGGACTTAAATCGATAATCAGTCTCACAGAGAACCAATGTGAAACGATTCTTTTTTTGTGTTAAATTAAGCGAGTTAAGGTACCGAAAGAAATCTAGTCCAATTCATCCAGCATCACTCAATAGCCAACTAAGTACAGGTGACCAAAGATGGTGATAGTCACCTATGATGAACTGACCCGTGTATTCTATTACTCTTATACCAAATATGCAGAGTATACTAGACCGATGTTAAATATATATATTACATAGTTTTTTTACCATCCTTCACTACGTCTTCGTATTACCAACGACTTTGTTTATTACTCAATAAAGTTCGCCCCAAAAAAAGTTCTCGCCCCAAAACCTACAAAATTACTTTCGCCAAACAGCTCCCCTACTAAACAGTTTTAAAAACAAACTTTGTTACCAATATTAGTGGTAACAAGTTACAAACTGCTAATATTTTCGAAGAGTAATTGTTAGCAACCTTGAAACGAGAGGGCAATGTCCCTCCAAGCCTTGGGCGCGTACATGATTCTCAACTGTAATAGTTGTACTTATTTAATATCATTAAGAGTAGACCAAGTGTCAGTAGACTAGTTACTGTGGTTGAGACTTGCCTAGTTAGCCGTTAAACATCTAAGTGGCAGCTATCTCAGTATATTATTATTTTTAAAAAGGCTAAACTTCTGAAAATAATTGTTTGGAATCAATAAACTTCCTTCGTTCAATGATTATATAATTATGAATATAAACGGCAATTAACGTAGTGATTTACTACTAGACATGTTTTTGAATTTTCTGACATATTGACCAGGTTACAAAGATCCTGGTTACTAGTAGACAGGTCTCCATTGAAATTACATTTTTACGTGAAGAAAACATATCAGAATGTTCACTCTTGAACCGTTTTAAAACTATATTATACAAAATTATATTTTTGCGAAGCCACTTCGTTCAATGTTCACCACTATGAAGCAAATAGTATTTCTTAACCGAACCACTACAAATAGGTGCATACATAAATATATTTGTATACTAATGACATATTTGAACCTCTCATAGTAATACATTTTAAATCATTAATTATAATTGATTACTTATTGGTTACTATTTGAGATGTATCTAGTAGGCGACTTATTTGTTTGGAGATATTGTTTAATATTTAATTTACTTTCAAGTATTTGGTAAAATTACATAAGAATGAAATTTTCGTGATGCTTTTTGTTGACAAACTTTTCTTTAAAAGTATTGATCTATCAAAATGGATCCAAACTAGCATTTTTTTTTTAAATTTTTGCATATAGGACAAGAGACATTTCTCTTTTAAAATCTCAGTGTACAAATAGCTTTATCTTCCAAGCTTCAGATTAATTCAGAATAGAACTTTATAATTAAAAAGCCCTGGATAGACATTGAATCATCAAAAACCTAACATCAACTTACTAACGTTAGATTTGGTCCATTGTGGAGTTAAGAATTTATTTGTCCGTGAATAGTGACGGCCACTTACCATCATGTTGTCCATTTGCCTGTTTTCGTTCTTTCTATACTATAAAAAAACACATACGGTGAAAGGCAGAATCTCCTTTTTTTTTACGTCGGTCAAAAAATCTAATAGACATCCATCCAAATTTTTCGTATTTGAAACCAGCATAAAAATTGTAATTGAAATAAATACCTATATTTCATCATTTATATTACAGTAAATTGGATTTAAGTTTATGTTTGAAATTCCTCTTGGAGAATTAACCATAAAACCTGAGGGCAACGTCGAAAGGTACCACATTTTTAACAAAGCGGTACAAATCACGTCATGTAAGAACCTATTGTCCGCGATGTGTGGGCGCTGCACACGTCAAGTGTGTCACCGCCCAAACGTGGCTTTACTAATGACACCGGGTCGTTCATTTATGTGAACTGTATGGCAATGCAATCGCATAAAAATAATAAAAAACGGCCCAAGATCGTCTTCTTACACCACTACAGCACAGAACTTACTTGTGACTATTTATTCGTAAGAACGCATGACTATTCCTTATGTTCTCTTTTCTCTCTTGTACTCGGGAACACCCAAATACTGTTTCGATTTTCAAAAGTCCGAATTTATTACTTATCTCGTGATTAATGTTTGTTTTCTAATTTTTTACACGTCCGAAGAATCAAATGCTCGAAAATTGTTTGGTCCGAAAAGCAATATTTGATTTTTAATACTAAATAACTAACTATGTATTAAAATTAAATTTCTTCTTATATTTACGTGCATCGGGTACCATCTACTGGTACTGAATTGTGAATTTGCAATTTGGTACTTTGAAATTCGTATATTCTTCGAATGCTTTCTTTTTAAAGAGAGGTCTATGCACAACAGTTGGCTATTAAAGACATGTAAAATGTAGATGGTGATTGTGAAATTCATATAGTTTGTGACTGATGGGCAGTTAATAAAGTTTTTCATATTTATGCTGTGTATCCTCTGTATTCATTCTGAAGATTTGAGTTAATTTGTCTTTGTACATAACATTTTCTTGTCAATTAACCACATGTTAATAAAGAATAATAAAAAAAGGAATCATGACATGACGAGTAAAAATAGTTTCAGTTTTTAATAAAAATTAGTGCTATATGTTTGCAGAATGTCCTTAATAAAAATAACATTTGTTATCATTATTATCATTATCTCAACCAAATGATGTCCACATCGTCATAGACCTTTTTTTTTTTTTTTTTAACGTGTAGAAACCCCCGGCCGTCACCCCAACGGGGTTTACGGCGGGGTGGTGTGTCGGAATCGGACCGACTAAAACCACACGGTGTGCCACTCTGCGCCTGAGATAGGAGGGATCCGGGAACCGCTGCTATTACGACATCCAGATCCTTCCTAGCGCCTGCCTGAAACTGCGGACACCATCTATGGGTAAACTCTCTATTTTAGGCGACGTACGGCACACGCGGACGTCGCCTCCTCGCGGCTGGCCATTATAGCGGGTGGAGGGGAAAACCCGTCCCGTCCACCCGCGGCCACACTCAAGGCGGCATGAGGCGCTGGTATGCGCGCCTCCGCCGCCCGGTTCACCGGCGGCGAATTGGATCCGAGTGGATATCGTCCTCCTGGGCCTTCTTCGCCGCCTCCTTCTGCGAAATTACGTCTTCGCAGAAGGTTGCGACCGCGGTAAAACAACTGTCGCTACCGGCCATGGAGCGTATGACGGCCGGTAGTGAGAGATCTCCTCCAATAACTGCAGTGAGGACCCCACGCTGCGCCGCCCAGGCGGAACAAACCGCTAGCGTGTGCTGAGCCGAGTCCTCACTGCAGTCGCAGTGGTAACAGGCGGGACTCAATTCCCTCCTGGTGACCGAGTGCAGATACTTCCCGAAGCAACCATGCCCGGAAAGGACCTGCGTCAGTCGGAAGGAAAGGGTCCCGTGCTGCCGCCCCGCCCACTCGGCGATGACCGGCTGGAGAACCTCCACGAGGGCGAAGCCAGCACGTGGAGTCCCCAACCGGAACGACCAACGAGCCATCGTGGCTCGACGAGCGGCCTCACGCCACTCGCGTATCTCCTCGGACGGGGGCCGTATGCCGCTACCCGCCCGGAAGTCAGCCGTCCGCCGATAAACTTCGGCGAGCACTTCCGCCTCCAAATCCCACGGGGGAGTTCCGGCCAAGGCGCACGCCGCCTCCGTCGATACGGTGTGGTAACCGCGTATGGCTCTAACCGCCAATAACATCGTCATAGACCTCCCCCAAGGTTTACCACAACAGTCGGTCCCATGTCACCCGTATACCGGACCACCTTGTGGAGGGCCTGCCAACACTGCGATTGCCAGTACATTTGATATCAGTAATGCAGTTTGTTGTTGTAGTTTATTATTCAACGAATCGAATGGTGTAAGTGTTATTTATAGTATTTGATCAAAGCAGATATAACATAATAGCTAATACTAACATAAGTAAATATAAGATAATTCACCTGTGAATGTATATTTGAATGGTTCCAACGCATATGAAATTGATCTCCCAAGTCATTAATAAAATACCTCAGGGCGGTGACGCGCTTGACATAATTATGTTGCGCCTACGCAAATGCGGACAATACTCGTGCAACGTGCACACACTCAGAACATCTTTTGTTCAGAACACGGTGCGGCGTTAAGTATACTTATGTAGATTACTAATACTTGGGGGAGGCCTATGTCCAGATGTCCAGCAGTGGAACTATGCAGCTGCAGTCTTTCGGCTAAGATGATGATCATGATGATGTAGATTACTTTGTTTTACTCTTAATTTAAAGTATATCTTAAAATATAAGTGATACTGATCTTTTTCGTCATATTCTGGCCACTTTTCTAAATTTATTTGACATTGGTGCAATGAATATACCAATGTATCTGGCCAGCGTGGTAAAGTACACTCTTTTCTAAGGAGAGACGGCATACGAATATGTGGAGCGGGTGATTAAAGGCTGTTGATGTGTGATGGGTACGTCTGATCGATAAGTCTTCTTCATCCTGGTTTCCCATCACTCATCATTTCACTGTATATTTCTATTCGAGTGTTATTAATTAGAACAGAAATAAAAATTTTAGTTTAGTATAGTTTTTATATCTTTTTTAAATTATTGTACTTTTTCTCACTCTTTTTTCTTTTCAATTATTGCTAACAGTTTCATTACATTGTAAAGAAATTGTTAATAATTATTTTGATATTATATATTTTTCTAGAATATTTTAATTTTAAAATGCTTAATTTACAACAAACATACATTAATGCAAATTATAAGGGGTGTATATATCTTTTTTTAATATAACATCACCAACGAAATTTAAAATGGAAGCAAAGTACGTGTAACGAGCATATTTAAATATAACATCCCTCGGCTTGAACATTAAATCACTTTAATGGTCGCTGACCTCTAACACCAAAGAAAATAACTTTTTAAAAAGGTCTTTAAGTTTTAGGAGCATAATAATTTTTCTAGTCTTCTAGGACGAGGCTGATGACATATTTATGGTTATTACGAAAATAATTTAGAAATTAAATCAATTTCAAAGCATATTTTGAAATTTAGTGAATTTTAGGCAAAAAGTTAATATCAGTCGCAAATTTGAGCCAGTTATCTCATAACGTTACATGACAAGAAAGTGATTAATCAATCAACCTATCAATATGAACTTTACAATTTAGTTCAGTGAGTTCAGACCACAAATTCAACTTTCCAGACAGCTTATTTGTATTTTAAATCAAAGGAAAACACTTTAAATTTATTATTGAAGGTTGGGTACGTGGTGAAAATAAACTTCCAAAGATATATGATTAATGTTCGTAGACTACTTCGATCGTTTGAAAATCGATTGGTGAGTTGAGTATTGTTCTTTGAAGGATTTTTGTGTATTTTAAAACGAAACGAGTTTTTATTTTAATGTAGAGTACTAAAGTAATCCACAATCACAAGATCTGTGATTCGGCAGTCAAAATTACTACACGTCACTATCACATCACATCACACATAGTGTGGGTCACCGTACTGCATTATCTGCATTCGCAATTAGTAGGGTGACCACAACTTTTGGATTCTATTCATGCTTTCCATCTGGCAGAGTAGAGTCACTTTGCCAGGCTAAATCAATATCCGCTCAGAAACAGGTTCAGGACACCACCCCTGTTCATCACATGGATGTCATAAGAGGCGACTAAAGAAACAAACTAGTACCAAGCCATCTTCCTAACGTGGTATAGTAGGCCAAAACCTCCTTTCTAAGGAGAAGCGTTTGTCAAATAGTGGACGATTGTAAGCTGTTGATGGGAAATAACAAATTAATTTCTGATTATTTAAATTGATTTAAACATTCACACTACATACATGATTCAAAGATTCTAGTTTAGAAATCGCAATACTATATTTAGAACAGTAGGAAGCATTCAAAACACAACAGAAGAAATATATGTATATGGAAGGATGTCAAAATATTGATCATAATATTTACCGCAGGGTACCGAACACGACAATCGTAGCAAGCTGTGACCGGTAGTAGGTGCTACGTAGTACAAACATTGTATTCGCGTCTACTTGCTTTATAAGATATTTTCACATGGTATATGAATAAATATTAATTATAATAATGAATTAAGTATTATGTATAATTGTATATAGCGAATGTAAATAATCAATGTATGTAAATCACCCTTAGGCTATTGATGGGACTCTTTCAAGATTTTACATACGTTTTTTGAAACTTGTATCTTTTTTGTAACTGTGAATAGGACATATATTTCTAGAGAATTATAACGATTATTATTTCTCAATTAGAGTAAGGGTCGTTGCGCCATTCTGGTTCGTTCTGTTTATTGTTTGCTTTTTATGTGAGACAGTGAATTCCGCCCCTGGTTTGTTTATCTTCCATTTTCCTATCATTTCAGCTTACGAACTGTATTGTCGTAACATTATACAGAAACAGTCGTAATGGATATAGTAATTACTTCTTACCTAAACGAGTTTTACTTTCAAAATTATTTTATTTGTCTTATTTAAAAGTATGGTAATGAAGTTCGAAAACCAGACCAGCCCTAAGGAGACTAACTTTTGCAACCAACAATTACTTTGAAAGACTTTGTGAAGGTAAAATTGAATCACTTTTTTGAATAGAATTTAAATTTAGATACTACGACTATTACAAACGAGGATTTTAGACTCCTTGTTATATATAAAACGACAAATTTTAGGAACGTTTGTTGAAGACAACTTTAATGATTACTTTCTGAAAATAAAATACAACCCTACTGATTAAGAATAAGATTGACTGTTGTATATTCTGTCTTCTAAAGCATAGACTGTTATAAAAACTAAGTTTTTTTTGTTAACATCTGCCGACGAGCGGTTCTAACTTGCGAATTTATTTTTAATCGAATTCAAATAAGGAGGGCGGTTCTCAATTTGGCTGTATTTGTTACCTCTTTTATAAAACTCCTCAAAACCATACTTCTCTTAGGTAAATAGCAACCACCGCACAGGTACGTTCGTAACTCGAGAATCACAAGTCTTTATTTGTAAGTTCTTCGTTAGAAAGCAATAGTGCTATATGCTGCGCCTTAAACTAAATTTAATTAAAATAAAAACATGACCGTGACCATAAATTACGTGCTACTGTTTAAAAATTCTATCAATGTCTTTAGACATCGTAAAAACGAGTATTTTCTTTAATGGAAACTGTATTAAAAGTAATTAGTAAATGAACAGTAAACACTAGATAGATATCATCAAATGTTCGAAATGTTTTAGCGGGATTGTACAGTATTCTAATAGAATCAGTTGTTTACTTAAAAGTCGATCGCAGCCATTTTGTAAGTGCTAAGTTTAATTTCATTATTCTGATAGCACTGGGCACATTATTATCAGTAGTGTAAAGAGTCACAAGTGTGAATTCACACATCCATACTTTTTATGATATGGAACAGACAAGATATCTGATGGTACACTTATCGTCATAACAGAGATGGCAGCCATTACTTTAAATGCTCCAGATTTAAAAATGGAAGGATCTGGTATTTATTTAGTTCAAATATTTCTTGAGTGGTGACCGCGTATCGGAAAATGCAGCGTTTGTAGGCATTATACAAGATGTCCCGACGACTTGGTGAGGGTCACGGGCGGCCGGTGGATGCGGGCGGCACAGGATCGGCTGTAGTGAAGAATTTTGAGGGAGGCCTATGTTCAGCAGTGGACGTCTTTTGGCTGAGATGATAATAATGAAGTACTTCGCTAAAACAACACATAAAAAATGAAATTTTTGGTCTAATCGATCATTAAAATCTTCCTTCTTTTCGCCTTTACTCTGAATATTCAAAAAAAAATGTATGATATTAGAATAATTACTAAGCAAAATCTAAGTTATGTGATAAAAAGTTAGATCAAATTTAACAATCCCGAATTTCTAAAATACGACTTAAGTGATACAGTGTTATTCCGAAAATGGCTTAGCGCCGTTAAAAAAATCACAATACTGTAAAAAAGTGGCTGTTGAACTGCAAGCCCCAAACAACATCCACAGACTGCAAGTGACACTACTAGCTCTTCTGAGTTTCCAAATAATGATAACGATGAAATATTATTCCGAATAATAGTTAAAACTCTTTATTTCTTTACAAATAATATATAAATAATACTAAAAATAAAATTTGAAAACTATACCACTGATGAGGCACACCACATATCGTAAATGATTAAAGATAGGTGTAACTAATTAGATACCACAACTTAGATATTAAGTCTAAATTTTCAAATAAATTCTGTTTTATGACATGTTCTTGGCATTCTACTATTTCATTTACGCACAAACGAAAAGAAACTGTAACTACTTGACGCAACTTTACTTACTCCTTTGATAAGCCGTGCTTATAAACGAAAAATGGTCGTGCCTGTCTCTGAACTTTACTAAATGAACAATAAAAATCCCAAAATTATACGAATGTTAAGTTTGAATAAACTTAAGTATCAAATTAAATGAATATTCTGCCTGAAGGGCAAATGTGGATTACGTAGAAGATAGCTTGAAACTAAATTGGTTTTAGATCCACGGACAATTTCAAATATTTGTTAGAAATGTAATGTAAACTAATTTGTTTTCATCCTACAATTTTCCTTTCTTTAATTTTATGTTGTTTAATTTTTTGCAGATTAATTAACTTTATTTTTTTTTGTAATTGAATTTTTAGTTTATTTTAAAATCTCTAATATCTTTCTTTTACCAGTGTGGTGCTGTAATAATTGTCACAAAAAGTTGTGAGAACTATCAATGATAAATGAAAGCAGTGGCTGTATGTTTCTTTGCCCCATTTACTCTTATCAGGCTAAGCTATTTGACAACGTGTGGTTGTCAATATGAGCAGATTTGAATCCAATAATCTTTCAATATCACATTCACTTTTTGCATATAAAAATTATGTTCAATTAGATCTATTTCTATAGAAGCTCCTGTTTACTTTAGCGAGTGTCTTTCCGTGGTTAATTCTCGTAGCTACTATATAACTATAGAAAGACACTCGCTGAACTGAACATTGCGTTACCAATGCGTGAGATTTGTGTCGACAAAAATGATAATTTCAAACACAGTTTGTTAACTAGTTTACGTTCCATAAAACTGACTAACATTGTTAACTAATCATATTACTAATAAAAACTGATATTTAACAAATACTATGTTATATTATGCTACGACTGTCAGAAGCAAAGTAACAAGCGTAACTTTTTCTATTTTGACCGCTTTCATCAGCGGGTATAAACACAAATATTCGGTATCCAGACGTCGACTATTAGTTGACAAGTACTTAACTGTAGCTACACTAACCACGTGCGTAACGAGACGACTTGAGAATCACTTACGAGGGGCTATGAAAAACGATGTTTTACTGTATTGTTAATTTTGAAATTGAACCTTTGCAGGAACTAATAGAATTAAAAAACAACTTTCTCAAAATTGTTTTATGTATTTTAAAGATAAATTTTATCGAGACTTATTTAAAAATGAGGAAGACTACCATTATATGACAATGACATTGAAGAGGTGGCCTTAAATTTTGGTGACCAGAAACTTAATTCATTGATTCAAGAATCAGTTAGAAAATTATGATTTTCCAAGGACTTGTAAAAGGAACTACTGCCGCACGAAAAACTGGCCAAATTTGTGAGAAGTGAAAATGAGTCCAATGTTTAAAAATAAATTGATAGACTATTGTTTGATAGAAGCTGCCTCTATGAAATAATTATCCTTATGTATTTGGTTACTCATGTTCTCAATTCTCGGTATATTATTTAACTTAAAACATGGAAACTTCTAAAATCACAAATTAAAGGAAAACGTAAAAAACTGAACAAGTCTATTTATCTCGCAAACCAATTTTATTTTAATTACTCCGTGACATCGTGGGATTACAAATATTAATATTTTCCTTAAGAAAATGTCCAGGTAAAAAATAAATTATATAAAAACTTAACAAATTACAACAGTTCTGTAATTTATTCCAGTACTGATTGTTTCTTTTGGAAGTACTTGATTTTTTTAATAAAAATCATTATTACTTAACAAAGCGAAAGAAATTAAGGACAATTTGTTTGTAAGGATAATCTCAAAAGAAAATTATATTTTACTTGTTTTAAGACAACAGTTTATTAAGGATTTGGTCGAAATAAAGAGAGAGAATGCCCAAGGAATTTGCACTAACGATGTAGTTTTGCCAATTCGTTATAGTATTTTAGCACGTGGCTATCTTCAACCACATTTATTTATTTTAAAGTCATCTTTAAAAACATACATGTAGCGGACGCAAAAAATAACCACAACGATTTATGGATCATAGAAATTGTTGTTGAATGTGTCGTTTAAGCGATCGTCACATCGCTTAAACGACTGCGCCACCCTTGCAGTCAAGTATTACAATCATATAAGCGGTATTGGTGGTTAAAACTAGCATACTCTTATTTACCTCACCGCCGTTTACTTATTTAACACACATGAAATGTAAATATTAATTTACATGTTGCAATAATAAATATAAACTTTAATATAAATAAAGACTTAACATTTAATTTTGAATTTAAGAACTATCCATTACTTAAAAGGAAAAGACATAAAAATAAAGTACTAGCGTATGTTTCTACATAAATTTTAATACTGACGAAGTTGGAATGAAGAATTGTAAAAACTTTTGTAGTTCAGAGTTAACATGATAGAGTTATTTAAACTAGATCAAGAAAATCTCTTTTACGAAGTTCAAAGGATGTTTTAGCACGCCTATTTCGTGGCCCCTGACACAACAGGGTCGCTTCTCGCGGTAAGCAAATATTTGGTCGGCACACATCAATTGGAAATAAACTGTGTAGCAGGTACTAACTGAAACCCCTTGGGTTGGTATTGATCGACCAGTGTGGTGGTCTGTGATAACAACATGAGTGTTTAACATCGTCGAGGAGGTAGGAGGTTATGGTGGAACTTGTGATGTTGAACGACAGAGGAAAATGTGATTTTCTTCGTTTTCCAATTTATGATTATAGATTTTTTTATAACAATCGTTTTCGATCGGTCAGATTTAGATTAATTCTATTATTTTGATTTGATTCTGGGCAAAAAAAGGAGTCAGTTCACTTGATGGTTAGCTATTAGTACCCCACATGTGTCGCCGACGTGCAATGTTGACTTTTAAAGTAGAAAAAAAAATATTAATAAAACTGTGGAAATATTTTTCTATCACGAAATTTGCCAGTGAATTTATGCCTGTTTGTCTAGTTCACATTATGTATTTGTTTTGAGATTATTCAACTACCTCTGATTTCCAGAGATCTGTATCATCTGCAATGCGGCAATATCTAAAGATTACAGTGAGACAATTATTTTACCATTAAGCTCTTATAGGCTCTTAGTAAGGTAATCAGCCCTACGCACCGTAGAGGATTGAGTGCCTACTTTCCCTTAATGTCCCATATATATTTATGGGATAATTTTGTAATACAGACTTCCATTTGCATAATTTTATTTTGATAATAACTGAATTGGTACTTATAATTAGTGCTATAATATCTTATATTGACTTACAAGAGACGTAGACAGAGGCGTATTGAAATGATATGTAAATATAAATCAAATTGCTTATTTGGAGTACATGGGTTACATAAAAGTGTTTATTAGATAATTATATGTTTAATACTGCTTCGTTGGTCTAGCGGTTGGCGTATACGACTACCGATCAAGAGGTCTCGCGTTCGATTCCCAAGTTGGACCAAAAAAGTGTTATTGAATTTTTCTGATTATAGAAATGGTTAATAGTAAACCGGAGTTCGGAAGTTGAAGCCCGTGCTCCAGAGCACGTAAATTCCTAGCTCCTGCGCCTGATCGCATCCCGGTTGCGTCGGTAAGTCGTCCAATTGGATTGTAATCATCATCATATGTTTGAAAATATTCATTCCATGACCGACCACTTGGACATTTAAATTTAGTTCTACTGACGTAACTAGTGGCCTATTGATGTCAACTTTCACATATAATGTATTTCTAAATAAACATTATTACATATTTGAAATTAAAAACATATAATAGAGAACTTACACCCTTCCTACACACACACAATTTTTGTAAAAAATAGTTTAGTTAGGCCTGCAATAGTTCAGTTGTATATAAAAATATAATACAACATAAAGTAGTAAATGGCTTGATTGAAAAACTCCACAACGTAAAAATAGATGACTGTTTATTGAATCACGAGTGATGTATCTTCAAAGCATAGCACTATTTACCATTCCACACAACATACATCTCCATTCCTTCTAATGTGAGACCCAAATCCCTAAAGACTGCTGACTGTAATATCAATCCGACCCTCAATCCTTCAACGCGTGATATTTTTTCAGGCTCAGTGTTGGCAGTTAAAGTTTTTCTACCATGACACACGATGTTTAAAATAAATGGTAGAATTGACGTAGTTGACTGGTAAAAAGGTTTAGTTTTTCAGATATTGATGTGTAAAGTTGATGGGACTACTGGTATTAAATATTTATTCCATTGTGCTTCCAATTATTAAAGATATTTCAGAACATGTAAGCAAAAATCGTGGGATGGGTGCGTTATGCTCGGCTCAACTGGAGTGATGCGATAGCTTGCCACAGAACCGGTGTGAAGCAATTGTTTCGATGCTTTTTACCAAATGAGTATGGTTATCGGAGCCTCAAAACCCAAAATCAGCGGCCTCTTTATAAATATATAATTATACGAGAACATATAATGCCGAAACAAACTTTATCACAAAAAAAAATCATAAATAGAAATTCCTATAAAATTTTATCCCTACTGAGAGTGATAAACGAAAATTCCACTTAATTCCACCGGTAGTGATAATTAGAAAAAAATTCAAAGGTTCCCGACTAGTAGGAATATTTCACTAGGGGTATATGGAACATGGGGAATCCCCTATTTCTGGGGGAGACATAATGAGTCACAACACATTTATGAGTTGTAGTTTATGAGCTAACCCTTGTACAGTGTTATTAAGTATTGTAGAGAGAAAATCGAATAGTAATATAATGTAACTCTAGGTATGGAAACAAAATACGATTTAATTAAATTAACTGTAGAAAGATAAACACAGCTAAAGTTAAAACTTATCTCAATCATACCAATGCTTACTTTAATCTTATTATTAAGACTATATACTACCAGATAAACCAGTGAAACATACAATTTTAAATTAAAAACTTTCTGCCTGTAGAAATAAAATTAAAAAGACATAACCTTCCCAATATTTAAAAAACCAGTATTCAATAAGTTTTGTCCTAGTGGATAGAACAAAACTTTGATAGCTAGCGATGCCTCTGGGAACTGCTCATAAATCTGTTATAGTACGCTGTCGGCTACAATTTCACTACGACGGCTTCGACACGCCCCTCGCTACGAAATGTCACCGAGATGACAAGTACTCAAGACCAAATGGTTGGAGGCTTCAAAACAGCTGAATCGATGGGACCAACTGCGTGGATTAAATGACTTTATGACATTTCGTTTCATTGGATGGTTTTGTGTGTTTTATTACTTAAACATTATTTATTTTCACTTTAACATTGTTCTTAGTTGTGGGTAGCACACAAAGTTTACTGTTTTTTCCCGAGGATTACACGTTATCGACATTGTGGATTAAACAAAATCTTTTTTAGGTTATTAAATATATATTATATTTCATGTTAATCTAAATTTTAAATGATGAAATATTATATAAATTTAGTCAGCTGAAAAAGATGTTGTTTGCACGAAATACAAAATTTTGTGAGTCATAGTGATACTCTTAACGATCTTTATTCATTATTTTAACAGTAACAGCAAGTTAATTATGCGCTTCCACGTAAAAATAATCATTTACGAAGACCTTAACACGAGTGTGTTAAGCAAATTAAATATGATGCAGCGAACCCACTTAACTTGTATCACCGTGTTCTCGATTCCAAATCGACACATCACTTTACTATCGACTCCGTTGAAGTTCAGGATAACCCGTGCGAGTATTCCATACGATCAAAAAAAATAGCAGATACTTGACTTAAAGAAGTGGTGGAAGTAAATTCGTAAAGATAAGTAACATCACATCAGAGTTTCCAGTAAAATCACTCACTCAATTAGGACCTACCTTTTGGAATTGCCACCCATCCTTGGAAAAAATGATGTTACGAATATATTATCGACTTATCTACAGACGTACGATGCAACAGAAATTAGACGCTTGCTTGCGTCCTCAAGTAAGGAAAAGCTTGTTTAAAAGGAGGTGAGTGGAAGTTTAAACATCCGACTTCGTTATTTGTTATCTTGTGTTGGTTTTACACTGACAGATTGTTCAGCCGTGTAAAGTACTGTAATCAATATTTCAAGTGATAAGATATTTCATTGACGGAAATAAATTTGAATTTAAAAGGATCAGCTGGCTGTAACTACTGTTAAAATAAGTAAAATATTTTATTTCTGGATGTAAAATAAGCAAAGATTTAAAATAGAAAGACGCTATGCTTACCACAGAGCCGTATTAAGAGGCTGTTGTGATGCGCTCCTTTGTAAGGTGCTTAAACCTTTCTTACTTATTGAAATAAACTACGTACTCGTATTTATGAAGAATGAAAGTTTTACTCAAATGTTTATTGCGAAGATGTTCGATAACATTTTCAGACTCGACCAGTGTCGGCGTCAGAGATCTAACCGACGAAGCAGAAAGTCCTTCACCCCTTGAGAAAGGTCTTCCGCTGACGGACTGCATGATTAGTGTAGTAAGATATGTAATAAGAAATTCACAATACTTTGTGTGATAAACAAATTGTTGTTATAAATTTGGATGTTGTTTGTGTTTATTTCATGTATGTTTGTAAAGTCTCCTACAACACTGAATTTATTCCCAGAGCAAGTGCTTCCTTGAAATACAAGGCCAGAAGCATAAACGTAAGTAAAAGCATTTTTTCTCCAGAAAACTTTACTTGATAAAGAAATAAAATACGATAAAATATATCTTTAGAAAGAAGACAACATAAATACGAACTTACAGCAAATAATCAAGATTAATTTATCATCAGAACATATTCATTGTCCATTGTACTCCAGTAGTTTTCATCTCATATATGTATTGTTGAACTGATGATGAAGTATCACCTAAGTTCCATTGATCGAAGCATCCATTCACGTACGAACAATTTACAGTGGGCTTTACCTCGAGAAATCGATGCTTCATAGAAAGCACGGAAGCGATATCACGCGTCATAAATCTATGCCGAGCCAGTGCTGTACTGCGCAATGAATAAATTGTTCAGCACTTCAGCGCATTGTATACTCACTTGAAAGCGTCTGTGTGAAGAATGGTGTTTGTTAATACGCAGCCGTTGGATAAAGTCTCAATTGTAGATAAATTATGGTGTAGGCGTAAATGTGAGTTACGGGACGGAGTAATTTTATGATCATCATATTGTAAAAAAGGAATCTTAGGAATTTATACGCTTTCCTTGAACTCGCTTAAACTGTTTAAACTGATTCATAAAAATAGGCAATAGCCAAATGAGCAGACGACTCACTGGAAGGTAAGTAGCTACCGTTGCCGATGGTCACCAGTAATTCAAGAACGATAAGTTCATTGCCACTTTTTGAATTTATAGATGCTCAAATTTAGCAAGAAGGTAATTTATAATATTATACCATAACATTTACGTACTATATTATAACAACATTTTACGGATTTGGAGCATTAAAAGATTTTTGCAACCTCAAATTTAATTTTAGTTATAAAGTTGGAAATATGGTATAAAAAGATATACTATAACGCCATCTACCGAAGATAAACCGAACTACGGAGTAATGAACTACAGAGTAACTACTAATCCTGTATCGTGATATAGAAGTTCTAGCATATATACTACTTTCCAACATCAACCGTTGGGCTGCGGTCCGTCATTCATGATCACCTCGCCTGATCAGAGGATCATCCCTTTGTGTTAAAGGGATATGACATCTGTTCTTAAAATGATATAATTATAGTGACTCGGATTTATGTGCATAACAATAACCATCATAAAACTCTCTATATCCTTCTATTTATAAATAAATACTCAAATTTAGGTTATCCATTTAACTTTCTCCTAACATTCAGGAACATACCCACGAGCCTGAAAAAGAGTAGCATATGATTCCACCGAAGCATTTTATCTAATGCATTTTGCGCAAATGGCGCGAGTTCAGCAACGTTCATATTTGATCGACTCCGCCTCATATTTGAAAAGTAAACGGAGAACACTCAACCTAAAATGTACTGTTTGTTAGTTATTACTTTGAGTGAAGGAAAACTTGCCATTTTGGTATACATTGAGCAGTCTTCAAAGTACAAAATGTGGTTTAGAATATTCTTCAATGTTAGCTTTGTTTATTGGTTCAAGAATATATACGATTAGACATTATATCCCTCTAAATGGACTGCCATTTTGAATAGACTGTACTTGTCAAAATTGATAATTATGAATAAGAAACTATTAATTGATTAACATATGTATAATATTAATCGAGTTTGTCAAAGTACAAGCTCTGATTTAGTTTGAAACTAGGTTGCGATGTGTCACATGAAAAAACTGAATTTAAATAATGTTCATGATTTTTGCATTTTTATCTCAATTTCGAGTATATGCCACTAAATACTACAGTTCGAAGATAGAAGCATATTTCATAGGTAAAAATTTAGGAGTTTTCAATTAATTCATTTGTTAACTCACTGTCACTACTATTATGCTCGCCTGATTTGCTTCCTTTCCGAAGTACAGTGTAGTTTTAAAATGAGACCACCTCGGACGGACTGAGGTAGCATGTTTAAGTTTTCTTTATATAGGTGGTTCTAAAAAGGTGTTGTATAGTTGTAGGTACGTAAATTGATTTTTTTTTTTGAAAAGAAAGTGACAGAATTTAACACATTGGCCGGGTGTTAATGCACGTTTCTGAAGCACTTGTTATGCCAACAAGATCATTGACTAAGTTTTTAACGCTTTTTAATACAGGTATTTTTTGCAAAGTTTGAAGCTTGTATAATATCATACTATTGTCGTTTTTGGTTTCCATAAAGTTTGTCACTTGTAGTTGCGTCTGATGCTTAGAGCATTTTAATCCATTGTGTCTATTCTACTTTTAACCAAAGTCCATAACTTTAGCGTAATTAATAAGTAAAATTATTATTTTATTTCTTATAATCTGCAAAAAGAAATCAATACTAGATAATTAACGTCATGACGGGCCAATCAACTTCAAAGCGTTCGTTCACAATCAGAGCTAACTCAAAATTGATTACTTTAAATCTCTGTAATCAACCGGCGGCACTTCGTACGAGAGGTCGGTTATTAAAAATGGCTGCATTAAAGGGGCTGGTCACCCCTCACGTTCACGTCAGAATTAATTAAATGTAAGCTTAGATACGCAATTAATGAGTATTCAAATATTTTCTGTAGGTGCTGTGTTAATGTTGTTTTAATCAAGTGATTATTAAACAAATTTATCTATTGTCCATCTAATTGAAAAGGTACCATTTGACGTTTTGTACACACAATTTACAATTCCACACAAAACGACTTTGTAAAGGCCCAACTCATACAATCTCTTTAACTTTTTCTATTAAACCATATAATTATGAACCCTTTTTTATCAATACTTTGTCCACTACAATTCTTTATAATTAAATTTAAATGTATATCTTTGAAACAAGACAAAATAACTAATGTATACTCACTAGATTTTGCTCTAGACATCATTTCAAAGTCACGCAATTAGATTGTTTACTACAGAATTGTGACCTTTAAAAGTCACTTTTATGTCAATGATCGTTAAAATGTACAAAGGATCAAACTTATTATCATCCACTCGATTTTTTAATACTTCTTAATACATAAATTTCAACCAAAAGTTTTTTAATATTTCTTAAGACATAAATTTCAACTGATATTCAACTGTCAATGAAAACGCACCATATAATAAGTTTTTGAAGTGAAAACTTCTTTAGGCGCGTTGAGCGTTTTGGTAGAGGGTAAAATCCTCGGTTCGCGTCACCGACATGCTAATGATAATAGTATATCTATAGCTATGGAGAATATGATATTATATATTATATATGAAATTTATTATTATTATATATTATATATGATATTATATATTATATATAGCTATATATGAAACATAAAAAATTTCGTATAACTTTTGCATATAGTTTTAATTACTCTCAACTTAATAGTTCCGTTTTCACTTCTATCGGCAGTCCCACGACTGTTTTGTAACTGTAGAGACTGTAACCGTAGAGATTTTTATTAAAAGGGAATTCGCTTTGTTTACTTTAACAATATGACATCACTATCATCATTGCGTATTGGTCTGGATTTTTTTTATATATAAATATTTTAAAAATTAACCTATTGCAATTCACTTTTGGACATGAACCTCTCCCATTGCACGCATTTCTCGTCGACGTAAAATCTATCTACTCTAATTATTTCCTATATTTTTAGTATATAAATCTGAAAATTTGAAATTAATTTGTAAATATAAGAAAATGACATCTAGAATTAGATATTGTAATGATCAATTTCGGCATCTTCTTTATTCTTCAATCTGTCAAAACTGTCATATAACCTCATAGATTAGATGGACTATAATAATGCGTGAAAGAAAGAGCAGCAAAGACATCAGTTGTATGTACCTATTGCCTTACAATTATAAGTCAAGAGGCAGAAAAAAATAAAACAAATGAATCAGCAGATGGATCACCTGACTGATAGTGAATATAGAACACTATTTTTTAAAGTGGTATCGGACCGTATTTTTTATTATATTTCTTTACAATCTGTCAAAACATATATCTTTTTTTGAATAACTTAAGCATGACAACAATTTTAAGCTTTAACACATAACTGCAAACGTACTCTTCATATGCAATTCATTAGTTTTATGCCAAAATACTCATAATATAATGTTTCTTTTTAATGACAATTGTTATAAAATATGTCCCATTTACGCCTGTAAAAGATGAAGTGTTTACTTTCAACACAATTAATAGTTTCATGTTATTTAGAAACACAACTAAACGGTTCGGTTCTTCCTTCCTGTGTAAATCAGTGGTGTTTAGAAGCGGCATAAACAGAGTTTGTCGATCGCTCGATAGATGGGGTTTATCATATTTTCTGAATCGCGATATATTTTGTTTCGCATGGCAGGTTAAATACGCCAGATGTTTAATGTTTATAAAAACTTTTCAAGGCACATGTATTGGTTGCTATATTTGTGTGAAAAATACAGTATAGTGCGATACGGTGGTTTTAATCGAATCACCCCCAGTGACGCGACAGTGGTGACAAGGAGCGCCCTGCGTACACCTGGAATTTATTATCAGCGCACGTGTTTCCCTCCCTCTACGATCCCGGGTCCTTTAAGCGGGGCGTGAAAAATTATCTCGCTAGGCCGCCATAGCGTGGGTCGCCATACTGCACTGCCTTTATTCGCAGTAAGTACGGCGACCACCGCTCTTGGATTCTATTCATACTTTCCATCATGCAGAATAATATCTCTTTGGTAGGTTGCTATTAAAAAAAATTTTTAAAAACAGTTAGGAAAAATATCACTACACTACATCGGACATAAATTATAAAGCAGTTTTAGACTTGATAGAAATCCCTAAGTTCATTTAAACCCCAATACAGTTAGTTAACCTATAACTATTCTATTCAGCGAGTGTATTTATAACGGACATGAATCGAGTCAGTAAATCACGGGGTATATTCATTGAACCTTTTATATGTAGATAGGATGTATCACACAATGGGGAGCGAGCAATGGATAGCGGATGGTGAGTACTGCCTTCATGATTTATGATCGCAGACGAGCTTCGATACAGGCTTATCCTCTAATGGTCTATTGGAAATACGGATATTCCCTGTACTATAATATTGAACGGAATATTTACTTCAAATTGCAAGTCCTACTGAGCTAGGTGTGATGAAAAGTTCTATTTATGTTAAGTGTGTATACTAAGAATGACTAGTATCGCTCTACTAAAATCAAACTTTGGCATTAAATACCGTGATTTTTTTTTAAGAGATTTAAAATATATTGTTGATGTTAGAACAAGGGATGTGTTACGAGATGCCCTCATGTAAGCTGAATTGTGCGGGAGCTTCGCAGAAAAAATGTATATGCAAACAAATATGCCTAAAATCACGTTTTCACAGAGGGATAAGCAGAGGTGTATTAAAGGCCCACTTTTAATGCATATGTAATTTTTAAATAAGTTGAATATAATAAAAATCCATGTCTACCATATATTGAAAGAGCATCAAAACTGCATGGATAACTTAAAACGATAACTATGACCTGTGGGACTCGCAAATAATACTGTGAAAAATATATTAAAGAAATCGATTCCTGTCCTTCACTACTCTTTAGTTATGAGTCCATGGGTCAAAGTCACTTACCGTTACCAGTTTACCCGTAGTCAACTACACTAATGGAAAAAATTAAGGGATCAAAAAAAAATTCCAAATTTTTGGGCATTTTTCTACAGGCCGTAACTTAAAGAGAAATGGTTGTACAAGAAACAAACAAAAAGCAAATTATAGCTCCAAGTATCTAGTTTTTGGATTCGAACTTCAAAATTTTATAGTCTCCGCGGTTTTTGAGTAATCGTAGAAAAACCAGCAACAAAAAAATTTTCAATTTTTGTGTAGTTTTTTTTTTTGGTCTACGGACGTGGAGAAAATTTTTTTAGCTTAACCACTATAAAGATCGGATGCCTTGTTTATTTAGCTTTAATTGGCTTTTCTATATACTATGATACGCCCGCTTTTCGCTGAGATATCGGTTTCCAAATGAAAAAGGATCCTTTTGTCTTTGATTATCGATATCTCAGCAACCAATGATCGCACAGAAATTTAAAGGTAGGTTTCAAGAACCTGAATAAATTTTCCTTAACGACTAGCTATTGTTTTTTCCGAAAAATAAATTTTTCTTTCTGTCACATGAATTTGAAAATGCAGCAAAAAAAGGGTTTTTGGTGGTTTTTTGGCAAATCAAGCGCTGGATCGAAAATATTGAGGAAAAATAAGAAAAGAAAATGTTTTTGCGAGCTTTTCTCACAGTTTTGTTCCAGAAAGTGCTTAAATTCAAAAAAAAAAAAATTTTCCTCAACAAGTTGAGGAAATTCAAAAAACCATCGCCTAATAATTTTTATCGCGCTTCCGCCGCTGCATTCCTTGATTCCTCTGATCTCCTTTAATTAAATTCAAAAAAAAAATTTAACACCCCCAATCGAATTTCGATCTTTTTCATACGCTTTTTTTAATTTTTTTTTGAATTTAATCACTTTCTGGAACAAAAATGTGGAGAATGCTCGGAAAATTTTATTTTCTCATTTTTAAAAATTATGAGCATTTCAGAACAAAAAACGTGACCCTTTAATTTTTATGAAAATTCGATCGAGTGAAACAAAAAAACGTCTGGCTGGATTACCTTGGTTTTTCGTAGAATTTTTGTAGACATATTGAACTGTAAAAGGCACACTTAACATTAGTGGTTTCCTCAATATTTTCGATCCAGCGCTTGATTTTCCAAAAAACCACCAAAAACCCTTTTTTTGCTGCATTTTCAAATTCATGTGACAGAAAGAAAAATTTATTTTTCGGAAAAAACAATAGCTAGTCGTTAAGGAAAATTTATTCAGGTTCTTGAAATCTACCTTTAAATTTCTGTGCGATCATTGGTTGCTGAGATATCGATAATCAAAGACAAAAGGATCCTTTTTCATTTGGAAACCGATATCTCAGCGAAAAGCGGGCGTATCATAGTATATAGAAAAGTCAGTTAAAGCTAAATAAACAAGGCGTCCGATACTTATAGTGGTTAAGCTAAAAAAATTTTCTCCACGTCCGTAGACCAAAAAAAAAAACTACAAAAATTTGAAAATTTTTTTGTGCCTGGTTTTTCTACGATTACTCAAAAACCACGGAGACTGTAAAATTTTGAAGTTTGAATCCAGAAACTAGACACTTAGAGCTATAATTTCCTTTTTCTTGATTTCCTGTACAACCATTTCTCTCGAAGTTACGACCTGTTGAAAACTGCCCAAAAATTTGGAATTTTTTTTTGATCCCTTAATTTTTTCCATTAGTATATATCTATATATATCTTTCATAACCTTTCTCAGCCCATATCTCTGATTAATTATCGTAAACTTTAGCTACTTCAAAAAGTTACCTGAATCAATTTACAAATTATGTATAATATGAATAAATCTGTGATAAAACAATAGTACGAGTATATTATATCCTAATTAGTTTTAACCACCATACTCTTCACGTTGCTCCACGATATCTTATAAAATACTGCAATTCCCACGACGTGAGTTCTTAAGATTACAATTACTAAGATATATTCTCACTAATATCTTACAGAGGTAAATATTATATAAATAAATTCAGTTTCCAATGCCACAGTGTTTCGTAAACAAGAATTGAATCATTTGTATGATCTGTTTAGGGTGTGCCCCACGGGATGTTAGCGTAGATATCATCGACTCCAGCACAAAGTCCCGGATATTGCCAACTTTACCGCGACACAGATAGGTTAAATTAAAAAAGTATATTTATGCACATGAAAGATCAAAAATATGTACTTAAATAGTCAGGGCAAAAAAGAAACACAGCTAAGCACTTTTTATTAAACCTGATTGAACTTAACCTGAACGATTGTCAGTCAAATCAGTAGATAACTAATTATGACAAAACCTACCATTATCACGTGATCACGTGACCGTGTAAGAAATGTACGATGACCACCAAGCAACATTTACTACTTTTTGCTTATTACTATATTTTACCGGCTCATATTGGGACAGTTTTAATAAATTTGGCAGAAACATTTTATAACCAGCTAATACGCTGATTGTAGAACCAATTCCATATTAAGACATTGTAGAATAAGACTGTTAGTAAATATTAAATTTCTCTGATTTCGTAACATTTTTGTATTTTGATTGGGTTGTAATTTTAATATACAATATTCTCAAAACCACCATACTGGGTGACACCTGTGTTCTGACTACCCTTGCGAGATTTCTAGTGGGCATCAAGACGCGGTAGATGAAATACACTCAGTATAAATTGAAACTGTAATCGTATAGATTTTCCGAATAATCATTTTCGCATAATTATAAAATTTATATTTGGTTATTTATTCAAAAACTTATCCTTTCTATTTTTATCCTATTCATAAAGTTATACTCTTCAAATTTTCACGTAACTCTTATTCAAAAATACCACTTAAAAATGAGTACAAAAAATTCTCTTCATATAATAAAATACAGACTCCACTCACGAAAAGTTTTAGTCTATGTTTCCAAACTAAGTCGTGGGCGTCCTTTTACAAAGCACGTACAACATAGAACCACTTTATTATATTGTTGTGAATATTGGATACTACTGATCCAATTTAGATCATATTTTACACCATACAAAAGAATTGTTTAACAAAGAGGTGTAATATTTTGAAGCCGTGTTCATTCAGTACTGTTTATAAATTTACTTGAAGAGCCTTATCTTTAAGTTATCGCTGCCGTTACGGCTACCCATCTGATAGGGTTTTTATATATGTATACGTATATTTAGCTGCTATCTTTATGACACGGTTGCAAAGCCAAAGTCGAAATAATTCTCTACCAATGAAGTTGTTTGTATTTTTTTCAAGATAGGATTTCGTTTTCGCTGTTTCAAACTCTTGAAAAGGTAGTGTCCCACAGGAAAATGGCTATGACTTTTTAATTCGACAATAGATAGGTTTTGAAAATTTTGTGGAAGTGTTTTTCGATTCAATGATTTGGTTGAGAAATATTCTACTAAAGAGCTAATTTTTGCTGGAACAATATTTTGTTTCATTAAAAGCCTTTTCTCAGCACTTTTTCCCATCATCTTATTACAAAGTTAAATTAATCGTACTTTATGTAAATTACTTTCAAATTTCGTTTGAAGATTTTCGTTGACAATTTTTCGTCGTTTCGAAATATAATTTTAATCACTTTTTAGCTGTCTGAAAATGAAAGAAAAGCTGCATTTAACATTTAATAACGGAGCATAGACTACCAAAACTCATAAATTTCAAGACGTAACCACAACGGGAAAGTTTTTGAATGTCAGAAATTGTGAAAAATGTAATTTGAATTTCAAATTTTATGAATGTGTAATGTCAAAATACGGCACCGATAACGAAATCGCTGGCATCTTTTGAAAATAATTGATTTCAATATTTCGCTATAAGATTAAATATGTCAAGATCGGCCGATGACAAATTGACACATGGAATTTGAAGCATAAATTCTGTTTGTGAGTCCTTTATAACGATAAGAAATTTTCGTAAAATAATTCATTTGAATAAGAATAGACTTGGTTAATCGAGTTCTGGAGTAACGCCCTAGCTATTCAAATAATAGGTTCCATGGAAGACTCTTTAGAATTGGTCTCTCATATCTGGTCTTCTAATGCTTGGGTCCAATTTGGAGCAGATATCCTACTTCTACTATTTTCTGTATAGCGCATTTCTTATGATCATATAGGACTTGGAAGACTGCTAGCCTTGCATTTGTTTTTTTTTGTCTTCGGTGTTCCCAACGGTATACAATTTTCTAAATTCTCATCATCTCCGTGCATTGTGTGGCTGAATACAACAGCATGCGCTGTATGTAGTAAGGACAGCAGTCCCTTATCCCCAAATGTAATGAATTCTAAGTGTGTTAAGACATTAGAAATTTAGTGAAATAATATATTTTTAGCATATCTATTTGGGCAGATGCGTGATAAACTAAACGAACTAAACTAAAACGAAGCGATTTTTAGTATGATATTGCTTAGTGTTAATTTGATTAACTTACTTACTTTTACATCTGCACTTTAGAAATGAATGTTTATTTTAATGTAACATGATATAATATAACTTTAAGCACGTTCTTAACTTAAAATTATTGCTACGATGTTCTGTTCTTTGGGCAGCCGTATTCTAACAACATTAAGAGAACTGGATTAGTGTGACGAATTTTAAATGTTTATCCTAATAGTGTTTTGATATTTTGTCTATGGTACCATCAACCCATTGATGCAAGGGTGACAGTTATTGTGATAACTATGTGAGGCTTACACTGCCACGATGACTGTCATGCTTTTACGTCCCCAAGCGTGGCGTGAAAAAGCATCTCACTAGGCCGCCAAAGTGTGGCTCACCTCACTGCATTGTCTGCATTTGCAATGAGTATGGTGACCACAACTCTTTGGATTATATTCATGTTTTCCATCAGGCAAAGTAGAGTCACTTTGGCAGGCTATTCATAAAAAGAAAAAATAAGGTCCAAAGTGATCATTCTTATAACAAAGTTTTTAAATTTAATTTTATCGAATTACAGAATGTTCCAGGCTGTGTTGTAATAACTTTATTAAGTCACTGCTTATTTATAAAATGAATCACAATCGTTTCTTTTGTTTTAATGTTTTTTGAATGTTTGATAAAATTGGAATGTAACTACGAAATAACGAAATTACTAAAACTAAAGTTCGTAATGGGTGCAGAATATCTTATGTAATAAGATGTTTTCAAAATGATTTTTTTTAAACTGTGCCACAACATGTCAATGTTTTCTTGATCTATAGACAAGTGTTTTTATAATGCTTTCAGCATCAAGTATACAAAAATACTTAAAAGTAAACTATTTGAATATTCTTGACATAGGTAAAATTACATAAAAATATATCACATACCGTATATATTACCCGTAAATATTTACTCGTGAAGATGTTGACTGCTCGTGAAGAGGTTGACTTTACGTCAGAATATTTATTCCGCTCATGTGAATGACGTCACCCAGGCTCGGCACCCATCTATCATGCGGAACCCTCATATTATTCCTTGGGAAAAAACAGAGAAACCAACAGAGACGACGTATAAACAAACACGTACGAACGCTTTGGCAAGATAATAAAGTCTTTCTCTTTTATATAGTAGTAATGTCGACAGTAAACATCTGTTTGTGAGACTTTTGCAAAATATTAAAGAAGGCAAAAGCATATTAATTATTATGAAAGTTAATTTTTCAGGGGTGTTCAGTATGGTGGATAGTAACAAATAGGCTCTGTACAATGTGCATAAATTTAGATAATATATTGTAACTCTTCAATTTCATTTGTTTCTAATTTTTTTACATGTCACTAGCAAAATACTGCAATACACATTAAAAATTATATCTAATGAAAATAAAAGTATATAGAGGCTATGCAGTTATCGTTTTATTCAAAAACGTTATTCAGAAAAAAAAGAGTTCTTTCCTTTATAATATGGTTATGTGTACTTAATTGATAGGTAATACTTGAAAAATAAAGTATAACATCGCAATTTTTTCAACAGATTTTGACAGCTTCTAATATAGATAAAAACATTGATACCAATCATTAGTAGGACATTTTTATGACTGTACTTATCTTAGTTTATATTTTATTTCATCGATAATATATTCTTAGTAAGTTGAGAATTCTGTAATCGATCTTATTAGTTCATAAAAATCGGTGTAAAATAACAACGATCAACAAATGCTAGTGAAGTCTTTGAAGCTTTAAAGCTCAAGAGCCAGTCCGCTCCACCATGTTAGTTCTCTGCTTACCCTGCCACTGAAATAAGGAGGAGCGAAACACATGAAGATAATAGGATTTCACATCCGAGAGAACATTGTTCACAATTACCCTACAGGGATCTGTAACGCTACGAAAATAATTTGACAATGAATGTTAGACGTTTTATTTTGATGTTGGTAAATTACAACGAATGAGGTTTTTGGCTGTGAACCTTCTTATTTTATAAGGAATATTCATCTTCTTGAATCTTACTTTATTATAACAAACTAACATGACATAAGTCTCAATCGTTTTTACAGCCACCATTATCTTCTTCAACAACCTTTAACAGTCCACTGCTGGACATAAGCCATTTTGGCCTACTATACAATGCTGGCCAGACATATTACACATCACATGACATGACATCTTATGGCACTCATGGGATGAATGAGAGTGGTAACACTTCGTATTCTTAATTCCTCACACGGATTTTACAGTTACTAGTAGTTAATCGTGATTAACTATCAGTGACTGCGGATGTAAAAACTTAGTTTACTTCTAGAAATTTGATAATCTGTTTTATACGGCCATGATGACGATACCAAATTTTGAAAACTAGGAATTCATAAGTGGACTTCGAAGAGTTGTAGCCACAGTCATAGCTCAGTCATGGTAAAAGAACAGAATAACTCTAACATACAGACAAGTTGACAGTTGTAGTATCAATTCATTTATACAAACACAAAATACATTTTGTTATTTCGAAAAGGCCTCACAGAGAATGATATTACGGAAAAATTATAATGTGACATGATTGGTTATTGGCATTGTACAGTTGAAATATTTTTGAGCAAAATGGTATGGTGATTCTTATTCCTGTAAAGTTACTTATTATATAAGATTTAATATTTAATTGATGAAGAGCATTAGTTTATCATCATCATCATCATCAATAGCCTTTTATAGTCCACTGCTGGATATAGGCCTCTCCTTAGTAAGGAGGTTTTGGTCTACTATACCACGCTGGCCAGACGGGTTCGAATAGGGTTTGTTTCAAATTTTTCTTCTCTTTGTAATGATGTTGTCTTATATATTTGGCAACCTTAGTCGCCTTTTGCGACACCCACAGGATGAATAGGGGTGGTAACAGTATGTATTCCTAATCCGTCACCACACGGACAATCATTAGTTATCAAGTAACTATTACGTAATATGAAGCCATTCATAAAGTACAGATTTCCATTACTCCTCAAGATACAAGAACAGACTCTTAAAGTAAGTGACGAAAATATTAAGGAAATACAGCTTGTTATTTCTTTTGTTGTACATTTGTGATCCTTGACAATCCTTGTTACTGCAGAAGCTGAAAAAAAGAGAGAGCGGTTATTCCCCTCCTAACTTAATATTTACATGCAAATACTGAGCGTATTAAACTTCCCCTTACTATTCCGGACGTTCCTAAGTAAATAAGAGAATAAGATCATATCTATTATCTTTTCTTAGACAAACGGTAGGCGATTACGTCAAGCGTAGAGACAAATTACTGTAATTAGTAGATCGGTAATCTTGAAGGATCGCTGACTTGCTGCCGATCTTGATACCACTAATCTCGTGTGAGTAAGATAGATCCTCTGCCAATCTTTTGATAGTAAACTGTAGCTAGATTCGTTTGAGACATTTGGGTTGCTTTTGCAGAAGATGAGATTTTTATATTTTGAATATAACGAACTGCTTTGTATAAGTTAAGTTTAACAATAATCCATACGACACTTAAAACTTATGGGTAGGTAAAATAGAATACTATACTTTTTGAGCTCTTTGACAGACATGTCCACGCGCGTAGATCAATGGAAAGAAAGTGCTCCCATAAAAAAGTTTTGTGATGACTTTAATAGTTATAATCTAAATTACGAGTGTACATCTTAAATCAAATGTAAAGTATAATATTTTTATAATTTCTTATCCTTGAAACTCGAGAAAGAAATGAAATCATCAATAACTCAAATATAATGTATTGGCGAAAACAGAAGCGAGGTCCCCTCTAGCTACAACAGTATATCCATATACATATGTATATAACATCAGTGAATTGGTTTACGAACAATTTGAGTCGCTTTTGAAGAAAGTCGACAACGCGTCGTAATCGATGAAGCGGCAAATAACATAAATATTGTGTTTCAGATAACCGCTGACGTGTGTTAGTTGCACAAAGTTATAAGTAATACGTTTCTTTTTTTATTGTTTGTGATTTCCGTTGCTGTATGCAGCAAAAATAAATTTTGTCCTGTACTGTTTGCAAGAACTGTTATAATAGTTCCTGGCTATCACTTTTTTTTTCAGATGTAAAAATGCGAAGATTGTAGTTCTCACCGTAAGAGATAAGTCCAAAAAATGATCCTCGTGAGCTTAAGATCTAATTAAAACTTCAGGAGTCAAATATTAGTTTAAAAGTTGTGGTTTAATTCTCTACTAATGTCTAAAACCTTAAAATTTTAAATAATAACAAAAATGAATTCTATTAACGTTTTAAACTACGTTTTTTCCCAACAAAATTACTGTATATTTACATTTTTCAGTGAAACCCATCAACAAGTCAAACATCCGATCCGTTGAAAAATGAGGCTTGAAATTTACATTTGAATGATCACTGGTCCTCAGTTTCAGGCTATGTAAATCGAAACGTCAGCAACTAAAATTACCTGGAGTTTTTGGCGTCTGATTTTTTCAACTGTAGTTTGAATATCTGTCTGAACTTATTTAATCTCAATATCAATAACCACTAAATTGGAGTCCACTTAACACCCTTTAAAATTAGATTCAAATTCATTATTAATTGCTGTAATTCAGTGTAATTTTAAAATTTGAAAAGTTTAATTTCATTTACAATATTTACCATATTACTCTAAATTTAATCTCTAAAAACCTTATATCTTCCTATGAGCCTTGTCATTAGGTGTATTCAAAATGAAATACAACGTTAGGAAAATGCTCAACACTTGTTTCGATTGAAATAATCTAAAGCTTTCAATTCAGTCAGACTAAAATGCGGAAAACGAAAAAAAAATGAAATCATAAATGAACAGAGCAGCTGGCATCCTCTCAATCCTGTGAATTTAATGTGTAAAATAAAAATAAAAAACTATATTTATTTGAAAATCGGACGCACAGAGATGAAAACCGACCGCCGCGCAGAGTGCAACGATGCACTCGTATCGGATGTGCTCACTACAACGAGCTGGACAATATAACAATCCATTTGTAAACTGATGCTTTATTTTGACGCACCAGTCCATTATGGCGGCAACAGTGACAATTGTCTATCAGTAATAACCTAGGTGGGAATCGATTTTTATTCAGATATTGCAACTGGCTGTGGGTCTTATGTAGTCATTTGTATATTTATTCTCAATTGAGCTAAAATTTTACTACTGTCAATCTTCGTGGCAGTATACGAGTGTGTTAATACAGACTTCTTAATTTACATATAAACAAACTCGTTACATAAGTATGTGCCTATGACAGAATCTTTTTATATATTTCATTTGCTTATTGAAGCAAACCCTATAATGTACTACGATTTGCATCCCATGCCAACGGTGAGACTTAAGTTTCTGTAGATCAATAACTATTTATCACGTTTTTATAGAACACAATGTATGTTTATATAATCAATGCAAGATATATTACTTAAACATATACCTATTGTAAGAATACATTTCCTAGTGACACTACAATTTTTCTTTCCACTCCTATCAAGGCAAATAGATCATTATAGGCTTAGATTAGTTTGAAATAATACTTGTATATTATGGTATGTATAAAGTATGAGCATTGGTTGAAATGATTCTTAGAATATAGGATGGAAAGCTGATGTAAAATAAAACTTATAAACATCTATTAAATGTACGTAAGCCGTAAGCTTACTTAGTACTATAATGCTTTTAGCATTATAGTACTAAGTAAGTTTCTCGGAACAAACGGTAAATACATGTATGCTGTAAGTACCCACTAAACAAAACTAAACCTTTTTTCTATCGGCTGCTGTTTAATAATGTTGTTATGATTACATTGTATATTTTTTCTGGTTTAGTTTTCATAGGAAAAAAATTAATCAAAGTGAAGTTCTATCTAACGCAAAGTATGGTATGTAAACAAAGTAATTTTTGATGTTGCTTTACACAGATGATGTCGTGTGCAGGAGCTAGCTTACACTAATGATAATGGTATTGTCATCTGGCTGTAAAATAAATTCATAAGTAAAGCCAAAGCGAAATAAAGAAAGAAAAGAAGGAATTAAAAGAGACACCAATAAAAATACAAGTGTTATAGGAAATAAACGAAATTACTTCGATAATGTCATGATTATTCAAATAATTTTACAATAAAATTACCTTATAACTTGTGTGGTACATACCTGTAACAAAAAAAAAACAAATTGTTATACAGTGTGTTATTCCTAACCGTTTGCGGCCACGGCGGTTAGTTTCACGGATACTAGTCAGTTATTCCGGAAATATTATTATGTACAAGTATGTGCGACAACACAGGTACACTGTCTGTTCCTTCATTCTCACAATGGGTGAGATGGGATGGTTATCCTATGCTATGGCTATGCGAGAGATCAGACATAGGACGAGGCACGGAGGTTAAGACCCCAACTGCCTAACTCTGGTTTATTCTTAAACATCACATAAACTCAAATCCACTTTTTTATCCCAACTTGGGAATTGGACCGGAGATATCGTGATCGGCAGTCGCACACGCTAACTGCCAGACCAATGAGGCAGTGTTATATAGTATGGAATGAGTAGACATGAAATAAATGTACATAACTAAAATACACTAATTTATCTTTGTACTAAACATAAAAACATATATACACAATTAATTGCTTAACAAAACGATACTTCTGTTCCTATCCCAGACAGATAGTCTGGCTGAACTGATTGATTATTCATACAATAAAAATCGTAACGATATTAAACTAAAAATACATGTTAACAAAGAAGTTATTGTTCGTAACAGTATTGTAAAAACAAAACAAAAATCACTAGGTCATTATCTCAATAAAACCTACACAATAAATTATTCAACATAGAATCGACACCACAGTATCTATGATCCGTCTACAGCTGCCAAACATAATCAGTCGGAATAAACCCCGTCCAGTTTTGGCCCACCATCTGGCTCATTGAGATGTATTCAAGCGCAAAACCGTCGTCGTTATTAATATTTAAGTATTTATTTTTGGTAAACTGAGAACGAAACATACGTTATTAATATTTCTTCTTTAATAACATTGTACAGTATAATAAGTTTCTTCAACTTAAGCTTATTGAACCGTTCATAGCTGTCGATTCTATTACTCTTTGATCTCCAATCTCATGTTTTTTTCCTTCTGAAAGGTTGAAACTCAAAAAACCCCACATAATTCTTAGGTTGCTTTTTACTAAGTAAGTGTGGTTACTGAAGTCCAAACCCTTCCTTTCTTTAATTCTCGGGATCTCTAAAGACTTTTGAGTCGGAGGTCTACATGAGCGACAGTGGTCACTTACACTCTGGTCCCAGTTGACCCATCTTCTCGTTTGCCCTCCTATATCATAAAAATATTTACCTGTTTAGGTGCCATAACACCAAGGACAGACACACGTATACAAACACACATGTTAAACTTATGACACTCTTTATTTTGAATTCTTGATTTCAAACAACAAGTTAAGAGATTAATAAGCACACTAAAAGGCTAGTTATATCTTATACAGGTAAGTCTTATTTAATAGAAAATACTTCGTGAGTAAACAAGGAGTAAATTTCTACACCGTATATGCAACTTAGCTGAGATTAAAATACATATAGATGGCAATTTTATTCTGTGTATGCGCGTGATAGCATTATTCACACGGTTTTATACTCCCCATCTAATGTTAAACACTGAACAAAAGTTTCTTCTCTGTAACGAGCTCTACCTATTTCCAAGTTTCTTAAGCTTTTTACTATTTTAATATTTTTCTTTCCTCCATGACCCATATTTGCTTATATTACCTCTCAGGATAGTTCGTGTTATGAACTTTAGTATAGAGTTCTGTCGGTGTTTTATTCACTTAAATAATATACTCGTATATAAACCAACATACATTTGAGTATCTCATTTTTATCGTTATTTCATTTTCATTTCAATGACAGGGTGATTACTGATAGACATGCAATCTCTCTTAATGATTTGCAAGAAGACCACTTGACTTTCATCTTTGATGTAATAGAATTTGCGATCATTACGGGGTGATTTTTTTTTTAAATGTATTTCTAAGCTTTTGACTTTGTGTTAACATTTAGTTAGTAATTTTATCTTTTATTTAGTTATATCTATTTAAAGACTAATTAATGGTTATTTTTATAAAGCTTTTCAACAGTATAATTTTTGTATTCTAAATATTTCACATATGTTTTCATAACTTATAAATAACATGATAAACACGTGACGTGAAGGTAAGCAAGTAAATATACTTAAAAACATTTATTCTGCAGTGCATCAAAAGTAATATTTATATAAAAAAAACTTCCAAAAACTATTTTGACATATTACAGTGCAACAGTTTTAAAATTAAAATATGGCGAATTAAAAAAAATTTTTTGGTATTGACGATGATGATGATGACCAACTTTCCATACTTTTTCTAAAGTCGATATAGGTATATCTTTTTCACCCTTGCACGTAAAATTTATTTGTTAAATTTAAATAGAACTAAACATGACCACAACAAACTTAAATAAAATAAAAATAACTACGTTAAAAAAACCGACTTCTAAACTAAAAAGTAAAAAATAATAAAGATTTAATATTAATTATATACTACCTTTTATTTATATGTGCTATTTACTAATAGGTTGGAAGACGGTGCCAAGCCTTAAACTAATTATTATATTTTAATCATTTAAATAAGTACAAACACATTAATACAATGAAATTCCTGCTTTAATCATGAAGATACGTAAATAAACCTAACAAAGAGCAATTAAATATTAATAATATAAGCAGCTCAATTGCTCACTAGCAGTTTAATGAAAAAGAAAAACAAAATTATGAATGTGTATTTAACCAAATTCCTGTACTAAAAGGTAAGCCAAAGGTATTACATGTACCCATGTAATATTTAAAGGCCTGCCAAAGTGACTCTCTTCTGTCTGATAAAGTCTATAACTTTAATAAAGTCCATAAGTTTAGATCACTATGCTCATTATGAATGGAGACAAAGCAGTATGGTGACACTATGGTTGCCGAATGAGATGTTTTCTTACTCATCGCTTGGAGGACGTAAAAGGCATAACAATCATCGTAACAGAGTAAGGCTCACACGCTTACCGCGATAACTGTTACCCCTGCATCAATGAGTCTGTCACTCACCCACTAAAAACGACAGCACAGATGCTGATATCTTAGGTAGGTCTTTTGTGATATTGCACTGGTTGAGCCCGCCCATTCGTGCTGAAATCAGCATGGCTCTTATACTTGCAAGAACAAACTTCTTTCTTTTCCTTTTTGATTGTGAAACATACTCGTACTCTCAAGTAACACATTAAATAAACATAAAGCAATATGTGAACACAACTACATGATGTTCACTTTGACGGATAAATTATAGGTTTCCTCCGGAGAGCAATAAATTTGTATAAAATGCTCCGAAATCTTGAACAAACTGTTTTGGTATGAAAAGTTACATTATGCTTGTGCACCATCTTGAAATGGATAATGAAATACATGTTTTTACAATATCACCATAAAATTTAAATAATCATGCACTCAAAGTCAAATCAAAAAATTTTGTAAGTGTAAAGAAAAACGATTTGATGGCAAGCCGAATCAAAAGTTAATAAATTATTTATTTATACATTCGCTCTAGCTATACCATCAAACCATTGCTTCTTAGAAAGCTCAGATTTGACTTAACAGTCTGCTCCTAAATTGATGTCTACAATTTTACAGCTCTCTCTTATCTTAAACACCTTATCAAAATCGAAATCGTCATCAAAACAGCTTCAGTATACCAAATTACAGTATTGTCATTTAGAACGGTACTACTACAATTTGGTACATAAATAAATACATAATTGTGAAATTGACTTCTAAAATTTATTTTCATTACAAATTAACTATAAGTTTACATTGGAGAGAAACTATATAAAGTCCGGATGAAAATTCCAATGGTCTTCAAACTACATTAATATGTAAAAAGTCTTCATAGCTACCAAAGTCGACCAACAACTCAGGTCAAGTTTCAGAACTAATACATTGTAGACTTTGGTCGCCAAGTGGACTTCGGATGGCATTATCAAATGAAAATACATCCATCATTACGTCATCGTATTCTTAAGTTAGCGACTCCTTAGGGGCGACAATACAGAGAGGGTCGTTTTTGTAAAGAATTCTCTTTATTAGGCAAGAGTGATCCAAGTTAGGGAGATAATTCACTATGATCTCTGTAATATATTGATAAGGACGTAAAGTTTTGATGGATTCGGGGAGATTTACTCTATGTTATTAATTCTGATTGAAGGTTGAAAATGACAAAAGAAACACGAGGTTTACATACTCGTTTATTCTGCAGATTTACTAGTTATGGTTGACATTGTTTTTTTTTTTATATTATATGGCGTCAAATGAGCGAATGTGTCATCTGATAATAAATAAGTGACCATTATCTCGCACTTAACTTGGAGCTCAAGAGTTATAAATGCTTAGGCGGCATTTGAATACCTCTTCTACGATCAGGGAAAAAGAATTCAGCAGCACCAGCTTAACCAATTCGGTGAAAAGCAACCAAAAAATACTTTATCACTTGTTCTCTCTACCGAAGCATACAACGAATTAAAGAAAAAAAAAGAAAAACCTTTCAGCTTTGCTGTATTGAAATAACTATTGAAAATGTATTTCTAAATCTTATTAAACAATTTAAAACATTATTCATTTCATATGAATCAAAGCTAGAAAAGCTAGTTTTTTGTCAAACATTACAAGTCCGTACCTTTAGAATTTCGCTTTCAATTAAAAACGTTTTAAGTCTAAACATGTCAAACCTGATCTAGACAAAGGTCGTTCTCAATGTATTTTTTACACACATATAAAGTAAGGGTCCCTTATTACAGGGCATTAATTCTTCCCATTTCGGTAATACGATCGCGATTGCGGCTTGAGCCCAAATTGGCTGTAAGCAGCTTAGTGCAACTAATTCTGACGCGATCTGCCTCGCCCCAATTATTATTAACGAGATTATCAGTTTAATGTCAATCTACGATGCGCTTGCCAACTTGTTAATCGATGAAGATGACATTGACATCGGAGAAGTTAATGTGCGTGAATGGTATGATGAATTTTCGCATTTAGAAGACGAATGGCTATTCAATAACGGGAAAATCCAAAGTAATACATTATAATGTATAAAATACGACTAATAATTATTAGTCGTATATTTTACTGAGAATAAAATGTGGAATGATAGCATTCCATTCTTCTATAGATTAATATTACAAGTTAATACTGCACCAGTTAATACCGGCTATATTAAAATATCCCACATTAACCTGCTAAAATGACTCTACTCTATCTGATGGAAAGTCTGATGGTAAGAATCCAAGAGTAGTGGTCACATACATATTCACTGCAGCATTGTAACCTACACTATGGCGGCCTAGTAAAATGCTTTTTCCCGCCCTGCTCAAAGGACCCGGAATCATAGTGATAGGTAGTCATTTTGAAATGTTGCCTCAAGTCGGCTTTCACCACGGTGGCCAATATCAGCGAAGACCAGCGAACTACGCAGGAGATATTAAAGTGCTCAATTGTGTACACAAATACAGGTGTACTTTCTGTTCTTTTACTCTCGCAATTCGAAAGGACGGTTACCCGGAACCACCGCTTTACGTGCTCTCCGAGGCACGGGGGTTAAGACTCCAACCTAAAGCCTCTGGGCTGTTATTAGATATTTCTGTTATCAGAAAAACTCAATTTCACTTTTCTTGCCTGAGATCCCTTGAACAGCAGTTGCATACACTAACCACTGAACCAATGACGTAGTCAAAGCTTATAATAATTATATTATGGTTGAAGGTTTGAAGTAATCTCAAATTTTTGATTAAACACATTTAAGAATCAAGATAAGGTTCAAGCAGCACTTGCACCTTATTATTACTTGACTCCAAGGATTTGCTAAATTTAGCTTCTAATAACATGTTTCGTACGTACCTGAGTTGTTTAATATAAATGAAAAGATTTTTTATCTCGTCTAAGACGCAGTACGCGTCAAATATTTAACATATAAACGGATAAAATATTCACACAAGAAGGGGACCCTAACGAAGTAAGCGGGTGACAAGGGGACAGATACCCGCCATTTCTGAGATCTGTTTACTGTTTGTTCACCTTGTATTATGAGGTCAGCTAGCAGAACTCATACTTGTTTCATTGGATTATTCTTCTTAATTGATTGGTCTATTTCATAGATTAGGCAGTAGGTCTGTGCATATTTTACTGATAACAAATCATGAGAGAGTGTGAATTATGTTAAATTACTTTTGGAATATGTAACATATGCTGGCTAGATATGGATAATGTTTTGGAGATTTGCATTTTTTTAAGGATTTTTTATTGACTTATAACAACTCATGCGCATAATTGCTTTATTTCCTAAAAAAATACTACGCGAGCACCATAATTCAAGGAGTATGTTACATAAATATAATTGTGAATAAATACCCCGCTGTAGACACGTCACAGCTTTGCCCGGCCTATACTGGCATAGACACTTTATTCTGAACAACATACCACTCGTTTATATCCTAATACTTAACGAATTTGACACACCTTGTTACAATGCGTATTTCCTAGTAACCCTACATTATAATTTCCCTTTACAAGAGTATCCCGGGAAATTTAATAAAAATCCTAGGGATCTAACGGAGCAAGAAAATTTTCGCTGAATCGCAGCCCTTTAAGACGAAATCGAGGTATTTGTCGGATCGTCGGGTCTAAGCCAGCAGAGGTGCGGGGTGGGGATATTCGTCGCGAAACGAATTCAATTTGGATCATTCTTCTATACTATTATCCCGATTGAAGGTCTCTTGTCGCTGTCCCCGCTCTAAATTGGATCGTCTTTTGCATAAAATGAAAATCGAATCGGAACTAACGAAATATCCCTGAAAGGTTTCGTCACCCGGCGTCTTGATGGACGAGACCCTTTATAGAATTATGAACCGAAGCTACGGAGCGCGTCCGAGCTGCTCAATCTGGGGCACAATATTTATATTGTTATGCGCTGACCCCGGGACGTGTATGGGCAGCGCTACCCTCATTTATTTGGTTTATCATACGGGATATATCAAGTGCCTCCGAGTTTGTCCACAAAAAACTTTAGAGGTTTATTTAGTAATGTAGTACATTGATTGTTTTAGTGCCACCGATAGAGCACAGGTGTATGGAAACTTTAGAACGTTCTGCAATTTAGAATCAATGAGATGGAACAGTGGCCAAATGGGAAGAAACAATCTGCTACTCAAGAGGTTTACTCCCCTACAATTATGAAGAAACTTACTCCTCTAGGTCTCTGTTAGCCTAATTCACTCAAAGCAACGCTAGAATTGTTGACTGTGAATTCAGGTAAACGGACCTGTATATACCTGGCTGTCCATGGCTCGCACATAATGAAATAAAAACTATAAACATTTCTTACAACCTATTTTACTGTAGAAAAAAACGTTTGAAAGACGACTTTAGAATTTAATACGAAATAATTCAGAAAAACATACATACGCTTGAATCGAGAACTTGAGTTAAGAAATATTACACACATCTTAAACATATATTTACCTTCAGATTTGTTATTGAAGCGTATATTATTCCAAAAGACTTGTTTGAGTTGGTTGTATCAAGTTTTTCGCTCAATAAATTAATCCACACACAGAACCTTTCCGATTGAATGAGCGGTAAACAGTCTTTATAGACGTTCGAAAAGGATCGTAAAATATAAAGACGTTTTCATAGAAATATACTATAGTATCGATAAGGACTTATTTGCAACAAGCTGTATATACGCAACAAAACTGATTGTTAAATTATTGTTTGATGACATTAAGATTGTCTCTATGTTGTGGTGTCTAGTACTTGTATACTCTGAACACAACAACTATTATATATATTTTTAAAACTGGGTTTTTATAAAAACGGTAACATCACATCTGATAGTGTAATAAATAATGTGGTATCCAGTAGAATCAATAATTAAAATAATTCACTTCTAGATACTTAGATTAACCAGCTAGCTAGGATTGAATTCACTATTTGTCAAGTGAATAAAGCCGCTGACTGTGTTTGTTGTGTTGCTTCTGTAAAAGTGGCTGCGTCAACTTGACTGATACCATGATCTCATAGAAAAACATGTACACCTATTAGATAGAGTATTAAATTTATCTTCTGAATAAATGCTGCAGTTAATACTCATATTGTATGATCAGTGCGTCCAATTCCTATGGTATCATTTAAACGAAGCAACAGATCGTATGTAAAGCTCCAATGAGGTGCGGATCCGGATAACGTTCGCTGTTTGTTCCACAAACACGAGCACCGTGGATAGCATAATATCAAACAATAGACGCGACCCGAGGCTGCTTGGCGATAACTTCGATAATATAATTCAATGTAAACCGATTTACGCACAACATTTAGAATGCTTTGTTTAAAGCTATTAGGAGAACTGGTGATAACAATAACCTATATATTGATTTATATTGACAAAGTACCTGTTGCATGCATAGGAGATTGCAGAATATTTTTAAGCAAATCAATGATATTAGAAAGAAAAAGATACTTCAGTTCTAACATCAGTAGCGCTCTGAGCCGAGGAGCTGGTCGAATAACTTTACGCTAAATATGACAACGTGTAAACAGTCTCTCTCATAGTAATATGACACAAACTAGATGATTACGCCTCAAGCATCATGGTTCATCTTAAACCGTTGTCTTTGTGCCAATCGAAGGAGGAACTTTCGTAGGGAAAAGTAGAATTAGATTAGTTTTCTTATTACACCAGAGCACCATGTACCCACGTATTGTAACCATGGCAATAAAACCGACAGAGTGAGTCAATTTTGTGCTGTACATTAGATAACCTTAACATAGAATTTCGAAATTATCTTCAATTATAATATTAATAATACCTTCAATAGTAAATTTAATATTAGCCTCTATTAGAACTAAGACCATGTTTCTGTCTTATTGGCTTTTGTCGTCATAGAAGGGATATATGGACATTTACGTGAAGGCAATCACATTTCCAATAAGAAAAATTACATTCCCAAAACCGTGTGATATTGCGCCGAGCTTAAATAATAAAGCGAAAGGAAGAAAAACAATAACTGATTAACATGACTACTGAGGAGGGATGAGGGTATCATGTCCCTACATTACAAAGGGAGGATCCTTCGATGAGGTGAAGATTCAGTTTGTTTTATTCAATGTGATAACTACTGATTCAAATTGAAAAAATCTTTTAGTGTTAGACCCTCCATTTACTATTATAGGCCATATTACTACCTAATAGAGCCGAATGTCGCAAAACTAAGAAAAAATAATCCTTTGTAGAAATGCACATAAAGTTACCCGGTTCAACTAGCACAATATAATAATATAATAAAGGGAATGTAACATTGTAACATATAAATAACAGGTATTATCTGCTATTTTTAAAACAAATATACTTTACTTTTATCACATAAAATCTACTATCATACAATCACATACAATCTACAAATATATGCGCAACAAGCACCAACTATAAACGTATTAAGTATCTTAACTTTAATGACTACGTAGATTATATGAATAAATAAATCCTACTCAAGTATTCACAATTGACGTAAACATCAAACAAATGTACATAAAACCCTTACCTCAGAAGTAAACCCTCTTCAGACGACAATAAAACAAAACCATATCAATCCCTCTATGACACTTAATTAGGCCATTTTATTTCCTCGATTGCTTCCCTTTCCGTAACATAAAACAAGAATAAAAGAACAAAATAAAAATATTTATTGCATTGTGTTTAATTTACGATCTTTTATAACGACATCAGAGGAGTATTCTGTTCCAATTTCCTCTGCAAGCGCCTCGGGTGAGGGATGGGGATGCGGTGTGAGTGGGTACACGGAATCAGAGTAGGTACAAATACGAGTCGCAAATAATAGTAACTTTTGTTTTACAATATCAGTGACGTGGCTAAATAGAATTCTTTTGAGGCTGACGTGATACCACGACCTCACAGACAACTATCGGGAAGCATTCGTTTCCTTGCCTTTCATCGAGTGAGTAAGGTTCTTAGAGTATTCTGCTGACATTCTTATTATCATACTTATAGAAGTAGTGTCTTTTAAATTGCATGTATTCATAGGCAGCGCTTATCACTCACCATCAGAGAATTCTAGAGCTACTTTGCACCTTATGGCATTAAAAGAAATGACTGTAACTGATACCTAGCCTATTGTCGATCTAACTTGAGATTTTTTCGAGTGAACCAATGACATTTCACCTTCTGTTTTGTGTGGAGTTACGTTTTCCGGAGTGGTATAGGGATTGTTTCGAGTGTTCCTTTCTCTTTCTCTGTTATCCTGCTTAGTTTGCTTATTTAGTCGATTCTCACAACGCCCGGATAAGATGAATAATGATAGTGACACTCCGTATTTTTTGTTTTTATTTTAATAGCCTGCCAAAGTGACTTTACTCTGCTTGATGGAAAGCATAAATAGAATCCAAAAGTTGTAGTCACCATACCCAATGCGAATGGTGACAATGCAGTATGGTGACCCACACTATGGCGGCCTATTAGGATTTTTTAAGCCTCACTTGGGGATGTAAAAGACATGACAATCATCGTAGCATTGTGTTACACACATTTACCGTGACAACTGTTACCCATGCATCAAGGGGTCTCCGGTCTCGCACTCACCAATGAAACACGACAGCACGGATGCTGTCGCTTTAGGTTGGTCTTCTCTGGGAGGGACTACCTCACCCCGGTCGAGCTGGCCCGTTCCTGCTGAAATCAGCGTGGCTCTACTACCTGTTATTCCTAATCTACCACCACACGGGGAGTAGAGAGTTAGTGTATTTGTTGCTTATCATTTTTCCACATGTAACGTTGAAGAATACACCTGTAACAAAATATGTAGATCGTCCGTACATCCCTAACCACGATCATCTAAAAAGTAATTCCGTACAACAAAACGCGTAATTACGGCGTGTTATGTGTTTTCCTCATTCTCTCATTCATTCGTTCACTCGAGGCGCACGTCCCCTACTCCCCGTGGTTTGATTCGATCACAAAACATTCGCTCGTCATTTAGGAATGTTGCGGAAAATTCATTTTACGACTGTACCTATTTAGATGATGGGTGTGGGCGCGTGTTCTCTGTTGATTTCAGTATGTTTTTAGATTCTATAAAAGAAAAACGATTTAAAATAATTATTATTGCGATATAGGTATGTGATAGACGTATAATAAAATACGATAGTGGTGAAATACATGGTTTTATCGTAAAATTAAGCATACTTATTTTATCTACGATATTATAATATCTTAAGATAAATCTGGGTACAAAACGATTGAAGACAAGCATGCTCTTATGTAGGATTGTACAATACGCTTCACGATTGAATGATACATGTGAATAATGAGAAAGAAATACATTCAATGCAGACATGTTACATTGAAATTTAAAATATAATGAACTTGAAGATTCATATTGGTTTTTATTCAATTCACAGGTATTACATTATGTCAAGTATAATTTGACTTACAATTGGAGTAAGTCTAACCTTTACCAAAGGGCAGTTAAAAGTTAAATTTATCTATAAGTACTGCTTCCTTACTTTTAAAATCTATCATCTGGCAATCTATTTCAAATATCTTGATACAAAATATCCTGTAGAAGTTGCAGCATGATCATCATGAAATAATTATGTTGTAATTTAACGCTTTAACGCAATCTGTATCTCAAAGGCTAAATATATAATAATTAATGACCATTAACTGATAAATTATGTAACACGATAGCCGGGAGCGATCATTACCAGCCATTAACGGGTCCCGTGGGATCGGTATGAGCGAATCTGATATAAGTCCTGCTGTAAAAGTGCTTAATAATTTAAAAAATCCATTCATTTCACGAGAGAGTAGTTGTTTCAGTTTCTAATTGAACCGTTAGATTAAGTCTCGATGACATAGTATAAACGTGCATCAACAAACATTCTAATTTTGTTCAGGTATGGGTTACGATGTCGACACGTGCTTTGTGATCTAAAGATTAACTACTATACAAACATTTGTCAATTTAACATCTGAATAGTGGCATTTGCTTTATGAACACAAAATGCTACTGTATAAACAGTGCAAAACCAACACTTCTCGTATAAATAAAGTCTTAAAATCGTAACTCACTTATACCCACTCTCAATATTAAGCCTTCTTTCTATAAATATTAAAGAAGACCACCCACTGAAGTTGCCTTTGCTCTATATATGACTCTGTACAGACTTAATGTTGTATGAACTGCCAACAGATACCCTGAGTCGAGTAACAAGAGGCTAATGACGCGTGAACGTTGCGATACTGGTCCATACAGTTTTGTTGCCGTGTCTTATATGTACGTCAAAGATCCGGTTTGAAGTCAGTGATTTTTATGGTACAAGTTTAAAGGTTTAAATTGTGAAAATGAAATGCATTGAGATGTAGTTTTTATTATAAAAAATAATGAAAGAATTTCTGAACATCAATTTTCTATAAGAATTCAATCCAGTCAAGCCGGCCTAAATGTGCTACGGGTTGCCTTTCCTACGGTTACTTGCTAAGTATATTTTTATGTAGCCAAATACATTAAGATTTGTAAACATCATCTATTAATATAAAGATTATAAAGATAACTATCCATATTCAACTATATTAAAACATACATTGTTTGTAAACTTCTCCACAGACGAAGGTCAAAATATTCCCACATTTCCTTCCTACTTTGATAAAGTTATGCCATAAAATATCAGAACACCTGATAATAGGTACTCTCTTAATTTAATACAAAGCAGACTTCATATCATAACTATACAGGTCAAATGACCGTCTGCATAGCTTATTAACGATGCTATCTCATCAGAACTATCTTAATTTTGCCATTCTTTTAAGCAATTTTCTCCCTTATCACGAACGCAACAAATTTAAAATTAAATGTAAATGATACCACTGTGGAATGCACAGCTTATCTGGTTTAGGGTTCAAGCGTTCTCGCTAATTATCGAGTAGAAACACTCGAGGTACCAAAGATCAATTTACAGACTGACAAATAGTTTAATTGCTAGATAGATGGATATACTCTTAATGTGTTATCAAAAAAAAAGATAACAAAGATAAATGGTACTTATAGCATCTTTGTTTTTTTTTTTTTTTCTCCTTTAAAGCATCTTTAAAGCAATGTTTTGTACAATTGCCGACCTGTCACCAGAGGTTGACATCTTTAATTGAGAATTTGACATTTTTACTGTTATATTGTCAGTTTTTGTATAATGGTGATAAAAAATGTTTATAGAATGTATTTACAAAGGTATACATTGTCCTTAAAAATTCGTTTTAAAAATAATCTATATGAAGAGCCTGCCAAAGTGACTCTACTCTGCCTAGTGGAAAGCATAAATTGAATGCAAAGAATTGTGGTCATCATACTCATGGAAAATGCAGACAATGCAGTGTGGTGACCCACTATGGCGGCCTAGTGAGATGCTGTTTCATGCCACGCTTGGGAACGTAAAAGACATGACAGTCATCATGGCAGTGTAAGGCTCACATAGTTGTCACGATAACTATCACCCCTGCATCAATAGTAATAAATGTTAGTCCAGAGGGAGATCACCAAATTCAATAAATAAATGGGGATTTGTTTTTCATAAAAGCAATACGTACAACGCACAAAGTTGTAAGAATACGCACCAAATAAGTCACTTAGTAGACCTCATACTGAAATACATGGCATTAGCAGTAGTGCAGACAATTGCAAATTTTTAATTTAAACAATTTCTCTTAAATGATTTTACAGTTTAGTGTTCCGATTTCTTGGTCTTTAAGCGCAATACCCACACGGTTGAACGTCTCTACAACGTACGTCACCTACTCTTTGGTCAGTGTAATGCAATCTTTGTCGTTATCCGTGCTAACGAAGCGACGCGAGCTCGGGGGCTGGGAGGCTACCTTCAGCAGAGAACGGTATCAGAAGGGGAGGAGGTGCCTGGAACACAGGTAATTAAAGGCGTTTATCTGTTTCAGGTAGGGATACTTCCCGCACAGATATGAAACTGAATGTTGAAACAATTTTTATTTCAATTTTGTTTCTTATGTTTTTGGAAGTTTTGCATATTTCGTTTTACATTTTCTGCCGGATTTCTTACTGTATGGATAGTTAATTTTTTTTTAATGTTAATACCTATGCATTAGATATTTGTTCTATTGTTTTTGAGATCAACTACAAACAGAAAATTGAGGTTGAACATTACTTTCGAAAGAGTTGCATTTTTTTTTTAAAGATTTGGTTTGGTTAATGTGTATTTTATTATTTATTGAATCAACACAGATAATGTAAAACTACTAAAATGCAATAAAGTATCTACGTTTAATATCTGTTCTTTAGAAACAAAAGCCAATATAGTGATATTTTCAATAATCCTAACTATTTCCAGCATAAACTTATCTTTTATAATATAAACCAAATAAATATCTCCAAACCATTCCAGACACCAGGCTCACGGTAGTTTCTAGGAGGTAACAAATGTAATTACCGGTATTTATCTACTAGCACCGTCTACCGGCCAGGTGTTGAACTAATTCTATGGCACTCTTCCAAGAAATAAAAATATTGTCTACAACAGCTTTAAATTAAAACTTGGTAATTTATTAAGAAGTTTTTTATTCCAAATGAATTATGAAACTTGTTTTCAGTGAAGATTATAACAAAGAGTGCTCTTATTTTCATAAAAGCGTTATAAGCATTGTTGAAATTGCATATTGCTGAAATCTGACAAGATGCGAGATCTTTATCAACAGGTGAAACGATTTTGGTGTTGATGTTGAGTGCAATGTTTCAATTGAAAAATAAAATTGTTTATTTTTATGTGTTAAAACTAAACTTTAAACTTTCTTATGTAAGTGAATAATTATTGTAAATTGTTATGGCAAGTAAATATATCTCAAACTTCAAACTATAATTAGTAACTAATATTCTGTAGACAAACTATTTTACTATACACTTCCTTTAACCAAAGGAAAATGTTACCTTTTGATAGGCCTTAACGACTTCAACGTGACTGCTGCATCATGAACAACTGTAGTACAATTATTCTTCTAATAAGACTGGTATTCTTTCTTCAAATGGATAGAAAATGAGATGATGGTCTTTACGAAGTCACTCGGTTTATAAATTTTGGAGGTTTAAGGTAACAGGTATGTGTAAAAGTACAACTGACTCGAACCTTTAGTTACGACTAAAGGTTTTGGTTTTTGTGTTTATTCTTGCTAAACAGTGTTTATTTCCAAATGACTAGTGTTATAAGTTATAAGTAAACTTATGTTCATAGAATATTATCAACAGTTCCCTGTAATTTATCGACTGGTTTCTCATAATTGGTACTACAAGTAAATCTATTACGTTGTCATAAAATTGTTATCTTACTACAAAATTTGAGATAAGTATTTATTACCACGAGAAATAACCTTTAATTTTATAACTAATGGAACTTAATGATATTATAAACGATATTTTCTTTCTATGCTTTAGTGAATTAAAAAAATAAACGAGACATTGAAATTGGTTCATTAGTTTTTACGTGGGACAATTTAGGCCATTTCAAAATGAGTTTTGGGAGCCAGTAGACTACTGGAATGTTAATCAACCTTCTGACCTGAGGTAACGAGTTTCAATAATGCGCCATCTGTTACTTTAGTAGAGGAGTATTAAAACCTATAATTTGATGGAATTTTTGGGGAGATTCCACTGTCCAAATGGCTTGACATAGGCTGGACAGCAAGAAAATTTTGCGAGCTAGGAAATGAACGTGACCCATAGTATAACTGAGCACTTCCTTCTCTAGTTTTTACATAGTAATTCATAAATATATGGTGTTAAATCGTTTTAGTGTGTTACCACTTGTAAGCTTAAAATTGATAAACACTGCGTGCTATATTTGAATACACTTCTGAAAAGTGCGATATGCTCATGACAGTAAATTAATATTGAATCGTTAAAATAAAAGATATACATATTCTTATGTCATCTTTTTAAATTGATATCATTTTAATATTCATTCGTACGCCAACATACACGATTGTGACTTGTTTTCTAATCAATAATTCCATCTTCTTTACTCATTTTGGAAAGTAGCTCATCAAAATGTATTCGATTCAAAACCGCTACGTACTTTGTTATTCAATTATCGTTCGATATCAAAGTTTTGATATAAATTGTGACTAATGAGAAAATGTTTTGCGCTTGACACTTTTAACCAAATTTTTGGTTTAGAATCCTGACAAACAGTTCGTTAGTATGATTCCCTTCCAAGTAAATTAATTGTAACATGGGTGCATAAGTAGATGTCGTATATCTATAACAACAAATGTGTTTATCAGCAACCTCGTCGCATATCGTAGATTTCAAATGCAAGTTGAGGATTATAAATACAACAATGTGTGTGCTCATTCATGTACATGCTCTTGACATTGCACATACACATTTACTGTTTGGTCAGATTTTTTGAAATAATATGCATTTGGAATATAGATCTTGTTTTTTTGTGCTCATAAACCATTGACATATGTAGATCACTATTTAATATTAATATTTTAGGCGGCGGTCTACATTCATGACCGAATATTAAAAAAAAGAGGTATAATAATTGGTTATAAGAAAATGAGAGATATATTAAGCAAATATGTTCGGTAAATTTTCTTTTAAATCTATTTTAATGTACAATAGATTGTTTGTATAATTATTTTATTTGTCACTTATTTAGTTCTCTATATGTCAGGAAATTTGCACGCGTGCAGAACAGTTGCTGAGAAGCACGTAAATTTGATGAAAAATGAATTTTGTTTGATTGTGATTTATATAAATAAAATATCGGCAAAAATCAGAAAACGTTAAAAATCAAAACATCTACAAGTCCAGAATTGCTTGACTTTATTATTACTTGACAAATTTTATTCGATGTTAAATTATCTATTTATTTTTTTACTATTTTATATGCTGAAATTTCTGATTTTAAAGTTATTGTATTAATTTCAATTTATAAATAACCAAAAAATGTACACGGCTAACAAAATATATTTGACCATTTGTGTATTATTAATTTTTTCATGTTATAACAATAATTTTTGCATGCCCGAAAGGCAGTATGTATTGAGACATATATAGTGTTAAAGAACTTATTTATGTAACTACATACATTATGTGCCAATATTGTAAATTATTTCATTTCATTAAAGTTGTACAGTACTAATCTATAAAATATTAATTAATGTAATTATAAAGATGAGTAAGGTATGCTTGGTGGAGCTCTCGGGCAAGTCCAATAGTCTGAACATTGAATCGAGTATCCTTCAAAAAGATAAACTCTAAACTTCAAATAATCTAAGGTCATGAACGGGCCACACTCCGTCCGTTTGCGTACTCAGTATCGCAGTAGGAGTAACGAAAAATCATTTTCAGCTTATATGATACATAAACCTAATTTTATGGTAATTACTGTCATCAAAAAGCGATATCTGTGTGTCGTGTGCTGCATGGAGAAACCGAATATGTTATTATTTGAATACAAATGATGTTGAGGCCGAGTAGGTTACACTTCAAAAATTAAATTTAAGGATAAGTGGACGGTAATTTATTTATTTTGGCGTATAATATTTTATCTCAAGCTTTTCAGTTTTCCTTTTCAATGAGTTCGCAAAAAGGGACGATAGTTAGATAGTAGAAAGGGACAGCAAGTCAGGCAAGAGTGACATATTTGATTTGAGAAACAACGTTCCAAGTTTCAATTACTATTTTAGAAATGTGTAAATTAACTTCCCTTGTCTATGAATAATGTTGCTTTTCTATCTTTCTTTCGTTGAAAGATAACGATTAATTGTTATATTCTGAATAGAAATAGGGTTATTCGTTTGTTAACACTTTATACATTTATACCCTCTGTTGTAGTACTTGGTAAAATTTGTTGAAATATATTTAAAAAATAAAATTCATGTTTACATTTATTTCACTTTTTTTTTAATTGATCTGAGCGGTTTGTCTTATGGCATTATTAAAAGTTATCTTTTTTAAATCAATAGGTTTAAGAACATTTTCAATAGCATCTGATTAAGCTTTAGATAGTTATTTGACATATAACGTTATATAACAAATAAAGTTGCATTATGTATGATTATTTCATACGTATGTCACTATCTCAGGGTTTTAAAATCGGAATCTGCCGTTATGTGGCACATAAATTTATCTGAGACTTATCCAATTAGTAAAACAGGTTCTAACTTTTTTTTAACTGTTTTATAAATTTTATTATTTTGTTCAATAAAATTACACAATTTTCTTAGTCTAAGGTCTTAAAATTGAAGTACTTTTAATTGTGTAGCTTACAACGTTTTCATACATAAAAAATATACATAAGTAGCAACATCGAACTGTTTTCTGTTTCGACGTGACTCATGGTCACCGCACACGTGTGAAGAGCTTAGTATTCAGTGTAAGCTCGGGGCCTCGAAGTGAAAGGGATTGGGATCATATTCTCAACGTGCTCTCATCTCTGTTCCGCATTATAACTGTTTTATTGTTCATATTAATCACGGCTATATTCGACATTTTGCACATATGGCTACGGATTACGAGTACATTGTCTTTTGAATCGGTATCCTTTCAATAGGACGATCTACATGTGGTTTTTTCCCGACTTGTACTATGAATACGAATTTCAGATATTTTCTTTGTCATGCTTCCATGCGTATGTTATCAGAGGTACTGAACAGAGCGTAAAAGACTACCGTTTGTCCTCAACAGTAGATGTCAAGTGTCATGGAGCGCATGGACTTCTTGAAGTAAAAAGTTAATGCATAGGCAAACGGAGCGACCAACACCTTAAGAAGGACACGTTACAAGGCACGTAACAACGGAAAAGTATCTTAGACTATCTATGGACTATATAAGTATCTAGATAAACAACTTCAAAGGATACCACACAGTTAATACCTACCTCCGAAATGATTTGTCTTGCAGGTTACCTATGAAATATTGTAAGACGTTTTTCTATTAACTATACAATCTTTAATTTTATAGTGAAACCTCATGTCTATTATTAGATAGAGTTGTGGGGATCAGCTGCTAAAACACATCTTTATATATTGACTACAAAGGACACAAATTGATTAGTTAATTATCTTTTTCACTACAAGTGTGTAACTCCAATCGTTAAAGTGTATTAAGAGATAAAACTACTGAATATTACCTAAATTTATGATTATAACATTACAAAAATTTTAAACAACGAAATTTACACACTCCTACAAAAATAACGAAATTCTTCAAACCCATGACTAATTACGAAATAATAATATTATGTACCAAGGAGCATAGATCTATAACGTACTACTCAAAAATATAAAAGACGCTAAGTCACTGATATTATTTAAAAAACTATTGAAAGAAACATATTTACAAATGTATTACCTAAAAATCGTTCCTAAGCCTATGACTGCTAATGTAAAATTCGTGTTATGGTGTTTTTTCAAAGATGTATAAATATATATCTTTATTAGTATTAAATCTTTGACATAGTTTTATAACACGTTTGTAAAAAAATATATTGTGTCACAAACTAAATTGTTAGATGTAAATCTTAGTACTTATTTACTTAGTTACTCATTAGAATAGATATCTTTATCTAAAACCAGTTTGCAATAGTCTACTTGTAAACGCATTTTATTTTTATCTTTAGTGATTTTACTTTATTTCTCTTTGAAAGTGATTTGTGTAATTTTGTGAATAAATGACTTTTAAACCATATTTTATTTTACACATGGTAATAATTAAACGACCTAATTATTTTAATAATCAATTAACTGTTGATCACCACCACTTTAGTAACAGCAAAATAAAATTAAATACGTCCATTTAGACCGGAGGCCCATTGATGCAGGGGTGACAGTTATCGTGGTAACTGTGTAAGCCTTACACTGTCACGATGACTGTCATGCCTTTTACGTCCCCAAGTGGGTGGTGAAAAAACATCTCACAAGGCTGCCATAGTGTGGGTCACCATACTGCGTTGTCAGCATTTGCAATTAGTATGGTGATCACAACTCTTGGGTTCTATTCATGCTTTCCATCAGGCAGAGTAGAGTCACTTTGGCAGGCTCTTAAGACAGAAAAAAAAAAGAAAAATTACTAATCAGAATCTTACAAAACTCTCCTTTATGCTATTTCTTTTTCCATTCCCACCACAGCAGTTTGATTAATAATAAAATAAATTAAAAATATCATGCCATCCACTTATGACATATTCATGCCAAATCACACCAAAACCGCCAACATTTACCATCAAAGATCAAATTAGAGCGACACATCTCCGGTCCCACTCCTCATAGTTAATTCATCCGAGGCTAAATGACGATGCTACACTATGAAGTAGGTTAATTTATACCCCTTAATATTACAGTAGTTTGTGTTGCGACATAGCTTTAGGTTACATTATGGTTGATGGATTACTTAATTCAGTTTGTGGAATTTCTTGAACGGCTCAACTTACGGCCAAACGACCTAAGTGTATTAAGGTTCTTACACGTGAGTTATACGGAGGGGTTGTATCCGATACGAATAATGTGACGGGTTTTTAATATTATTTAGGCAAAAAAATAAGTAAGGAATTTTCTTTTGGAACAGGCTGCCATAGTGTGGGTCGCTATGGTCGAGTATGGCAACCACCACTCTTGGATTCTGTTCATGATTTCAATAAAGAGAGAGAGCCACTGGACGGCGTTTCATAAAATAAAAATAAAATTGCATCAATATTGAGGTAGCACTGAACTAAGACAGCAGATCTCAATTAAAAACTGTAATTTTTAGCGCTGAACCATTCGGTGTCCTTGAGTTACAAATAATTATACGCATGCAAGCTGTCAGTGCCTTTGGAACGATTATTTAATGTGGTAAACTGCTTAATTAAGAAGTTCTACTTATGCAGTCATTTTCATTTTCAGTTAATCGGTATCACCATCCTTGTCATATCAAATCGTAAGGTAGCGAAATCACTTCGTCGACATCAAAAAAGAAATGCGTAGGTATTTTATTTTATTTGTCATCATCAGCCTATTGCAGCCCCCTGCTAGACATATTCCTCTCCTATTAAAGATAAAGACTTGTCTAAACATGTATACAAACTTAATGTTACATGTTTCAACATGATTTGTGTACTTGTAGACATGCAAATTATTTATCCATTTAGACATATCCATAGTAATATATATCACGAATAAAACTAGGTCCTTGCACTTATGCATATTTAACAAATAGCTATTTGTCAACTCATTCGATTATTGATTTCTTAATCATATCTAAGACAGTGTAACCAAATATATAGCTTAAATTTAAAAATGATTCTGGTGCCAAATTTTATACTAAAGAACTAATTAAGTATAGTAAATATACTCATAAGTACTTAACAGATTATTTTATTTAACAAGTAACTGAGCTGTCAAACTAATTTCAGAACTAAACCGCTCACTTAAAGTACATACACTCTGATAGTTTGACCACAAATGAAAGAATGAGAGAAGATCGAGGGGTAAAGAGAATCTATCCAGATTGATCAATTGGACGTCGTCCAGTTGTTCATTCCAGATATTGCTGAAGCGATGCAGTAGATGCGGATCTTTGACTGCACGGTTGACGTTCTGGTTCAACTGGTCACCTCACCGCTGTGGGTCTAACCACCCCATGGGACAACACTTTGTGTGACCCACAAATGATTGTTTTAATTCGGGGTGTGTCCGTTTATTGTATATTTGTAAAGTCCCCCGCGATACAGTATTCATTTCTATGGCGGGGGTTTTCTTTTTAAACATGTAAAAGTAAATCTTGACTCTCAAACCAACAACGATAGGCAGCCCAAGATCAAACATCGTGCCATTCTCTCGTGCCGAAAAGAAAGACCCATTCAGGGTCACTAAGCCAATGAAGTAAGTAGATAACATGTCGTTTACTGATCTGAAACGATATCACATGTTCTGTGTGAGGATACTGCTGTCATGTTCTGTGTCTGTACGTCCAATTGTGATTTTGAAAATCACCAGAAGAAAGATCATCTAGTACTGATCCTTCTTTTGGTGATGATTAACTCATCATAATACATATGTACTCCACTATATATTCTTCTTACTGCTTTCAAACGTTAAAAGACAACGAATGCTTTTGGTTTAATCAAAAGTTTGAAATTAGGAAATGCCCTTCATGAATTATAAACGATATGTTATCACATGAAGTCACATGTTTAGTCTGTGACTAAATTATTCATGATATTGTAGTTTGTATATAAGTTATATACTTTTATTGAAAACCTAGATTGTCGGTAAAGTCATTATTACCTTTTGACATAATGATAACGATTACACCGGTGTCAATGATTTATGCATATAGCGTCGATTATTATGATTATTTTGAACGTTATTAATATTTAATGAACTCACTTTACTTTATTTTTATTCCAATAACTATGTAACTGTTTAGCTACACATAAATATGAAATACAAATGACTTTCTGAAACAAACGTTTGGTAGTAACCAAACGTTTGTTTTAGAATTTAAATTTACAATTGGCGTTTCTTCTGTATTCATAATGATGTATGAAAAAGAATTAAAAAATTAGATTAACATTTTTATTTTGCTCAAAAAATTCCTAAGACTAAAGATATTTTAATAGTTGGCTGAAATCCAACACATCTATCAGGAGACTTCTTGTCTCCTTTGTTCGTGCTATTTAGGACGAGACTTTTGACTTAGCTAAATTACCGTATACTACTCGAAGATTAATACATGTCTTAAAGCTAAATGCAAAATTATGTAATACCTAAATAGGGAGAACTTGGTTAGATCCGTCTTAGCTTAATCCGTGCTTACTGTCAGAGCCTTAAAGCTTTCTGTTATTCCAATAAACGAAAGATTAAGTGAGGTTTAGTATAAGTTAATCTTAGTATGTATACATTATAGCGCTGTAGTGGATTTGCTTCATAATATTAAGTCAGCTGTAATCGTTGTGCTTTTAGGAGGACCCTGGAAATGTACAAACCTTTAGGAAAGGTTTTAGCGGTGAGGTGTTTACCGAGTTACAGCGGAATTGTATGGTTTGTTTTATTCTACTGAGAGACATTGGAACATTTACGATTTAATAAGTGTTTGAAGTTTCAAGTGGTTATTAAAAAAAAAGGTTGAATTAAATAGGCGTAATATCATAATGATAATATGCTTATAAAATTGTGAAAGAGTGCAACTGATTAGGCAAAAATTTACACGATAATAAAATATGGCTTATTAGTAAAAAGAATTTCGTATTTATCAAATATCTTTTTATACCAGAGTCACTTTAGGGTGTTGAATAACAAATAAAAACGGAAAGAGAAACCTCATTGCACCGACCCCAAATGAAATTAAGAAAAGAATAGAAAGATAATTGTGATAAATACATATGTACAAACAGTTATTTTATTTAATATTTTAATTATGGCTGCCTCTATTACTTCTCTTTTAATTCGATATAAGAAATAAATGTACATACGGCTAAAGCTGATGGTAAGTCATCATTTACCTAACGCCAATTTTCAAATTTTTATTTTTAATGAAGAATTCGAATACAGAAATGTTATCGACATTTCACCCTGTCCCTTAGACTGTCGCTATATCTGTCGACCCGCCACAAAACCACCGTCGAAATCGCAACGGTCATTAAGGCCAATCAAATAAAGTGGTCAACGTTCCACGGGTCTGCCCTGGTCCTATACCCTCGGGAGCCCATTGTTGCTTACATGTTCGAAGTATATCGAACGGAAGTAACTCAATTCGAGTAAGTTGCGATCAAAAATTTAATATAATTGGTTTTGTTAGTATTGTAATCTTGATTTATAATTGTAAATGGTTTAATCGAGTATTATATGTATTATCATTATTTTTCTCTTTATTTATTGATATATACATATTGATAACATTTTTAAATACATACAAAAGGAATACAAAAATACATATTTAAAAATGTAAAAATAGTAGACCACCGACATCGGGTACAGAGACCAAGACACCGGTGGTTAGGGCTGCAAAGACAGGAACCTTCTCACAATACGGGCCGTGTCAAGGAGGACTGCCTTCTGCATCAGACCCTTGATCCAACCTTCTACCGTGAGCCTCTTAAGGTGTTGGTCGCGGCTCTTGGCTATCAATCCGTGAACAGATATGATTAATAATAAATAATAATAAGGTTTAGGTCTAGGTTTTTCACAGTCCTTGGGAATACCAGAATCTGGCGTGAAACAAATGTTGCAGGAACGCTTCTTTGGCCGCCTAAAAAAAGTACTTAAAAGTCTTTTATCAGGCGGTAACAAGGTGCGAGCCTGTAACAGTTGGGTCATGCCGGTTCTAATGTATTCCTTTGGTGTACTTAGATGGACTCAGACCGAATTGGATGCCCTTGACAGGAGAGTCCGTACATTGCTGACTGCATTCCGCATGCACCACCCACGTTCATCGGATATGAGATTGTATATTCCGCGAAAGTTTGGAGGTCGTGGTCTATTAAATATCAAGACTCTACACAATCGCGAGATATACAATCTCAGAGAATATTTTCTACAGACGAATGCGGGAGTGCATCGTAATGTAGTTGCAGTGGATACTGGTTTCACCCCGCTCGCTCTGGCTAAAGAGAATTGGCGCAAACCTGTAGTACTTAGTACTACTGATCGCAAGGAAGTATGGAAGGGTAAAGAACTTCATGGTCGATTTTATCGGGCCCTACACGGGTCTGATATAGACTTTAAAACGTCTACATCTTGGCTACGGTATGGTGATCTCTTCGGAGAAACTGAAGGTTTTGTTTGTGCAATTATGGACGAAGTTATCATGACGAATAACTACCGGAAATATATCCTGAAAGATAGTACGGTTGACATCTGTCGGGCGTGCCACCGTCCTGGAGAATCTATTAGGCATATTATTTCCGGTTGTTCTCGTCTTGCTAACGGTGAGTATTTGCACAGGCACAACCAAGTAGCCAGGATCGTACACCAACAACTTGCCCTTAAATACCAACTTGTCAATTTCGAAGTACCTTACTACAGGTATGTGCCCGACCCAGTTCTCGAGAACGGTCGTGCTACGTTATATTGGGATCGATCTATTATCACAGATAGGACTATTGTTGCCAATAAGCCTGATATTGTGGTGATAGATCGATTAGAGCGCCGCGTAATGATTGTCGATATCGCCGTTCCTCATGACGAGAATCTCGTGAAAGTTGAAAAAGAAAAACAATTGAAGTATTTAGATCTGTCTCACGAGATTGCCGATATGTGGAATGTAGATTCGGTGATCATTGTTCCGATAATCATATCTGTTCACGGATTGATAGCCAAGAGCCTCGACCAACACCTTAAGAGGCTCACGTTAGAAGGTTGGATCAAGGGTCTGATGCAGAAGGCAGTCCTCCTTGACACGGCCCGTATTGTGAGGAGGTTCCTGTCTCTGGAGCCCTAACCACCGGTATCTTGGTCCCTGTACCCGATGTCGGTGGTCTACTATTTTTTATATTTTTAAATATGTATTTTTTATTTTTTATATATTTAAAAATGTATTGAATATGTGTTTAAATGTAATAAAGAGAATAATAATAATATATATATTAATAATTCTCGAATGATTTTCTATGACACGGGGCTCCTTTTCAAAAAATAACGCATACTTGTTTTTACTCGTAATTTTCGTGCTATAATCATAATATCAATAGCTATCGACGCTGGTCAGATGCGCTGGTATGATTCCTACTATTCCACGTTTTTGAGAAGAGGTCAGATTCAAGTTCTCCTTTCTCCTCGCTATACCACTTTCTATACCAAGTCTTAGTCAATCATTTAGGCTTATTCTTAAATCCTCTTAACCTACAGACAGTCATTGGTCAAATTTTAGAAAGTTCGTTACCTATATAACTTAATTCATCCGCTTATGTAATTACGGTTGTGGCATTGGCTTTAACTAAATAGTTATAATAATAATGTATTCGAATTTCTGGTCAGCCCTTAATTTAATGTATTCACGGTCGAACACCGTGGCCGCAGGTATCACGCCCCGGAGCCTCAAATACATCACGTTACGTTACTGAATTACCTGTACCTCGTCATATTATACATTTATTATTATAAGCTAACAGTATTACTCTGCGATCTTTATGAAAAAGTGTCCTTTGGTATCATCCCTGGTTTTCACATTTGTTATTTTGTACAAAAAGTTCAAACATTAAATTTAATTCAGCATAACACAATTTATGTTAAAATACTCGTATGTTTTAAATCTGGCTTTGTGTGAATGAAATATGACTTAAATAATGACAAGAAGTCCGCGTGTAAAGTTATATATAAGTCCGCATATATAAGTTTAATACGTTCATAACGATTTGCTAGTAATAAATTTTGGTACCTGGAAACCAAGCTTTGCTCAGTATTTTTTTTGGTAAGTTGTGTTTTGGGATAAACTAAAACAACGTTTATATAGATTTACGTTTATATAACGATTATACATTAAAACAACGTTTTCTAAAAATAAAATCAAGCTAGATCGATTTATCGCCCCCGAAAAACCGCACAGACAAAATTTCGTGAAAATCGTTGGAGCCACACATACTTACATATACAAGAATTGCTCCTTAAATGTATTAGATATATATTACATGTAAAATATTCCTGGCAATAGATTACTTTGTAAAAACTCCGACAGATGCTTTGTAGATAGATGGGTTCTATACCAAAAGTGTGACGCAAGAACTCTTTCTTTTTCCGTTCTTCTCACCTGATGAGTGTCTTCGTCGTTTTTGACAGGCCCGGCCTAAACTTACTCTGGAATTCTATCGGATCTCGGCAAAGCAGTGTTTGGCTTGTTTCACCGTTCTGCCACACTTTATTTTAGACGAGCGACTTGAGTACTTCGTAAAATTTCCATTATTCTTTAGAATGTAAGCCTATTATACTAATGGATTTTAAGTCATTCGTCACAACCGAAAATAGAATTGGAGTTAGTTAAACGCATTATATCAGTCCAACAGAAACTTTATGTGCCAACATGGGACATCTCCCTAACGAATATGAATTTCACTTACGCTAAAAATACTTTATGAAAATGAAGATTGTGATCCCACGGGAATCTTCCCGGTTAATTTAATGTCACAAATTGGGTTTCCCGTTACGATCAAGTTGAAGGATTTATATAAACCGCACGAGATATTTTTACGAAAACTGACGAGTTTCTAGATTGTGTACACATATATGGATGTGGTGACATGACTAAATAAAATACAACATTATATGGTGGCGTGTTAAATAAAATTTAGTTTACGAGTTCAGTTGATTAGAGATCGGGGCAGACAGCAGACGAGACGACTCTGTGATGTTAGCTATTGAAATAAACCAAGTCGTGTAACATGTTAGTTATAAAGAGAATAATATGTGTATAGTTTATTACGATTTAAGAGGTTCGATTCTTAGAATATTATAATCCTCTACTATGTAGTCTTATCTCACTCATAAATGTAATTTCCTTTAATTTACAAAGTCTTAATTTATCTGACAATGTAATTTCCATGATTAGACTCACTGAGAGAGTAGATAGGGTCCAGAGTTATACCCATAAGAACGACAAGCAATATACTTTGGAAATATATTTAGAGTATATTATTTACATAATACAAAATAGTAAAAGTAAAATAATATTGTTTAATATATGTGGCGACTTCCACATTACAACACATAATAAAAATATACAACAGCGCCATCTAGCGAAGATACATTGAACTACGTATTATGATGTACTACTAAGCAACTACTATCCTGTATCGCAAAACAGAGATTCGTGTGGCTATTAAAATATACACAACATCCCAACATCGACCGATGGGCCGTGGCCCGCCAGGTATGATCACCATTTTTTTATATTACTTAACTTATAACGTAAGAAAAAGGTAATCTAATAAAAAAGTGTCAAAAAGTAAAACTAAGCCTCATAAACCCATTTTCATACTATTCCCACACATTCGTCGTTTGTTATTGGTAATAACTCAAGAGTAATGTGACAGTCAGGGTAACCGTGTTCACATAGCACACGATTTCTATCCCAAGATGGTATAAGTGCCACGATGGCGTCAGGTTACATTCCACGAGATTTATTAGCAACTGGTGCCTTTCACTTGAGACCTTTTAAAATTGTAGCTCGTCACGGTTTGATTAAACACTGTTTTGAAGGTACTTATGTATAATTACTAAAAACATGAATTGAGTACTTTTTACGGGACTAATTTCTCCCTCACGCCACTGTAACTCCTGTACACGAAGATTAACAGCAGTGACCCATGAACCGAGTTACGATACTTCGATGTTCCAGAAAAAGGAATTAGTATTACTAAAGAATGAAATTTTCAGCGGAGAAGGCCCGTCAGGACGATCTCGTCTCGGAACCAATTCGCTGCCGGCGAACCAGGTGGCGCAGGCGCGCTTTCCAGCGCCTCATGTCACCTTGAATGTGGCCGCCGGTGGACGGGACGGGTTTTCCCCTCAATCCGCTGCAGTGACTAGCCCCGAGGAGGCGACGTCCGCGTGTACAGTAGAGCGCAGTGCAACCGCCTAAATAGACAGTTTACTCGAAGATGGTGTCCGCGCTAGTGGGCAGGTGCTAGGAGGGGTCTGGGTGTCGTAATAATGGCTGTTCCCGGATCTCTCCTATCTCAGGCGCAGAGTGGCTCATCAGACACACACAGAGGGAGTGGATTCCACACGTAAAATAAAATTTAAAAAAAGGGTTTGTATCAAGTTTTCCTTCTCTGTTGTGTAACCATTACTTCTCTGTCCTAATACTATAAGTCAACGAATAGAAGATGTTACCGAGTTTCTAAAGTATTTAACAAAGATATTCGTTCTGTAGACCAGAAGAATTTCTTGTTGAACAGTAATATTGTTGTATTTTCATAACCAAATAAGATAGAGATGCATAAAATAACTAAAGTAACCTTGGGTTGTGTTTTATTTTGTACTGTAGCTTTATTTTAAATAAACAGGATTCAAAATTCCATGCTAAGTTCTACAGTACTCTATTTTCTTGAAATAATATCTTCGATAGCAGTCAGTCTATATGTAAAACCTAAATGCGATTGAAATGAAATGCAAAACTGAGTATGGCCGTTTGTCCCCGCGGTCCTTCAATACCTCATACTTTTATAAATTGAATATAAACACAAATAAACAGTTTGAAACCAATAAATATATGTCCCCTTCTGCACGCTTTTACGTTTTATAAATCGACATGTTTTACAATTTGCCTCCAGCGGACGTGTTATTTATTGCGACAAATATTGTTCATAATGTCCTATTAATTGCGACCCCCAACTCAAAATATTACACGAATGCACAAGCGATGTATGTAAAAATATTACATGAAAGCAGCGGGATTCGAATGTAAAACGTATTTTTGTTATGATTAATAATTATTGTACTTTATCGCTGTACGGTTTTGCTTTTATTGTAAATTGTGCAGTTAACATCGTTACATGGGACGACCGTTTCTATGTTACCGAATACAAATGGTTAAATTTATTGATAACTGCAGAATGACATTTGTGAACATCGTTTTCTCATGCGCAAGGTTAAAGTTAAAGTTTCAGTGGTTTGTTTTTCATTACGATAATATTCATATCAAAGAGAATATAAATATGTACGGCAATATCATACAACATAAATTAAGCAATTATATGTAACCTCTATTTCTACATTATCCAAAACTTGATTGGTAAAGAATGACTTGAACATTAAAATGTACGTTAACGTACAAAGTAGTAAAAATAAATAAGTTATAAATAAATACTTTCTTTGATTAAAAAAATAAAATGCTAAAATTTAAAAAAAAAAGTTTACAAAAAAGCAATTAGTGGGTGCCATACCCGAGTGAAGGCTTGTGAAGGTCACGAAAAGCCGTTGGATATTTGAAGCACAGGACTGATTGTTGTGGAGAATCTGGGCATGGCTCATGTGTACATAAGTGGACGTCTTTTGACTGAAATGATGATGATACAAGACTGCTACTTCTAAAACTAAACTTAGTATTGTTGTAGGATTTCCCTCAGTCTGCGGCAGAGTTCATGTTTTCAATTTTATTCATAAGTATGCTTTCTTTGTTAACATTAATAAATATGAAATGGAATTTCATATCAGCATAAATATAGAGTAGATTTTTTTTCTTAGAAACTATAATGTTAAAAGTTTCTCATTTGATTAAAACAAATGTCAGTTTTTAGTTTTTTACCTATTTGAAACAAGTACTAACTATACCCGAGAACATGAAAACGTCGTAAGAACTCCTAATTATTCTACAATAGGCTATCTAGCCTACCTTATCTAGACACCTTAGTCAAATTAGTTCCTTTTTTTCATCTGTCAAAACGACAATTTTGTATGAAAAATGTACTAAATACCAAATTGTGACGTCACTGTTTTAGACTACTCAATTGAACAATATATTTCAGTGTATATTTGATTGAAATTCGTAATAATAATAACAAGCTATGTTAACTGTATTTCAAGAGATGTTTCGCGATATTGGTTTTAATAAAGTGGACATTGGTATTTATTTACGATACAGTCATCTACCCAATTTATTATAGGTATCAGCTATGTGGCTATAACTGAGAAAAGGAAGTTGAAAGTAGTATAAATCTACACATTGTATATCTATAAAGTTGTAGGGTATACAAAAAATAAACCCAACGAAATAATTTAGTTTCGAAAATAAAATCCAGTTAGTGCCTCAAAATTACAAGACTTCGCCAAAGTTTCATAAAGACAACAAGAACTCTTTTACAAAATCTCTCTAAAAGGGTTACCCTTTTCTTGTAAATTTGTTAAAAAATCAGCTCTCTGTTCCCTTTGCAATATCTAAATTCAATTTACAAAACAGCTACAACCGGAAACATCTAGTACAGTTTGACAAAATGAAAAAGATAAGTTCACATAACAAATTTTTTTTTTTTGATAAATCATTGGACGACTTTTAGAATATTTTAAGTCATAAACTTCTCCTACACATGCTAAAACAAAACCTTGATACCATAATGCTTAAATTCTGTTTCATCCTTAATAACTAGACTAAGGTCACGAGTCGAGAATACATTAAGTTTTAACTCTGGAAGAAATATAATTGTTTGTTTATAAATAAGAACGATGTTTAATATTTGTCATATGTATAGAGTAAGATAGACAGATAACAAAGTAGTAGGACCACGCTGATGCGAGCGAACGAGAGAAAGAACGAGTGGGCCAGCTCCACTGGGACAGTATCCATGCTGTCGTGTTTTGTTGATGAGTATAAGACCGGAGGTACACTGATGTAGGGGTGACAGTTGTGATAAGTATGACAGCCTTACACTGCCACGATGATTGTGATGCCTTTTACGTCCCCAAGCACATAGTAAAAAACGTAGCACTAGTTCCCCAGAGTGTAGCTCACCATACATACTACATGATCTGCATTCTCAAAGACTATGGTGATCACAACTCTTGGGCTCTATTCATGCTTTCCATCAGGCAGAGTAAAGTCCCTTTGACAGGCTATTAAGATAAAGTATATTCAATTTAACAAAAAAAAAAAATTGATATGAATCTTTAAAAAAATTGTAGTAATCATGTAGTCGCTAGTATATTTTATTCAGTTTTAAAAATTTACTTCAACAGTTTTGATTCTTACCTTGTTTATGGTGAGAATTTAATATTCCAAAAATTTATATATGTACCTAAAGTCCAAAGTTATCTTGAATATTTTACCGTAGGCCCTGACAAGTATACAGAGCATGTATAAAATATGAGTAAGGAATTTCCTATCAAAATTTTCATGTAGTGATCTCTGAACACACTCCACTAAATCTGAGCGTATGAATATCTTTATTGCAGACAGTTTTTCTTTCCCTATATTCAAAGATTTGTCTGAATCAATGATTCGCTCGACGGACTCCAGACAAGCGATATCGCTCTACGCACGCCACAACTCCTATAATCCACACTATTTACTTGCGAATTGAGAAAAGGCGGGCCAGAAACAAATTTTCGCGGGGTCCTAACGACCTCCGACCGTCATTTAATCAGACTCAAGTGTTGATGCGATAGCCGCAACCGACGTTTTTCGACGTATCGAAATCTATCATGAAATAACTATTAGTTGTCTCCCTCTAACATTTCAGGGATTGTACTAGGAGTGTGATAGCATGATAGGGTCGGCCATCTTAATCTAAAGACAGGAAATAACGAGTTCCGAGTAGCTCGCTCCGGACGGATCTGGATTTTTCCGGATTCAGCCGGTTTAGTGAACTCCAGTTAATGTAGAGTGGGGCTGAAGCGATATTCTGTGTCGAGAGGCAGTGTAGTATTATTTAAGCTTATGTAGTGGAAAAGTCCCTAATTGTGATGGTCGGCAGACTTTTGTTTTGTTATTTAGTTTGTTAAGGCCGTGGTCACGTTTGCTCTGTCATTATGCGAGTACTGATTGCGTGATTCTAACTTACATGAAGTGGAAGAATTCTTAAATAGTTTGTTCTAATTCCAATTTTAGTGTGTTTACAGTTGAAAAAAGTATGGACTGTATTTGGTAGTTTTCAATAAATAAATTTGCTACTACTATTTATTTCTTCTATATTAAATTATTCTTTCAGAGAATTATAAATTATTAAAACGAAAAGGTAAACAAGAAAGTTACTATCTTGTACGATAGAAATAACAAATAAACTTAAAGTATTGTCACCCAAGATCACTGAAGGAGTAAGCAAACACGTATTACTGAACAACCTCTACCTATCTAACTTTATTAACGGTAATTCGGTTCGAAAATTTGTTTTATTTTTTAATATATTGTACTGTTCATCCCATTATCATCCTATCTACTGTCAACAATATAAGATCTAAACGACATGTGTATCGTTTATGCCAGAATTAAATATGAATCCGTCAAATGTTTTAATCAGTACATAATATTTTAATTTATTAAATCATAATATATATTTCAGTAATACATCACATACCTGGACTGTCCGGTGTAACCGATAAGCACCGACAATATCATAATACATCACATTTGTTAAACTTTATCATTCCGTGAATAATTCATATTTCTTTCTTTCACTTCACAAATTTTTAATATGTGTACAAAATGAAGTTTTTTGTGAAAATTGTTTAACAATTCATTCAAATGTTAAAGTGGCTCTGAGCGTTTCAGAAGGTTGAACAGTGAGGTGGTTCACACGGCTTTAACTCACTCACGAACCGCTAACAATTAAATATTAAAATGAGCACCGAATGAGTTTTAATTAAACGCCATTGGACCAAACTTTTTGCGGGGACACAACGAGGACTTGAAGATATTCACTTACTTAACTTTAAATTGAAAAGCTTGAGAGCTGTTTTTGTTTGACAAGAAAATTTGTTTCGTGTTTACAGTTTTATAGTCCTTAGAGTATATGTTAATATTTGCAAGTTATCTAGTTAAGCTATTCGTGTGATGACGAATTCAGAATACAGAGTGTCACCATGGAATCCTCATTCATCCCATGGGTGTCGTAAGCGGCGACTAAGAGAGCAAACTTTGTAGGATAACCATACTGGTAAGAAAAAGAAAATTTAAAACAAACCCTAAAATGAACCTGTTTGGCCAGCGTGGTAGAGTAAGCCAAGAAGGTCTATGTCCAGCTGTGGACTGTAAAGAGTATTGATGTGATGATCTATTTAAGTAGCTGTAATCTTAAGAGGTCAATAGATATTTTATAATAAGTATAGTAACTAATTTAGATAGATTGCAGGTTTTATTTTTACTAGCCACGATTTGCCATGTTAGAAGCGGAAGAATAAAAACAAACAGCGGTAAAACTGCAGGGAAAGGCTCATTTAAAAAGACGAAATTTATTTATATGGAAGAGGTAATTTTTGGAAGTACTCTGATTCAAGAAATTCCTTCAGTATAAGCAGCCACAATATTCCTGAGTGATGTAGGTTATAAATTATATTCAAAACATTCATATAAGTGGGCGGAGCCTCTGGTGACGGTTAGTTTATTTTACCAAGAAGTGGTTTAGTGAATAATGTGTAATTCTTATGTCTTGATTTTGAGAAATAAGTTGTAATTAAGATGTTTTCGTTCAACTTAAATTTTTTGAGTTTAAATTAGTATAAAGCCATTAAAACCACTCCAAAACTGAAAATCTTTCTTATGTCACTGTTCTACTTATTTACCGAAAAAATAATAGAAACGCCTCAGATATGAAAAATACGGGGTAGCTCTAAACTTAATGTTGACCATTAAATACACTAACGTCGACCCTTGAGGTTGATAAAAAGGACGATTATGGTTTATTATTACCATTAACTCTGTGTAAGGATTTGGCTATTAGTTACACACTTTTGCTCCAAATGGATCGCCTTAGACATCGCAGATGACTTACTGAGTAGAACTGTTACGAGAACTTGTATAATCTTGGATATATGAAGTTATGTAAATAGTGATGAGTAAAAAAAGTGTAGGTCTTAACTTTTTATACCATAGAACAGTCGCTCCCATTCCTCATGAACATCTATGGTAATCGTTAGTAGGAAATCAATGCCCTCAAATATACTGACAACTAGCTCAACCATCGAATTAAGTTTAGACTCGGGGTGCGGAGGTCCGATGCCGGACACTCCGTGGAAATACTGACTTTCAAGTGAAACCGGTTGAACTACTAACCGACCCTTGGAATACAGAGACCAGAAAGATGATTATGACTGAAAACTGAGTAAAGAGGTCACGATAGTGGACTTCTGTAGCCATAGACACCAACTTAGCAACCACAAGTATATTGGCATCTTTTTAGTGCTTCTTTAATGAACAAGGAGAAGCAAGGTCAGGGAAGCTTTAACCTTCCTTACTCAGTGAGTGCAGTTACCGCGAAAAGTAAAATTTTCTTAACATCAATCTTCAAGCCGGCCTAGCAGTGCCGTAGAATGGCTCTCCCAATGAAATGACCTCATTCTAAGATGTCATTGGAAAATTCGTATACAGAAATACGAGAGTTAAATAAACATTAATGTTATCTAGTGAGGTTTATGCAACAAGCCATATAAAGCAGCCTTTACTAGGGAATACTTCTGCAAACAAATATATTTTTTTTTATTCTTCACATTTTTGACATTAACTTTTTTTCTGCCTGGTGGCATACACGAATAGAATCCAAGAGTTGGTCACCATTCTCATTGGAAATGCAGACAGTGCAGTATGGTGACCCACACTATAGCGACCTTGTGAGATGCTTTTTTACACCTCCCTTGGGGGCGTAAAAGCACACCTGTGCCTTACACTGCACAATTACCACGATAACTGTCACCCCTGCGTCAGTGGTAACAATCTGGTGGTTTCTGGAAACAAATATAATAATTTATTATGTTTTATTCTTTACATTATTTGCATAAACTTTTTTTCTGCCTGGTGGAAGACACGAATAGCATCCAAGAGTTGTGGTCGCCATACTCATTACGAACGTAGACAAAACAGTAGGGTGACCCACGCTTTGGTGACCTAGTGAGATGCTTTTTCACGCCCCGCTTGGTGAAGTAGAAGACATGACAGTCATTGTGGCAGTGTAAGGTTCGTATCTTAATGTTTTTAATCTTTATAACCTTACATAATAACATTACAATTGTAATCAGATCTGTTTAACCACTGAAGTAAAATAAAAACAGGCAAACAACAATCAACAAGTCCCATACTACATTTTGCATCGAGTACTGAGTATGTCTCAGACTTAATCGTTAAGCCTCATGTAGTCATCACTTAATCACTGCACTCGATGCTCTTGCACCAACACTTACAAAAATGTTCGGTCCAGATGTACACAATCTCTTATCGTTGACACCTCTTACTTTATTTTCTTGAGATTTACAAAAGCCTGATTCTCTTAATTAAAAACTTGATTTGATGTAACATAAGGACAATCAAAAACTAAAACCGTGGAGTCTTGAATAGAACAAAAACGTAATATTTTTTATGGTATAGGCAGCTAACAAGCTGACTGATCATTTAATGGTTAGCAGCCCTTTGAGCCGTCCTTTTTCCTAAATTGAGAATTAGAGATAGTCAAAGAGGTTGAGACAAAGAGATTAAATTTTACTAACCTCACTCACTCAGTGAAAAGCAATGAAGTCAATGTTTAATTAACACCGTGTTTTTCTGTGTTCAGCCGAGACAATTCCTGTTATGCCGAGGCATAGCTCTCCCATCAATTAAATAAGCATTCATTCAAAATAGGATTATTTATCAAACACACACATACTACAAACAAACAACAAAAGAGCTCATCGTCCGAAGGCCCCGCGCCGCGGATGCCTCGAGCGGTTCACTCAGACTAAATGATGACAATTAACGGCCGATGACAAACACATAGCTTGTTTAAAACACGTTATTGGGGAACGATTCGTGTGAACTTGTTACAAAGTATATTAAGCCACATTTAATGGGAATAATAAACATACGGTTTTAAAGTTATTATCTATGTGGTGATGGATCTAGAATAGGAGTGATATCATCTGTTTATTTTGTGTATGTTGTAAGATACAACTAAAGGATCTAATTACGCGTCTTACTAATTTTGATCCCTTGTCTGCTGCAAACTTGCCACAAACCTACACAAACTAGTCTGGTCAACGTAGATTAGTGGACCAAACCTACAAGTTTGCTTTCTATACTAAAAAATATTTGACGTAACAAGAGAAATCCATCAAAGTGTCGTGAAAGACTTGTCGCCGACATGTGTACACAACGCCATATTCGGATAAAAAAAACTTTTAAATAGGTGCCAGCAAAGTTCGGCAAAGTTTGGGCCGAGTTTGTATAAAGTTAAGAATTATTTGCCATCGGATATAGACGAGGCAATAAATCGATTATACATTTTATTACTCAACTTGTATGATGTCTGTGTAAATTGTATGGAGTTAGATTAGCCTTCGAAGTTCATTCAGTTCAAGATTCGTTCTCTTTCTACTGAAATGTTCATCGATAAAGTTGAGAACGTTGTTGAAAGTTAGTTTGTATTCCCAAAGGTGGGCGAGGTGCTTAAACATTACATATGATTTTACATTTCAAATGTATGAAATCGAATTAGAAAGCTCGAAGACTCGATTCAATAGTTTTAGAGTCGCTATCGATCTACATATACGAGTATATCTAACGAGTTTAAAAATACTTTGCACATTTTAAAACAAATGTAAGTTTGTTAAGTTTTTGTATAAATTTCACATTACTCTTGATGTAGTAGGTATTTGCAGGTAAATGTATAGAAAACTGTGTCAAGTTTTTCATAAAGTATAACCAACCAAACTGATATACTTATTCTACATTTGTAATGGTCTAAGGTTCTAAACCCAAAATCAATACTTGGTATTTAAAATCTTGAATTTAGTCCCATTTTAACTTACTATTCCTTAAAAAAAAAGTACAAAAACCAGACAGTTATAGCGCTGATACTCTTACATTTTTTGTAACACGAAAGCTGAAGGCTTTACAGCTAACAAATTCTCGTTAGAAAAGTGTTAAAAATTTCGTTTAGATATTTTAACTTTGTAAGTATGCGGCGTGATTCCAAAACGGTGTCGCTCTATTCAAAAGCGCGGTAGAGAGGGGAAAAAATGGTAGTCTCGTCTCGTCCATAAAATGCACGTGCGGCGACATCGTCGCCTTGGCGCAACTTTCATATAACGCAAGTTTTTCTTAACCTAAGGATCCAAAGGAGAAGACGCGGTGCGGTGAGCGATTTAAATACTACGAATTTTGTATTTTTTTTACATTCTTCAAACGATATGTTTCGTTTTATCTCATCTTAATAATATACAGTGTAACTTTGAAAAATATATTGCTTACTTTTGTAAATTAAGAAAGAGAAAAATTAATGGATAATAGAATTGCAGGTGTTTATGGGCGGTGGTAATTATTCTACCCATTTTCTCGTTTGGCTGCTCTGACATAAAAATAAAATGATATAAATGATTGTTATAAGTAATAATTCAGAAACACATATTATCTTTAACAATTGCAAGTGTGTGTAGGAAACTAATGGACAGACAAACAAAAACAATTACACACACACACACACACAAATATATTCTTTTTATTTGTTCCCTTCGATTTCTTACACCATTAAGATTAATGTTTCACTTCTAAAGGTCGTTGCGCAAAGTTTTTAATCCTTAATGTTCACCAATATATGTGGATGGTTTGTTAATAATGATCGAGTTTAAACGTATGAAATAAAGCTCTTCTCTATGATATGTTATAAGATTCGTAGAAGCGCCCCGTCCTCACCGCGAGTGCCCCTCGAGTATCACATGTGTTGTGACAATTTGTATCCACTACAATATACGAAGCATTAACCAAGGAAATTTGTTACCGCACTGATGTATTATAATGTTCTTGTTTGTTTTCCTACATTAAGTCATAAAATCACAACAAGCTCGTACAACTTCGTATCATTTTGTGTTGAATATTACCAATCTACCTTTAATTTTTTTAAATTTTAATGTTAGTTTTAACTTAATTTAGATAATGTAAATATATTTAATAGTTTTAGCGTGTTATAATAAAATATGTTTGATAAAAGCCACCATTTCAAAGAGAGATACAGTGTTACTCGGTCTTTAGTAAATAACCAAGCCAACAATATCTACATAAGTTGGCAGCCTTGCTGAGGACTTCTTTCTAAATTTTTTGATTTTAAATTTTTACCTGTAAAATAAAATCTTAGTTTTAAACAACAACCAATTCATTCACTAATTAACACAAAATATTCGTAAAACGCAAAGGGAAAAGTTAAAACACCTGCTTGAATATTCATCACCCAAAAATACTAAAACAACACCAATTTCTGATGAAATAACGAAGGGTTAACACCATTTTCCACAAACAGAGCTGTGTAAAAAAATCCTTAAATACCCTAAGTAACTCTGCGTCCGCTGACGATAAAAAGATTCCCGGTTTAAAAGTATAACAGCGCAGTCTGGGGCCCCGCCACTCCGTGTCTGTTTAGAATGGAAACAGCGAAATGGTGCAGATTCAACCCTTTTCCAGCTAAAAAGATTGGATTGTATTTCCCAGACGCTAACGTTTATGTAGACAATGCTTTTTGTGTTCAATTTATATACAGGATAACAAACTTATTTAGCAGTAATAATGGTATTGTAATTTTATAGTTTGTTTTATAACTGTTAACTAACTAAATGACAAGAATAAAACTACACACAGTAAGATTTGCCAAAGAATTTAATGAAAAATAATACGTGAAAATAATACTTTGTTATTTATATTCTAGACAAACTTTAAGAACTTTGTCGTTTAGTGAAATATTTAAAACAGTTTAAGGTCATCTCTTAAAATAATAGAATTCTTTTATTTTTTCTTAAGTTACATTACCCTATTACTTTCATTCGTAAGTCACTTTACCGTATCGAAATAAAATGACTCAACGAGCAAGAATGCGTTGTACATTTTTAAATGTAAACTCTTATCAACAATGGAATCGTGGCATTAACAGTACATAATTTGGAGTAAAGCCGACAGCGTGTCTAATATGTGACAGTATCAGGGAGATCAGAGACACAGTAACGCCCAAACCGTGTCGGGATGAACCGGGGAGAGTCGCGGGCCCCGGGTGGCCGACCGGTCTCGACGGGGGTTACACAAATTAAATTACGAAAAACGGTCGAATCAATGTCTGCCGTTTACGTTGGGCACCGACACACTCACAAATCCGGAATGTGTAAAGAATTAAATTGTTGCGAATCCCGTCGCCTGCAAACACGCTGGCTTTGGCGTTTTGGCTTATTTTTTGTTTAAAATAAATTGTTTTAGATGTGTATAAAGTTAGAAGGCTTTACTTACCAGATTAGCGAATTTTTTTTTAATGTTATGATAATGTTATGTATTTCATTAACTATTTATTCTGTACGTAGTATCCTCAATATCTATTACAGGATATTTCTCTTTCTCTTTCTTAATTTGGAGATTATTGATTATTGATATTGTTTATAAGATTGATTCGAGATTTTTGCTATTCGGAGAAAATATTCCATCCTAAACAGTAGAAAATTATAGAACAGAAATATAACTTGTTATATTTTATTGTTATTTAGTATATCTAAACGACTAAAAGCGATCATACTTTTATAAAAATTCCACGATAGATACTTTTATGAATTAAGATAATAATATGAACTATTTTTAATTGAAGTAAGAGTTCTGAGAAAGAAAAATATATTTAGGTTATGTGTTGTACCGGTTTTACTTTCATCAAGAGGAAATAATTCGACGATAATATAAGATTTAAAATAATACTTAATAAAGAAATAGACTTAAGGGATATGAGACTAATCTGTTTCAAATACACCTAAACATAGCAACATAAGACTCAAAATTCACTACCACCAATCAACAAAGATAAACTAATGTATCGTCCTAAACTAACACTTTAACAACTTAATCACAGAATCATAAACATGATCACAAGGAAATAACCCATCGCTTTGTCGTATGCGAAATTTCCACTCGACTCACGCGGGGGCCCCATCCAATCTTACAAGGCTGTATAAAATATAGGGTGCAAGCGCCCCGGGCCGCGGTATAAAATAATATCGGATATGAAGGGAAAATGGCTGATAAAGCTGCGATCGGTTGATGGTATCGAGACTGACGATATACTCGGGGAGAGTGGTGCATTGTTTGTTTTATAAGCGCTCGTAAAAAGGTAAAATACATTTAATAACTAATTAACCCGCACAACTTCGTATGTGTCACTCAAAAGTAATAAATTTACCTGGTTTTTGTAACGTTTGTAATTGATACTCATCTCCTATTGGTTTTAGCGTGATGATTTACAGTCTTTCTTGATAAATGGACTATTCAATAATAACACAATCTATAATAGTTATCTATAGAATTTGAAAAAAATATATAAATTTCTGCTAGCACTTCATGGTCGGACTCAATTAATATTCAGTATGCTGCTACACTAAACTGCTCTTGAGTTATGAAGCAAAATCTGAAAGTAATGGTTTCTCATCCACACAATCAAAGAAATCTACTGTTTAAAGTTACTAAAGAAAATTCTATAAAACTATTTATAAAAAAAAATATTAGTCGATTTAGCTGTGAGAGTACAAGCTTTGCTTAGCTTGAAGCTAGATGGCACTGTATATCGAATGTTCGATTATTTATTACTATTCCAATAACTATCTCGGGCACCACACTCTCAGTTCAAATGTTCTTCTCTGTTAGATTAAAAATCGACACTGTGCTGCATACATTTGTGATAAAAAAAAACCGTTAACATTGGTATATAAACTACTGAACACTTTTGTTCAGCACATGATGACATTATTTATTTGAAATATTACTTGAAAAATCTTAAAATAACTTACGACAAACTTAATTCTTGCTGATAGTCCGTAAAGATGCCATTACAAATTTTAGTTGCAAATCAATTAAATAATCTACAGATATTAGCAATAAGCATAAAACGGTTGCTTTCAGAATTTGCCCGACTTGTGAAACACTTTTTGAACGTATTATATTTCTTAAATAAATTCAGCGCCGAGGTTTAACCACGCGTCTGAACTTTCACGATAAATTTCAAAGTTACCGAATAAATAAAAGTTTCTCTTAAATTCTAAAAACTTAAACCCAGTAAACAAGTAAAAATTTTTTTTTAAAATAAAGCTGTTTAACAGTAAAATAAAAATATTAAATGGTGGTTTGGCTCCCGGCCTAAAACACTGTTACGTATGAGTAAGTTTTGTTCAAAACAAGGGGCGACGCCGCAAGGCGAGCTATATCGCGACGAGCGCATTCACTATATGCCCCATTTATTTCGTTAAGATACAATAATTCTGCTTTCCTTTCTTATCTTTTGTCTAGAGCGAAACTTTTGCTAGTACTTTTCATTGCAATAAAACTATTAGTGGGGTGGAAAGAATTGGTCTTTCTATGTTGTATTCGAGCAGACAAACAATAACATTGTATTTCAAAGTTATATACATGCACTTAAGTAATTGTTCCATTATTCGTGACTTTTTCCTTACAGGATTCGATGACCAGAACCTCAACGCATAAAACACAAACAAATTTATGTTCTCAAAATGAGTGGACGCTCTTCATCTACTCTTCGTGAAGTTATAGGCTGACTGAAAATAAAACTAGGTCACGCACGCTTAGAATGATAATAATATTCATTCTCTATGTTAAAAAAATATGATATAAGTTTATTACACAGCTCATACCAAAGTAAACAGTTATTAAAAGTAATATCCAATATTCAAACTGCCTTGGATTTACATAATAACCCAATACCTACGCAATGAGAATTTAATTTCTAGCGTTGATAGTATTTAGATATGAATTTGGAATTTAAACAACATCATTATTTGGATACAGAAATTACGTTAACCAATGCGAATTGAAGAATAAATCATCTCATTATTACAATTCGAAATGTAGTTATTATACCGTTATTTCTTTAATAAAATTAAATAACTATTTTTATTGTATCGTAAAATGTTTCCGTACTCCTCTACTACAATTGACGTCATATTTAAGGCAAGTGACATATTTTATTGTTGCTAAGATACGATGTTATAAAAGATGCAACATTGTATATCTTGCAGTACTGAGATTTTCTTTTTAATTTAAAGGGATTTGAGTTCTGATTTCCTCGCTCACTTGGTGGAAAGTAACAAAGGAATTACTTAAGTCCGGGTTTCTGTGAGACCGTGGTATAACTTCACCTGAGAAGATCCATTTCTGCCGAAGCGTGGCTACGATGAGAGTGTTTAAACCTGACCAAATTTTTATAATATCAGCAAATAATAACAGTAAAATTATATTGGTTATTACATACTGGCTTTTCCCAGGGGTTCGACAATCAAAGTATTTTCAAGCCGATTTTTATTTCGATCAGATTAGCGGTTAAGATGTGAAAGCGTAAAAAACAGACAGAGTTACCTTCGCATTTGTAATATTCGTAAAATTTAGCATTTTATAAAGCAGAATGCTTTAACTTATCGCTAACTACCCCAAAGCAAACATAAATATCCAAGAAACGTTCTCAAATACGATACTATTAATAGACGTAAGGGGTGGAAATGTGAACTTTCTACGACGATCCCCTACGCAATTTGGCGTGAAGTTGGCTATGGTGGCTCGTGGACATTTATGGCCCGGCCTGCTTTATTGGACCATATATTCCGGGCCCCGGCCCCTCGATTTTACACCATATATAAAAAACATGTGTGATATTGGTTTAGTGCCTTTTACCAGCCAACGATATTTTTTAATATATTTTTGTGTTCAGGAAACGAAAAATATTAGGGTGTTTTTGATATCATGTTTCAGCTACGTTATGGTAACGTGGACGCGTAAATATCATAAATAGTGTCTTTATTTTGAGACGCATATTTTTGTTATTTGGATCTCTGATGTATGTCTTAATATGTAATATTTACAAAATTACATTACTGAAAATAATTACGTAATACTATGGAATTCGGTATATAATATTTTGACTTATCATGGGTCAAAGGATTTAGATCTATAATGACAGTTCAAATTATACTGGTGAATGAAATAAGACGTTCATAACGAACTAAATTACATGTCTATTTCTATTTTTATTAATTACATCATCACCATCAGCCTATTACAGTCCACTGTTAGACATAGACTCTCCTATTGCAGGCCACTTCATCATCATAGCTCATCATCATTTTAACTAATCCCGGTTAAGTTTCTGTAATTTGTCAAAATCAAGAGACAGGTGGTCTCTTATATCTGTACTTCTTAAAAAATTTTCACAATATTTATATTAAATTGAATCGAAACCTTAAGATCCTCCTTAAGTCGTACTCTTTAAATCTTAATAGCACTCCTTAATCTCTTTGCAATCTCATAATAAAATATCAACTCATCCAAAAACCCTTAGCAGAAATAATGTCGGGTCAAGTAGGCGATAGAAAATAGGCTATTTTGTAGGATATATGATTATAGCCAATGTTACGTGATTTACACACTGTTGGCCCGGGTAATTGCGTGTACTTTTATTATAAATACAATTCTTGAGGGTAATTTACTTTTTTACTATAAATTTGGGCTTGTTTGTGTAGTCTTGGAGTTTGTAAATAACTAGATAAGTTTCGTATATGGCCTAATCCCGAACTAGACAGGGCCTGTACCATGGCAACTGGACTTCTGGTAAACATACTTATAAATTTCTGAAAAATTACGTATCACAAGTAAATTACTCGTACACCTGGTCACAGAACGACTTATCATGGTTATCATGCAATATTTGTCTTAAGTGGAAATCGCAACCCTGATCTCGGACTTAGTAGTCAGTGCCAGTAACAACTAGTCCATCAGACCCGTCAACCATTCGTAATTTGAATACTACATTTGACTCTCTAAAAGTTGAAAATATGTGAAAAATCATTTAGTTTATTGTAGAAGTAAGGCAACTACTGCTTGTCTTGAGATACATTTGAATAACTAAAGTGTATTATTTGTTTAAATAACACGAATAAAAAAAAAAAAATCTCCGACACTAGCACAAACTTAAGATTTGACAGTTTCAAGTCAAGGTTACCATACCACCATGAAAACACCATTCAATTAACAGCACACCAAAAGAGAAAGGTACGACTCCATAGTTTCCTAAGTTCAGGTGTTAGCTCATTCATACTTGCTTTATTTATGAGAGGAATCAAGTCATGTGAAGTATGACAGAAGAAAATGTAAAGTTGACGCAACGGTTCATGTCCTCAACAACCGATTGATTGGTGTAATCATTTTTCTAACGTACAAAGCAAAGCAAAGCCTATCAAATAGTAACTCATAACATGGTTAGTTAGCACTCAGAATGAATGAAAATGAATAGGAGCAGATTTTTTCTGGCTGATTGATGTTGTCGTATGTCAGACAGTGACCAGTGCTACCAAGTGTAGAATGTTTAAAGAACCTTGATGTTCTATGAATCGATTTCACTATACAATTGTGAACCACTTGTCACTTGATTTTGGTACATGTTTTTAAAATTTACCAATTTATTTCCAATCGATTATTAAGAATTAAGACATTATTTTAAATCAATTTTTATTGTACTAAATATTTCATTTTAACTTTCTAAATAGAAACACGGTATGTACTATATTTTGTGACTTTGCTTAGAAAAAAATCACAATATTTCTAATACCATTTTCAATTAAGTAACTGATGGGCCCAAAATTTCCCTCCTCCTGTCAAAACAATCAGAGTAGTGAAAGTTTATGAGATTCCTTGATTGGCCAAAACTAATTTGACTATCTCCATAAATTATAACTAAGAACCATGGCAATTACGTCAACTTTGAAACAGAAAAGTATCAGAATCAATCCATCTATTTACGGGGTACGATACCTCAAACAGATACACAGACACGTCAAAATTATAACACCATTCCTTTGCAACGGTCGTTTAAAATGTTATTCTTAATTTTCAGTCTAGGTTGTGTATACAATGTACTCGTATATACAAAAAATACATGATTGCCATAGATTTATCCCCGGTCATCACATCGTAAACGCAGATATTACACACATGTACTCATGGGAAAAATTCAAATATTTACCATAAGTCTGTGTATCAATACGATTTCTTCTAATACACCTACTGATTATGAACACACACGCAATCTCATCATCAGCGAGCTGAAGCACTCAGTAAAAATATATACCAATTATGGTAATGTGATTATATTATTATTGATTTCATAACACTTAGCTTATCCACAATTTACCTTGTCAAAATGCTCCTTAAAAATTAAACTGAAAGAATAAGGTTAAACGAAGTCATAGCTAGAGAACCTTTTCGAATGTTTGGTGTATAAAAATTCAGGATTTGTTTCTCAAAGTATCGATGCGATACGTGTCTGTTTCGTGACGGAAATCTCAACTATATTGTTGTCCCACAGAATAGGTACGATAGTAGAAACATGTTTTTGATTTTTAGAACAGATTTTGACTTGTAAACACAGTAAAAGTTTTTTTAATAATTTTTAATTTTATAATCCTCATTCAATAGCAATGACATAAATTACAGCTGTTAACAGTCCTTTATTAAGTGAATTGATAACAAATTGCGAAAGTTAAACTTTGAAGTTAAATTTAATGCACTGGTTGAAATATTTATATACATATATTAATACTAGTTTTTGCCTGCAGCTCCGACTGCGTATGTGGCGATTATCGCCATGTTAATTTTTTAAAGCGACATAACTTTTTAATTTATGAACCAATTAAAATAAGAAAAACACTAAATATTAAGTGAAGTTTAGTACAGGACATAACAGAAAACCATATCCAAATTGGTTGGGCCAATTCCGAGATGAGCGAGTGCAAACACACAGACGAATAGATTAAAATTCTCAAAAATATTGTTTTACGTTCTCTTACTTTAATAAATATCCTCTCATTAGTTTTTGGTCGATAAATTTATTGTACAGACCTCTTTGAAATTTGTTTTATTTTATCAAATGTGTAGTATAGATACTTATTTGATATCATATAAAACTTTATACAGGTATGTAAAACTAACTCTGTACTCCGAATAACAATATCATATTTTAGTATTTTGGTGCTCATCGGATAATAAACCAAGAAGTGGATGATGAAATTCTTTAGCTACCTAGCTATCACTAGTAACTCCTTACAGACTTACGAGAGAATGATCTGATGTTGAAGTCGGTCAGTCAGTTAATTGTAGCTACTACCTAACATACCAATAGCGTGTAGTAATAAATAAGACATATGAAATCGTATCTGGAAAATTCACTGGGACCTTCAAAGAAAACAAGAAGATTGTTTTACTGTTTCTCGTACACTGTGGCATTCTGCCCGCCATAACCGTTAGTGTTCCGAACAAGCACACCCGAGATACCCGCTGGAAGGAACTTTTTAATTACTTCATTCGTTTCTTAACTGCTGTTATGTCTCTGTCGTTTATACGAGCACATTTCCCCTCCCCACTCCCGCACATGGTGGACGATAGATAAACACAGACGGTCGAATGGATGGTGCTTAGTACGTTGGGACTTTTAATGGCGGTATGAAAGGAAAAGATTGTAAAGCTTATATTAATATATTCAATTTATGAAGCGAGTGTTAGGATTTTGCGTTTTGCTTTTACTGTCTACGAACAATTTTAGACTTTTGTTCAATATAGATACTTTTAGAACTTTAGTTCACCACAGTTTTCATAATATAGCTGCATCCGCGACTATGTCTGTGTGGATTTTTAACATAATTCCAAAATTCTAAAATGTAAGTAGTCTAAGTTTTTTCCAATAATATCAGCTAAGTCTAATGTCAGTGAAAGTCCCGTCGAAATCGATCGAGCTATTAAAGAGATTAGTCAGAACAAATAGACAGACAGACAGATAGACTAAAATTGTAAAAATGTTATGTATGTAAAAATGTATGTATGTATATGTATCGTATGTATATTCATATGCATGTAGTAAAAAGCGGTTATTTCAATACTACAAACAGACGCTTCAATTTTAGCTATTTACGAGGGTAAGTTTTTAAGTTCGCGGAATGACCGTGAAAAAGGCGGGTAAACGCGCTCTTTTGATACCTACCGTATTCAGTGACTCATAATTAGTCTGCATAGTAAAATTTGTTGTGATTGGATCATTAGTTATTAAACTATCGTTGACCAAATATTTTAATCGGGAACGAAGTGAAAAAAATGGAGAAAATTGAATTCCGTGCGGTGATAAAGTTCCTTACTAAGCAAGGAAAGTCTGTTCAAACCATACTCAATGAGATGTCATCGGTTTACGGGGATTCTTGCCCAGGAAAAACAATGGTCTACAAGTGGCATAGTTTATTTAAACAAGGCAGGGAATCACTTGAAGACGACCCGAGGCCGGGGCGCTCCGTTGAGGTGACTACGCCAGAAGTTATTGCAAAAGTAGAAAAAATTGTATTGGAAGATGCTCGACTAAAAAAGAAACAACTCGCAGAAATGGTTGGAGTATCGGATACAACAATTTTTAAAATTTTACACGATCATCTTGGCATGACTAAGGTTAGCGCACGGTGGGTGCCGAGAATGCTCACGCCATTGCAAAAACAACAGCGCGTGGAATGTTCACGTGCGTTTTTGGACCTCTGCAATGAAGACAAGGATGGCGTATTGAATCAAATTGTTACTGGGGATGAAACTTGGGTTCATCATTATGAACCCGAGTCCAAACAAGACTCTATGCAGTGGCACAAAAAGGGCACAGCATCACCCAAGAAATTTAAGCTTTCACAGTCGGCTGGGAAACTCATGGCAACGATTTTTTGGGACTCAGAAGGAATATTATTGATAGATTATAAAGATAAAGGCATTTCTATAACGGGGGAATACTACGCTTCAATCTTAGAACAGTTAAAAGAAGCCATCAAAGAAAAAAGACGGGGAAAATTAACGAAAGGTGTCCTGCTATTGCATGACAATGCTCCCGTTCACAAGAGCCGAGTCGCACTGGCTGCCCTGCATAAGGTGGGCTTCGATATTTTGAATCACCCACCCTACAGTCCAGATTTGGCTCCGAGTGATTATTATCTCTTTCCAAAAATGAAAAAAGAATTACGTGGTAAGAAATTTTCAACTGATGAGGAGGTTAAGGAGGCGGTTTCGGCGTATTTTTCAGACAAAGATAAAACTTTTTTTACGAGGGAATAAAAAAACTAATTGAAAGATCTGAAAAATGTATTCGTGTTGCAGGGGAATATATAGAAAAAGAAAAATAATTTTGTGTTTTTATTATTACTCAATACCCTCCCATTCCGCGAACTTAAAAACGCCCCCTCGTAGAATAGAGTATCTCAAAGGTTTAGGTAAGTAAAAAACTAGTTTCTATTGTAATTGTGAAATAGAAGAGTTGTTTCATAATATATTTTCGTTCATATATCACTATTTCGATATTGTTAGCAAAATCAAAAGTTCGATGGTATATCAGATTTTATTTTGCTCTCACTTGGAGTAGACAGAGGCGTAGTAAACATTTACACTTTGCCCATAATTATCAACCAGATGAGAAAATCTGAAGTATATTAAAAGAAAAGATGGATGGGATGGAAAATAAGGGATATTGCTTATACGATGGATTAGGGACTGTAAGCAATGGCTGGAGCATATTTAGGGAATGAAAAATAAAATAAATAATCAGCTTAAAAGACTGATGAAATAGAGCAGAAGCTTTTCGGCGTTTTAAAAGAACTCGAATTGATGATACCTGGCTTGCCTACAAAACTGCTAAAAACAAGTGCAATCAGATGATGACGTAATGCCAAACGCCGTTATATTCTCGATAACATTTCTACATCTTCTGCCGACATCTGGAAGTTCTTGAGGACTCTTGGCATCGGTAGCAAGCGCCACGTGGATCTTCCAATGAGCATTGCTTTAGAAGATATCAATCGTCATTTCACCACTTCTATTACCTTGGATCATCAAAAGAAAACCCAAACTATCCAATCCGTGGCCCGCCTGCCTAGACCTACTATAAACTCCTTTGACTTTTCTCCAGTTGCATCAGAGGATATCCGGCAGTTTCTTATCTCTATCAAATCCAAAGCCACCGGTAATGACAACATTAGCCGTTTTATGGTGACCACTATCCTGGACCAACTCTTACACGCCATCACCCACATAATTAACTATTCCCTTGATTCCAACATCTTTCCCTCCTTATGGCGCAAGGCTTATGTACGTCCATTGGCTAAAGTACCTAATCCCTCCCTCCCTTCCCATTTCCGTCCAATATCTATTCTCCATTTCCTGTCCAAAATACTGGAAGCCTGTGTAAATAAGCAACTGTCTCACTTCATTTATCAAAACAACTTACTCAATAAGTATCAATGGGGATTCCGACCTGGACATAGTACAGGGACAGCTTTGCTCAAGGTAACACTTGATATTAAGGCAGCAATAGAGGAAGGCAAAATAACAGTGCTAGCTTTAATTGACTTCTCAAACGCCTTCAATGCTGTGAATCATGAGATCCTACTCGCAATACTTGCCCACTTCATGATTTCCGATGATGCACTGGAATGAGAAATCAAATTAAAAGATTTATTTGCTGAATGTAGGTTTACAGAGATATTACAGAGATAATATGTGATCCATTGAAATTCTACCATTATAAAATAGTATGCAAATATATCTAATATGTTTTTATATTTAAGCTAAGCAATAAATATAAATAGCAGATTTAAAGAAATTTCAAAATTTGAATAAACAAAATGTCATTATACGACGCATAAATTTACTAGTCATTTTAAAAACAAAATCAGACAAGGCAAAAATTTATCTTTTTTATATACTACTTATTACTAGTGCCAGTTATTTGGAGATTTCTCGATTTTTTTTTGCCTGCAAAAATCTCCCCGATCACCCGCTGATGGTTATCTCGGAGTTTAATCGACCAAAAACTGCAGGTTGGCTCGTGTACTAGTAGTTGGGGAATCATATGCATCGCAATAGGAAATCCCAAAAATCCTGATGTATCTCGGGCCCCCTACGATTTGTGAATGATCCACTCACATGTGCCATTTACAAGTGCGCCACTACTCCGAGTTCCTCTTCCTGTTGCTTCAAATGCATACTTTTAGTTAAAATGCACATTAACGTAAATTCATACACACCAACTTAATAAACTTGTCTTGTGTATTCAAGACGTTTTGTAATGCTACTACTAGTACACTAGTACTACTACATATGATAATCATTGTTCATTTTATCATAATGACATTATGTATACGTATGAAATATAATATCCTGTTGTAGTGTAAAATTTAACCTCTCCATTGTCCTCTTTATGAGATAGTATTTCTCAGAGAGCACATACAAAATCAAATTTACATTCTAGTTTTACAAAAGCGTCAGGTTGTACAACAATAAGATAGAAACGGCACCAAGATTGCGGTTGTTTCGGACCATTTGCGAACACATAGGAACACACACACATAAATGTGTCTGTTTTATGGCCACACCCGACTGGTGCAACAATATAACATTAAGATTATTCGTGCCACAAACCACGTGAATATTATTGACGAAGTAAAAGTTACAACTTATTTACAGTCAACTTACAAATTTTGGTGGCCATTTCTATTTTATAAAAGACCATCTGTACCTTGCTATGCCTTGTTGTGGCACAGTGTGGTCACATTTGCGAGAAATAAGGATCAAAATTGACACGAAAAATGTATTAAAAATTAGACTTATGATTACGTAATAATATATTAAAGTATACATGCATAGGTGTATATGTGTATTTGTAATTTTACACAAAAATACAGTGAACCAACAATGTGTAACTGTTAGCTAATCAACCGTAAGCTGACATAATATTTACAACCATTTTTTACAACTGCTTATTAAACAACATAGATAACCCAAACTCGCGCACTATTATTCCGCAATCTTACGATTGCAGCTAAAAACATAGTAACTTCACTAAATTGGTATGCAGTGTGAGCGTTTATCTCGGCACAATGCTCTCGTACTTGTTAATATTGCACTAGACTGGTCTGTTAGCCAAGTTTTAACCATACGAGTATACACACTACTCCATACAGTAAAATTAAAATTTCTGCATTTTAATATTTGTTTATTTTTCTAACCTTAACAAAATAAAAGTTAAAAATACTGCACTATGTAAAATTGTACAGAAATTTGTACATAGCTATGTATTAAGTTACTTGATTTGATTGGCTGATTTATCTACATAGAGCTTAGACCGCTGGGGTTAAAAATTTAGATTTTAACAGTTGATGATTTTTGTATTGTAAGCACCCATAAAGAAATGATTGTGGACATTGTAGTCATAAGGGAGTAATATTTCCAAAATGCCTTCATACATAATCACGTTAATGAAGCTGCCGGGAATAGTAAGCATATGTAAAGTGTAGCAAGTATATGAATATAGACTCGATTCACAATAAGGAAAGGCATTACCATTGTTAGAATATAATGTTTTTTCGTTTAGCAACAGATGAACAAGAAATAACAAATTAAAAATACGGAGGAAGAAAGGAAAATACAATCTTCTAGAGCATACAAGTCTTAGAATAGTTATTATTTTACGTAAAACATAAATAAAATCAATGGATTTGTTTCCATTATTGTTGTAAAAATTTTACTTTATTTCATAGTATTCATAAGAAGCACATCGAGACAAAACGTTGAACTAACTCAGTCTGTTATTACGGCCAGTGTAACCTGATAGAAACATCAAGTAATTCAATAATACCTGCTACATGATCGCGTAAATTCCCGTGTGTTTTCATATTTTGTTATTTATATCATCGTAATTATATACACAGAGATAGAAGGATATAAAATAAAGAGCAGTAACTAACTAATTTTACTACTCACTTCCTCACTGAAGTATAAACTTAAAATAATTTAGGTTTCTACCATTTATGTCTCATACGGTTTTACTACCAAAACTCAGAATAGCGCAAAACTAAACGTTCTTAGGAACGCTACCTATTAAAGATCAAACCTAATTGAGTCTACCATAAGGTATACAATCGTATAATTTCTTAGAATTTAATTTAAAACTGCGGTGTGCACTTATATCTCGAGGGATTTAGCGTCAAATTGGATTGCTTTTCTACAAGTTGTGCATTTGCATAAGGACAAAAGATGTTACTTCAAGTCGGTGTAAGCACAGAGCAGTGAACCGTTCGTACACAGAACAATACCAGCTGAATGTCGTGTGTTATCGCTTGAATTTGGCGTACCGATAGAAGATAGTTTTCGATTCTGCTGTACACATGTAAATGTTAATAATAAGACAACTCTCACACTAGAAATATATTCTGTTTCGTCTGAGATGTAAAAAACCTGAAATGGACGCAAAAAATATGGGTAACAATTTGTAGATCATACGAAGTGTACAGTACAGTAAAAGCAGTGAGATGATCCCTTAAACCGCTGCACCAACCGTATAGGACCTTCTCCAAAAATAAAAGGTAGTTCTCATTTAGTTTGTATTATTTGTCATGTCTGTTAAAACACACCATCGACTCAAAATTTTTTAAGAAACCATAACATCCTTAAAATTAGAAAATTAAGGTACATAGAAAGATATTGAAAAATAAATAAGCATCTTTAAGTCCTAGTTGTACCTACGTAGTTTTTCAGTGTTATGTACTTTTTATATTGTGTGACTGACACAGACGATTTTATAGACCTGTAGTTTATAGCCACTTGATACACTGTAGGACCCTTTTTGCCTAAATTTTAGCCGTCGAAATGTTTTAGGGAAGGTTTATATATACAATACACCAATGTTTTGTTAGTAGAACACATAAAAATTCATTTTTTTTTGTAAAATTACAGAATATTAAATGCTTTACTGACTCAACTTTACAGAAAACCAACCTAAAGCGCCAGCATCCGTGTTGTCGTGTTTCTTTAGTGAGTGTGAGACCGGAGGCCCATTGATGCAGGTGTAACAGTTATCATCGTAACTGTGTAAGCTTTACACTGTCACGATGACTGTCATGCCTTTTACGTCCCCAAGCGGGGTGTGAAAAAGCATCTCACAAGGCTGCCATAGTGTGGGTCACCATACTGCATTGTCTGTATTTGCAATGAGTATGATGACCATAACTCTTGGATTCTATTCATGCTTTCCATCAGGCAGAGTAGAGTCACTTTGGCAGACTTTTAATATATATAAAAAAAGATATTAAAGTGACGTACAACGGAATTGTGTATCATTAAAATATCTATAAAAATAGTCTATGGTTACATTTTTTTTTAGAGGATATAGGAAACAGGAGTCCATTAGAACGCACTCTGCTGACTGATCACAAGCTCTGGGAATAAAGAAACGAAGAAAGAACCAAAATTGCCCTTCACAGCATGTTTTCAATTTGAATGTCTTAGAAAATATAAAAGGATTAAAATGTATGGGCAGACAGAGCGGTCAACACCGATTACACCCGCGCGAAACCGGGGCGGGCCGTCTTATCTATGTATTATTAAGTAAATCAAGAGAAAATAAGGAAAACATTTGAAAATATTTAGAACCGACATTAAAAGAGCAGAGGTTAAACAATCCAAGGCCCATTCGAAAGAAGCCTTGCAGAAATAAGTAAGATCTGAGTAAAATGATCAATGTACTTATTTTTCTTTAACAATACAACAGAACAAAAACTGTAGAAAAACGCTTCACAGTTCAAAAGTAACCTCATTTTGAATGATTGAACTTTTTGGTTGAAGTAGAAATTTTATTAAAAACGTAGTTATTTTCTTTTTGAAATAGAATTTCTTAGAGTTTATTTTACAAATTGAAAGTTATTTTAATAGGTGAACAATTTTTATGTTATTAATACATTCCTAGAATTTCTACACATATATACCCACGCCTGAACCCTAGAAGAGATAGACCGAAATGTAATAATGATGTTGTTTAGCCAACTAAGAGTAAAATTTTAGACTAATTATAAAGATAACCTAGAAATCTATCAAACTACAGCGAGGTGTGATATAGTTGTCATGGCTGAAATTGTAGCAGATCTTAGCACAATGCTTGATGTCCTCAGTAGAGTCTCTATACGAATGGGTCTAAAAAATAATATGAATAATACAAAAATTATGTTGAATGCCCATGTCACACCCGCACCAGTGAAAATTGGAAAAACTACCCTCAAAGTTGTTGACGACCACGTGTATCTAGGACAAACTATCCAGTTAGGTAAGTCCGACTTCGAAAAAGTGGCCAATTGTCGAGTCGAGCAGTCGAATCCAGCTACGAGGGCAGCGTTCGAGAAGCTACGTAACGTTTTATCGTCACAAATACCGCAGTCTCAAGACAAAAGTCAGCCAGTGATGACTTACGGCACAGAGACGTGGTCGCTTACTATGGGCTTGACAAAAAGGCTCAAAGTCACTCAAGGAGTAATGGGGAGAGCAATGTTCGGAGTTACTTTGTGTGATCGTATCAGGAATTAGTAGATCCGCAAACGAACCAAGATTACCGATATTACCAGTAAAATTACTAAACTTAAGGGGCAGTGGGTGAAACGATGGCCGATGCGGCCGTAAAGTTCTGGAGTGGCGACCGCGTACTGGGAAACGCAACGTTCGTAGGCCCCCATAAGGTGGTCCGACGACCTGGTGTAGGTCTTGGGAAGCCACTGGATGCGGGTGGTACAGAATCGGCTGTTGTGGAGAACCTTAGGGGAAGCCTATGTCCAGCAGTGGAAATCTTTTGGCTGACATGATAACGATGAAGATAAGTAACTCGAGGCAAGCTAATTTTCGTCAATTGGGCGAACAATAGTTAAATGGAATAATTATTATATTGAGAACTTTGTTAGTTTTTGCCCACGGCTCCGCCTGCATGTATATATGGCACCGTGTAATAGTCAGCTATGACTTTTCTTAACAATCAAAGTATCTTCATGCTAAATTTCATTAAAATTGGTTCGGCAGTTTAGCCGTGAAAACATAACAGACAGACTTGCATAATCGCATACTAGTAATGACTGTAAGGATGGTGTAGTGGTTAAAGTGGTCGTCACGTTACTCTGTACTTGGAATGTTGTGAGTTCAAATTTCACATAAGATAACACTTTGTGTGATCTACAAACTTTTGTTCAGAGTCCAAGTGGTACTTGTGTTTAAATTCCCCCGCGATGCAGTATACAATTCTAATGCGAGCTTTGTCTGAAAAAAAGAAAGAAAAGAGAATAAAAAAATATTAAAATTTCATGAACCGCTCCTGCAACCCTTCGCCGGTCACCACGCTCCTTTATAGTAGGCGCTTAGTGGCTTCATTCAAGTCAATCTTAATGTGAGAACACTTATACTATTCCTCCAAATCACTTCAAAGATACCGAAAAAGTTCATCTACATTAAATACTGAAAGCTATAATATATATATATTAATTTTGATAAATAAATAAATGCATACTCTAAAATGGGCATTCAAATAGTTTCCAATTTGATTGTATTTATGGTTCGGTATTTATAATATACTGGCTTCCACATTAAAGATAGATAATTATATGCTGTCTTGAACTTTTTCATCCTCCGGTAAGTTGTTATCGTGTAACTCCAGTGATTTAGGCAGTGCTCGTTAAGATAGTTCTCAAAGGTCAGATTTTTTTTTCAATTGACTGGGATTGTGAACAAATTACTCAAAATTTTAAGAAATTGTTGCCCATTTGTAATTCTAATGCTGCTATGATGAAGCTGTAGGTATAGTTGTGTTTGTCCAGTAGTTTTTGTGTGAAAGACTACCAATCACCCAGACATCTATCCTCACAAAGTTTTTTAAATAGTTTAAATTATGCTACTATTACATTAATTTTAAATATTACAAAGTATAATTAGATATTGGTAGGCACATTATGATGGGACTTGGTCAGGTAAGATCGGCTATTTGGATGGATTGTAGAACATTAACTATACTTCGATCAGGACAAGGTTTGGAAAGTCCAAGAGTTCGATCCAAATCTTAATTTTAGTTTTTTTATATATTTTAATCCTACCAAATTGGCTACTCTGGCTGATGAAAAGCATAAGTAGAATCCAAGAATAGTGACCACTATTCTCATTGTGAAAATACATACATATACACGTACACAGACATACACATACGCCATGTCCACATACAATGTGAAGATAGTCAGATGCTCTTCGCTATCGAAGTTAATCTCAAAAAAAAAAAAATTTTCTTTCGTATTTACAACATTTCCCAGTGATGTTCAGCTCCTATTGATCATATCATATAGTTATATCACACAGCCTTCTTCGATAAATGCCTTCTAAACTTAAAAGAAATTTCCTTTTTTTTTATTTTAAGAACTTGCCAAAGTGACTCTACTCTACCTGATGGAAAGTATGAATAGAATCCAAAAGTCGTGGTCAACATACTAATTGAGAAAGCAGACAATGCAGTATAGTGACCCACGCTATGGCGGCCTAGTAAGATTCTTTGTCGCGCCTCGCTTGGGTACGTAAGAGGCATGACAGTCAGTTTAACCATACATATAACTTAAGAAACTATGTCTTCACAGCAAGCTAGTCACATCCAAACTAATGCACATTGCACCGAATGAAATATTGGAATTTCGCGAGACGAGTGTAAAATCGCCAAGTTTGTTTCGTTATAAATTTGCACCTTTTCCGTTTTGAGTTAAAGATCATTTTTGTGTGTTTGTTTAAGACAAGTTTCTGTGAATGGGTTTGACACCTGTCGTGGTGTTATTTAAGCTTCTTTATAAAGACCTATTCACGTAATAAGATATGTGCTGTGATTATATTTTCATTTAGTAGGGAAAAATATCATTTTAACTTTATTATAATATGATAAGAGAGCTTATGCTTCGGTACACATATGTATATAACTACCCCATAAATAATGCACTTGTAATTCGAATTATATGTTCCCATTGGCGACAGTAGCCACTTACCAGAAGTGTAAGGTATGAACAGATTTTTTCTCGGTCTTTTGTTTTTCTTAATACCAGTGCAACAAAACTTATAGAAACAAAATAAGTCCTCGAAACGAAAATAATATGACTTATCACTTAAATTTAAAAAGATCTTAAGTGTGAAGTCGCTCTAAGATTGAAAAATATGACTATGACATTCTCATATTACGCGTGTACGTCTGCAGCCGTAGACAAATTGCTTGGTTACTGTGATATGTGAGCGTCGTATCGTACATCGCTGCATTTTGTTGATATATGGCATTACACTACATTATTAATGCCGACATGTACTGTGAAATACCAATTTGTCACTGATTTTGATTACTTGGAACATTTACAAGTTTCAAAGAAATATTATGTTAAGGTACTTCCTCATTGGTTAGAGCAAAACCGATTATGGCAAATTTAGAAAACGGTGAAAGATCAAATCATACTTAAATAGTTGTATCTACTTTATACCTGCCTATTTCTGATAAGTAAGTAATAAGTTTATTAGCAAGAAACTATTCAAAAGTCACATATCACCAAGATTTGGGTACAAACATTAACATTTTGTGTTTGAGTTGATATGGTAAACGTTGTCAACCATACTAGTATGAACTGTGTGACGGCTTGCAGCTTGATACTTTTACAATAGCAGGACTTATCTAGTTGCAATGCATGTTTTGCATAACTTTAGGTATGGGACAGACAGCAGATGATATGGGATGGTGAGGCGGTTTAAATAGTTGAAAATGTTCTATAGCTGAAGGCCTAATAAAAAAACTGTACCTATTCCATCTACAAAGAGTTTATGATAGTTACGTTTTGTTTTGTCCGGTGTTTGAGTCTATTTTAAATGACCTGCAGTTAACTTAATAGTAAAGAATTCTAGTAATTAATTTGCATAGTAAGAGTCTATTTTGCTATATTCTTTTACTATATTTTAATTTAATTTCTGTATGAACTGGAATATGAGTAACATAGTATCTGCTAATGTTAAATAGGATAAAATTACTCTGTCTGAAATGCCTTCGTGTTATGACATAATGAGGCCAACGAGGATAGAAGACGCTGTCAGATAACGTCTAGGTATTATCGCACGTACAATGTATGAAATACTTGAACATGAATAGTATTAGTTTCCATAAACATATTTTTTACAGTAAATGGTAATTTTTGTTTTGAAAAAGTGGACTTTATTGAAATTAAAAAAAGGAGAGTTAAATAACAGTTGAACTTTAGAGTGTAACGCTGGTTGTGTCTTTAGGTTTGTTTTTACGTCTCCCTATATTTTATACTATTATCGAAAAGTTGAAAAAGGTTCTAATGTAGATAGTTTTTTTTTCTCGTTTTTGATATTTTTTTGTGTTTTTTTAGAATATTTTAAATAAAAATAAATATTTTAGATGTCTATCACACACCGCCATCAAGTTTAAAACCAAGCAAAGCTTGAACTATAATAGATAGACTCACTGATATCGTTAAGCATGATATCACTTAGTTATGATTACGATTACATAAATATTCTATAATCTAAATAATTATAATATATATGTATGAGAGAATAAATTTTTATACAAACATTATTTAACTTTCATTTGAAATAAATAAAAATAAAATAAAAATAAAAGTCTACTTCGATAGCGAAATCAACATTCTCAATTCAAAAAAGGTCAAAGAAAAAGTTCCCGCGCTAAGGAACTCCCCTCGGAAACACTAGACTTCAGGGATCATAAATATTTAATTAACATTGCATTAAAAACTCATGTACTCACTCGACTCAAGCGTAGACCATCTCTATAATTTCCTATAACTAACTTTACCCTCACCCTTTTAAATTATTTCATGAAAAATCTAATCAAATAACATTCCTGGACTATAAATCTAAACATTTTGCTCAAGTTTCGAGCGGAAAAATTCCAAGCAAATGTTTTCAAAGGCGCCTTTCCACCAACTCCGCTAAAGTAAACGGAGTCAATTTATTTCTGAAATAAAACTTTCTACATGTGAATATATTCAAAGGTCTCGACTTGTGGTACTTTCACTTACATAAAATTGGCTGTGAAATTCAGAGTTCATATAATAGAGACAGTAGCGGAGTTATCCAATACAAATTTCTCAACTGTCAGTGATCTGGTAGAGATTGCTTTCAGTCCTTGTGACATCAATTACACAATTCAGATTACTCTCATCTCGTAAAAAGAAAATAGTTTTAGTAAGGTACGACTTCATATATATTATATTAATTCTTAAATACATATATCGCATCCCGCACAATTGCGTGATCATTTTATTGTTGTATTACTTCAGGAGAATAACTTTTTGACATGTTAGAAATAAAGATTAGTAATGGATAGATTTAAATATACAAAATACATAATAATTTAAAAAATAAATTTATCAACTTGATCTTACGTAACCAAGGGCAGTTGTAAATCGAATACGTGTTTGTTCGGAAAAGAGAAATAATCTTTGCGTTTGAATTCTCTAAAGAGTATGTTTGATATTCTGGTAATATGTCCTAACTTTGTAAAGCTACGCCTTCAGAAAGATGTTGCGATGTTGGATAAATTTTGTTTTAACTATTCCTTTTGAGCTAGAAAAAAGGAAACGGTTATGAGGGATTCGTTTATACAGCTATTTTGTACGGCATAAAATATTTTGTTTAAAGATTTGAATAACCATTTGAAATATTTAGTAATCTTGTCACTATATCAATATTGTGCATGAAAGTTTATAATGAAAGTGTCACATGTATCTGCTAATCTTATTGGTATTATGTCTTTTATACTTTTTCACTATAGTTTGAGGGAGTGAAGAGTTTTGTAAAAGGAATAGAAGTGTGTTACAGAGAGCTAGGGAAGAACTCTCTCTATATGATTTGACCAATGAACCTACGGCGAGATGACAGATGTCACCAAAAACATATTATATATATAATACTTTATTGTATTTTTTTGCACGTCTTGTTCTTTATCGCCGCCGTTCGTCTCGCTATATATATGTATATATACGCAACATAGAAGTCTAAGTTAGGTACAAACATGTAAGGTTCATAATAATATTTGAAACTTAAAGAGTTTGTATTGTTAAATAAATCTCAAAAAATATCACTTCAAAGAGGGGTAAAATTTACAAAAATCCTATGCCTATTTAAGAAGAAGCCTTTGTCCAGCATTGGACTGCTATAGGCTGTGGACGATAATGCTGAGTTAATCTCAAGCACAAGAGCTTGGAATTGAAGAATTCTTTTAAGGTTGTAGGCAGCAATAGATATTGAGCATCAGTGAGAAATTTTGCAAAAACAGGAAAGATTTATTCTTTTTGAGACATATTATTCTGACAGCATGTTCAGGAATTATTAGACAGCCATCATCACCATCGCAGCCAAAAAGATATCAGCTGTTAGACATAGGCCTCCACCAAGATTCTCCACAATAGTCGGCAAATACGATTATATTATAAAATAATTCACAAAAAGTTGGGAGTAAGCTACGTTTAATTATTTGAATTTGCATATATTCTGCTAATTACCGCCGTATATACGGTATGTACCCCAAAATAATAAAATTATACGGTCGATAAACTTATGGCAACAATGAAACGGTCAAAGGTCTGTTTTTATCCGTGTGTAAACGGTTCGGTTATACCCGGGTCTATACCCGGATATCCGTGTTATTTGTGCAGATGGGAGTTGAGAAGTAAACGAGCGTGTAATTTATTTAAAGTCGACGTTTGATTTCGTTACAAAATATGTTAATTGCTGTTTGGGGATGGTATTTGCGATCAAACGCTAATGTGTATTTAAATTAAATCGTAACTTAATGTGTAACATCCATTAACATACCTTTAATAGGGATTTTAACGTGCAGCTAGCTATGATCAGCGGGTGTACTCGTGTTTTACATTTACGTCGTGCAAGGTAAAATTGCCAACTAAATCCCTCCGTCATCATCATCAGCCTCTAATAGTCCACTGCAGGATACTAATCGATACTTTACGGAAGGTAACTCGTGTAGCCATTGATATGGATTGACCGGGCGTTGCGAGCCAGTACAGTTGGTACAGTTAATACAGTCAGTTTGTACGCTGCTATTTCTCGTTGGTAGCAAACGGTACCTAATTTGTATCTTCTCGTGTTTCGATGGCCTACCTCGATATTTTGTGGCTTAGCGTGAAATGAAAACCAAGAAGTTTGGACTGTTCGGGTGAGGTCAGCAAGTTCACCCCAGATTAATCGTGGTGTACTGACCCTTCCACACACTCATATGCATTCAAATAGCGCGAACGCTCAACCATCTCTCTATGACAAGGATAATCAAGTAAGTAATATACGATATCACCAAAACGTCTGGTATTATTGTTTACCTAACAATTTATGGTAGCAGAGCATTTAAGCTGCAGATACACATTCGAAGATTTGACAATTAATTGACAATTATGTGAAACTCTATAATAAGCAGTGATGTAACAGTCATCTGAGAGATACTATGATCGAGGGTTCACGTCTAGCTATAAAATAAAAACGAATTAAAACTCATTGCGATTTCGTACACTCAAGAAAGTGGGTAGAGAGCAGGAAAACGATGTGTGATGATTTTATTTTATACTATTTCAGAAATATAAGAAACTAAGCTCAGTTTGTACTAATAAGTTACATTGATAGATAGAATTTTTTTTTATCAAAGTTTTATATAAAATTAACCAGTCCAAACCAAATATTTGCAACTCATCCAAAGATTTGGTTCGATCCACAGCAGTCGCCTAAACTACCGCTGAGTCACCGAGGCTGTCAATGTTCTCTCAACAAAGCTGTAGATACTAAAAGGATAATACGAGAGTAAGCAACTCCTTGAGATGATAGTACACAATAAACAATATTACTTGGCGCGGTTGACACGGTCTCAACCCCCCACTGCAGGCGGACAGATTTACGGCCCTTGTGACAAATGAGATGCGCTGTGCACGTTCTTATAAATTCATCTGTCAGTTCGAGTAATGAATCGGCGGGCCAATCATTAGGGCGAGTCTTTATACGACTCAATTTAGTGAGTGTTTTTTGTTGTCAGGATTTTGTGTTGTTGAGTCAGCAATGAGAGTTACATACTAAGCAATTTATTATTTCAGCTTTTTTATGTATTTAAATTAGAACAGTTGTGTTTCGGAAATTGTTATAGCATGAAATTATCATTTCAGTAATTGCAATGTACTATGCAAATTGTAGTGCACTATTTTATTATTTCCTTCCACCTCTAACTTACAACAACAAACATCTTCTGTATTCTAACAAACTTTTGCTTCGCCAACTCAAAACCGGACAGAGAACATCCGACCAGCGCGACCAGGTCCAAGTGTCGGGTAATTTAAAGGTGTGTACTGAATATTACAAAAATAATTTAAAAATTTATAAATACAAATATAAAAAAAATCTTGCACATTGACGCAGATGTGATAGAATGTGGTAAGCATGTGAACCTCATACTGCCACGATGACTGTCATGCTTTACGTCCCCGAGTGGGACCTGAAAAGCATCTCGCTAGATCATCGTACTGTAGACCAACATATTGCATTGTCAGCATTAGCAATGAGCATGATCTGGATGTCGTAAAAACAGCTGTTCCTGGATCCCTTCTATATCAGGCGCAGAGTGGCACACCGTGTGATCTTAGTCGGTCCGATTCCGATACATCACCCCGCCGTAAACACCGGTGGGGTGACGGCCCGAGGAGGCTTCCACCCGTTAAAAAAAATGAATGGTGTCGTGGGACACCAGGTAGGAACGAAGTTCCTTCGGATAATGTGGAATCGACACAATTTGCAAAAAAAATCGTGCTCAATTTTATGTAGGTTTTCTTGATTTTTCTTTTAAATTTTGCTGATTAGTTTTTATTTAAGTACAAGAAAGTATTTAGGAAATTCAGTATTTTAGGAAATAAAATAATAAATTCCTTAAAATAATAAAATAGCACACATGACGCGCTTTCGCGCCTGCGCACGTCTCATTTAACGGTTTTATTCCACGCACTTTTTTCCACAGATTTATTCCACAGATTTATTTCACACACTTTTTCCACTTACGGTTTTACTATCACATTTTTTTCATTTCGGTCCCGCAGCGAAATCCCTATCCCCTCCAAGCCTGCCGTAAGGAACTTCGTTCCAAAAAGAAAAAAGATCAATGAGCATAGCGATTACAGCTCTTGAATTCTATTCATGGTTTTCAGCAACATACAGAGTAGAGTAGTCACTTTGGAGGCTTTAAAAAATTTAAAAAAAAAGAAACTCCATCTCTATTTATACAAGTAATAATTAACTTATTTAGGTATTTTCAGGTTAATAGAATTTTATAATACCAACACAGTCTAGACTTCAACACATTTCCAATTTTTTTCCAATCAAAGCTTGACAAATTATCTTAAAAATATAGAACTGTATTTCTAAATATTTGTTTTATTTTTCTGTGTATTTTTTTTTTCTTACAATAGATATTATACCTTCAGTTAAAACTGTTTCAAAACAAATGTTGTGTTTAAAATAGCCCATTACCAGTTAAGTGCTAAAATTTTGAACATTTGTAAGCAAAGCTGTCCCAAATTGCTAATCGAAAGCAAAACCCAGCAGAAATTGAACGTAAGTTGTACAAATGCGAAAATATCAATAATGTTTGCCAAAGTTCAGGAGACTGAAGCGAAAGAACCAAACAGTTCACTAATATTGCAAAAGTAAAGCAATAAAGGGGCGCATAACGCTTCATGTAACAATTATGGATCTCCCGGTTGTGTTGTATGAGAAGGAGTAACAGTTATTGTGTTGAACTCTGTGGCTCAAGTGTTCCGTAGAGGGCGCTTCGAAAGTTGGTAGGTAGGGCATACAGTGATGGAAGGTTGCGGATAATATATGTGTATATGTGTCATATTTGAAGGGTTTTGATTTTTTTACAGGGTGCAGGGCGATGAGATGACTTATCACCTAATAGTAAGTGATGACCGCCACATGAATATTATCTAGTAACTAAAGGGTGAACTTCAAATAAAATTGGGAGCCACACTCATGAGGGCCAGTCATATTGCAATGATACAACGGCCTAACAGAAAATCAATTTTAAACAATGCTTTCGTTAATTTTTATAGTGTTTGAAGTCACTACTGCCCAAAACCTTATCCTCTTTCTCCATTTGGGAAGGGGCCCTAGGTATCCAAGGGTACGGTACTCAGAACATGAATCATTATGATCTATAAATCTATTCCACAGTTTCTTATAAATTTAATATTTTTTTTTTATTTACCGCTTTGGATTTAGGTATCTAGTAAAAAAAAATTATTAAAAAGTACAAAAATAATATGGTACGATTTAAAAAAAAAAGCTATTTAATTACCATTTATAATTCATTATAAGTATTTCTGCCTTTCAATTTTGATTTGGCATTAATATGCAAAATTCAGTATGATTTAAAACCCAAGTTCATATCTCATAAAGTTAACGCTTCTCTGCACATTTTAAGATCGCATTCGTACTTTCCGTCAGCGGGAACTGTGCAAAGACTCTTTTAATTCCAGTCTACGGCGGCTCAGACAAGAAGCGGTTCTAAGCAACTTTCAGATGCGAGAACTTCATACAATTAAGCCTTTATTTTGCACTGCCAACAATGAGAAGTAATTAGTGAAGTGCTTGACGTCTCCAGAACCTTTTTAACTGAACTTTTCTAAAATCTCTTCTTCATCCTATTGTTCACGAATCTCATCAAACACAGAACGTCTTGCGGAATCTTATTAACGGTCGCTCCAATGTTTTATTGAACCTATTGAATTTATTTTCATTTCAAAGGCTCGACGGAAACAACCAATATGCTGTAGATAACAAATCTTTGGGGCAATTTAAAGGGCCATTTTTAATATCCGCTCGAGGTCAATATCCTTCCCTTCGCACGGCCTCTCCCCGCACCTCTATGTATCATATTAAAGTGAATAAAGGTTGATTTGTAGGCTTGAAAGAACGTTTTCAATACTCCTTATTGAACCATTATGTCTAATGGCTGTGACAATAGAGCATTACAAATTTGTCTCGTCGACCTAAACTCTAGTATTGTACTAGCGCAAGAAGAGGAAATTTGAGAGAAGACAATATAGGTCTTGTTGTTATCGTGAGAAGGTTGATTTTCTGATGGATATTGCCGTTGTTCCAATTGAGTTTATCACCGGATATTGTAAAATGGTCGTAGTTACTTGGGACAATGTGCCGGTAGGCATTGACGGCTCTGCGGCACGCTTGCGGGCTCCGATTGTGTTCAGGACTATACTAAAATTAATTTGATGGGTACACTCCACAGCTTACGGTATTATGTTTAAAGCGATTCAGGCGTAATTAAATTTCCTCGGAATGAAGTAACCAGGATACCTCGACATGAAAGTTAACTCAAAACAGACACTGGTGGACGAATTTTGTTTACATAATAACACAAAATTTTGTCACAGCTGCTAAAAATATTTTCTAGCTCAGGGATGCTTATTTTGTTACTTGTACATTAAAAAGCATTTATTATTGTCAATAATAAATAAATTTACATAAAATTGAACTTTCACTTACCTGGTGGACAGATGCAGTCTCCTACGTCGCGTTCCTTCCGTGACAACTCTGGTCCTTGAACACTGAGCACCGATTCCTCATTCTGCACTTCTTTTCTTAACTCCTGGAACCGTTGCTCCAACACTATCACCCGTTGCTCCAGACAATGCTGGCGATACAAACCATAACCACAAATGATAAAAAAAAATCCACAGCAACACCATAACACTATTGTATTCAGGATATTTTTGTCACTATTTGCCCTGAAATTTGGATTAGCCATTTTTGTATTCACTTATAAGAGCTCATTGTCAAGATCAACATGAGCTGTAAGGTCAGATGTACTCGAAAAGAGAAGCAAGAGCACGGTGCGGTCTGGTAGGTCGGCAGACAGGCACTGGGGCCTGGTCGGGCTCGGCGCTCCCTCGGGAAAGGAAGCGGCTTGTCCACCGTTAACTGCCCTTCTAGTTGTGTCGATTACCGCTTGAGTACCCTACCAAACTTTGATGGACGTGGTACATTGGCATTGTGTGTTCCGGATGCTATCGGTTTGAGATTGTTGGGCTCGTCTCTTGAACTATTTAGGGACCGTGTTGAATGAAGCACTTATGTTCGATTAAGGTTTTGATTGTATTTGTACTAGAAACTTGCATTTAAATATGTGAGCTTCGTTTTATTTTCAGGAATTAGTTGCCTACTTATTTCCTATACCATTACGCTATCTATCGTTTTTTGTTAATTAAAGTAGATAACAATATGGTTTGCTATATCTCAGAGTACATTTAGTTATTTAACAAATAAATATGTGCATAGTATTCAATTTATCACAAGTTATATATCTTGTTGACATGAAACCCAGCAGGTGGTGAAATTTATATCTTACTTTGAAATGGTCACCCGTCATAAATCATACTAAGTATTATAATATTGAAATTAACATGAAAATGGATGATTATTTGTTTTTCATATTACTAAGATTACATTTAAGGCACAGTAAATAATCAAAGGGTTATTAAAAGATAATGAATGCGTGGGCGTGATTTTTGAAAATAATAAATAAATATTTCAGACACTTGATACACAACGTCATCTAGTTTCAAACTAAGTAGAGCTTGTCTACGATAACTAGACTGACTGATAGAATACTTATATACTTTTTTTTGTAGAAACATACATATAGTATATAGGAAACACCCGAACTTCGAAATAATTCTTTGTAGATTATAAAATATTTGGTCCGACTCGGGAATCGAATCCAAGACCTCGAGTACAGCAGTCGCATTCACTACCGCTGCGTCACTGAGCTAACAAATTCTAAACAAATAAATACTAGTTTATTTAAGGACATTATGTCTTGTTTAACTAACAGTTGTACAACACTTCTAAAACTTGTTAAAACTTTATACTCACAGTTTTAACATATTTTTTAACTTTGATTACGTGAATGCAAGACCGAAGTTATATGTGGAACTGTCTAAGGTATACCAGAAACCCAAATCGGGGAGGATTTCTCAGAGGCGAATCAGGAGGATCCTACTGATATCTTTTGTCTATCGAAGAAATCTGTTGAACATCACTTTCTTAGGTAATTTACACACTGAGGTAAAAAGAGCTCAGTAGAAAAATAGATAATTAACTTTATTAGAAAACAAATATAGTACATACAAAAACACAACATAATATTGTTGATAATGCTTTAGAATCAAATAAATAAATAAATATAGTAAAACAAGCCTTTGTTGCTGTTTGTTTATTCTACATTCTTAAAAAGATAATCACTTTAATTAAACTAATTTAACTCTTACTATTCAGATAGTTTATTGTAACGATCGATGGTAGATTTCTGGTTAATAGTTTAGCATATGACGTAGGCCTCTTTTAAAGAATTTCCACATTCCATTCACAATCCATATTGGACCAGTTAATTGTTTAATGTCGTCTTCCCAACGCTTAGTCTGCCTCCCTTTATTTCTTTTGCCAACTCTGATGTATCTCTCCATTATATTTTTTGTCTACTTCTCCTTTTTCTCTCTCATCATATGCTCTCCATTTACACGTTAGTTTTTTTATTTAGTGATTGCGTTTTTTAATTTTTTATCTTTTAACTTTTCGTGGTAGAGCCAAGCTACAACAACACCAGTAGCTCAAAAGGGCTAGGCTCGAAGCGGGTAATTACCACGCTTTCACAGAATACCGTCGTGAAACAGGAGCATAATAATACTGCTGTGTTTCGTCAGGTGAGTGAGAGTTCCGGATGCCCATAAAGGGGAATAGGTATGGGTGTTTGTGCTATATTGGACGGCCGTTTGGGCTCGCAAGCTATCAGTGCATTGGGTCATTTGTTCTGGAGGTCAGGATCCGAAGAAACGGTGCTCCGCTAGCCGCCCGTGGTTTGTAGGGGGCCCAACTAGCGTGCTAGCCTCACGTGAAAGGCTGCCCCGCCGGCCACGTATAATCCCGGAGTTGCTCCATCGTGCCGGTTGACGACAGGATGGAGAGGACCCGATGGCGACTCCCAGGGGGGTTCGGGCGTCCCCGCGCTCTCCATACAAGTTCCCCATTGGTGTATTGTTCCTTGCGAGCTGCTTGGCTCCTGGCGTGGTACTTTTTCCCAACTTCTTTCCCCTTCCCCTATTCACTCTAATTATGAAAAGAACCAAAAAGAAAAGTAAATTTAACCAGCGGTTGCACTTCCTCTCCTTTAAAGTGCATCTCTCTAATATCCGAGAATTGCACTCAAATCTCATTGATGTCCATCACCATCTCGAGACTGAGACTTGCTCTTTCTAACGGAGACGCAGATCTGTAACCCGTCCGATCCAACATATCTGGACTATCCAGGGTATATACTGGAGACCCAATTCCGTGCCCATGCAGGTGTGTGCGTATACATCAGGGACGTGATCTGCTGTCAGCGTCTTCGTAACTTGGAGGTTCCAGACCTTTCTGTTTTGTGGGTTCTGGCCTTGATCAAATAGTTTACGCCAGTGTCTACCGTTCGCATAGCGGAGACCAGGAGACGACAAGGCTATTGAATCATCTAAGTGAAGTTGCGGATTCGGTCCATCGACGCTTTCCATCTGCGCAGCTGGTGTTTCTTGGGGACTTCAATGCACACCATGAAGAGTGGCTGTACCCGTATGATGACATTAACCACGCTGGAAGAGAGGTCTACAAATTTGCATTATCTTGTGGCCTCTCTCAGCTTGTCCACGAACCCACTCGTATTCCTGACGTCGTGGGCCACACTGCGTATTGCCTGGACCTTCTACTGACAATCGATCCTGACAGATATTCGGTTTCCGTTTCACCACCACTCGGGACATCGGATCATTGTGTGGTGAAATCTGTGTCTACCCACTCGCCTCCGGACACCAGCCCTAGAGACACTAGGCGAGTGTGGCGATACAAGTCAGCGGATTGGGATGAGATGCGTCACTTTTTCGCTTCTTATCCTTGGAGGCAGGTCTGTTTTTCTTCTAGAGATCCATCGTGCTGCGCGGATGCTGTCTCGAGTGTGATCTATCAAGCTATGGAGTACTTCATTCCTTTTGCTGAAGTATCCCTTGAGACCAAAGCTCGCCCGTGGTTGAATGCTGAATGCCTCTTAGCTCAAAAGTGTAAGCGTGAAGCCTATTTATCTTGGGTTGACGCTCGTAAAAGCAGGACCTTGGATCTCCAGGCTAAGAAGAAAATATACAACGCAGCTGCTAAAAACTGTAAAAAAGCGATAAGAAAAGCTCGTTTTGATCACATTGGCCATATAGGTGAAAAGTTAGCTTCCTTTCCCTCAAGAAGCAAAGCTTTCTGGAGCCTCGCCAAATCTGTCGAAAAAAACTTCTGTCGCTCTTCGCTGCCCCCTCTGCACAAACCTAACGGATCCCTGGCCCACAGCGCTGAGGAGAAGGCAAATTTATTTACCAATCTCTTTGCAGAGTATTCTCGTCTAGACAGCAACGGCAGGTGTCCACCTCAGTTACCTCCGTTTGGCCCCAAAATGAGCGCCGTTAAAATCCACCAAAAAGAGGTACTCAAATGTTTGCTGAACCTGGACGTTAATAAGGCCAGCGGTCCCGATAACATTCCAGCAGTGGTACTGAAGTGTTGTGCACCCAAGTTGTCTCCGGTTCTGACTCGTCTGTACCAACTCTCTTTGGAAACTGGCAAAGTGCCGAGTTCCTGGAAGCTTGCTAATGTTCAGCCTATACCCAAAAAAGGAAGCCGTGCAGACCCAGCTAATTACAGACCTATCTCGATCACCTCTATAATCTGTGAGGTTATGAAGTGTATCTTAAATAATCGTCTCTTGACATATCTTGAAGCAAACGAACTCCTCAGCGATAGCCAATATGGTTTTCGCAGGGGACGCTCGACCAGAGATATGCTAATATATGCCACCCACCTTCGGAGCGAGGCCTGGGAGGGTCACGGTGAAGCAATAGCCGTTTCATTATACATCTCAAGGGCCTTTGACCGGGTCTGGCACGAGGCACTACTTAGTAAGCTTCCAGCATACGGCGTACCTACTGAGCTCTGCGACTGGTTACGTGACTTCCTGAGGGAACGGTCGATTCGAGTTGTCTTGGATGGCTGCTCTTCCGATCTAATGGTAATCCCTGCTGGTGTACCTCAGGGATCTGTTCTCTCTGTAACCTTATTTCCGTTGCACATAAACGATCTTTTAACACCCGGTATTATTAGCTACGCCGATGACAGCACCGTAATTGAGAGGTACATGTCCAACCTGCGAGCTAGTCCAGAGGAAATACGGTCCTTGAGAGAGTCCATAATTGAACGGGTGAACGTGACATTACAGTGGGTGTCCGATTGGGGTGACGCCAATCTTGTCCAGTTCAACCTTTCCAAAACACAGGCGTGTCTTTTCTCCGCGAAAAAGAGTACCTTCGATTTAACACCCACTTTCGAAAGTGTATCCTTACCGATTACTAACCATCTAGGGCTTCTAGGTATTACCATCACCTCTAACCTCAACTTTGGCCAACAAATTGAGTCTATGGTACAAGCGGCGTCAAAGAAATTGTCAATTCTTTCAAAGGTTCGGCGGTACTTCAGCTCTGAACAGCTGCCTAATCTTTACACAGCCCAAGTTCGATCCTGCATGGAGTACTGTAGTCACTTCTTGGATGGTGCAGCCAAATATCACCTGGAAGCTTTGGAGTCAGTTGACCGAAGAGCCCGTAGGTTAATTAACAACGAAAAGCTCTCAAATAGCAGACTGCACACCCTTGAGCATTGTTGTCGTGTTGCCAGCTTGTCAGTTTTTTATAGGATACACTTTGAAGAGGGCTCGAAGGCTCTCTTCGAACTGATTGAGCCATATCCGTTCCTTTATCGGACTACTAGGCGCAGGCAAAAATTTCATCCACACGTTGTTGACATACCCAAAAGTCGAACTAAACGGTTTGACAGGTCTTTTTTGGTGAGAGTCGCCAAGATTTGGAACGACCTGCCTGGGTCTATTTTTCCTGATGACATGAACTATGAAGCCTTTAAGAGTAGAGTGAACAGGTATCTTTTGGATGGGCGTGTACAACCTTCGTCTTCATCTGCACTTTCCATCAGGTGAGATAGAGGACAAACGCCTATTCCACTACAGACGTAAAAAAAAAAACTTCTTTTGTCTTACTCTGTCGCCTACTTTCGTTTGTTTTTAGAGTTATGAAAAAATGAAAAGCCAAAAAATTTTCAGTCCAAACCTTGTACAAGATTTTGGTTGTATTTTAATTTGTTTTCTTTGAGTTTGTTATTTCGGAACTTCCACTTATAGGATACTGTTTTTCTCTTAATTTTGATTGACGTAAAGTTATAAGGCATATTGTTTGTTCGTGTAATAATTATTAAACATCCATACCAAAAGGTTGATATAATGTATTATATTGCTATCGAATTATGCAGCTTAGGTTAGAACAATGACAATTCAGGTATCCTCTCTGTTGGTATTGAATTACTTATATTAAGTGAGGCCTATAGCCCCACTATAGCCTGAGGCCTATAGCCTGAGGCCTATAGACACACGAGAGTGGTCCTTGAGTCACTTCAAATCGATAACATGTTTAGTTTTTGCATGAAAATATTTCATTAAATGTAAATTCTAAATGTATAAAACTTACCTATCAATGAGTGTAATTGATAATGCCTATAAATATTATGCTCAAATATCTTTATGCATAAATTTATGTGTTAGTAAACTATGTTTAATAAAATTGTAGTTATTATGCTTAAAAATTTTACCCAAACAGCAATGCCAACTTATTCCATGAACAATTTTGGCAAGTTATTTATTTATTCGGAAAAAAAATCTGAATAATGACCTCGTATAATATGTAAATAGAAAACTAAATTAACTTTTAATTCTATCTTAAGACCACAATTGACATTTAAAACAGGCAATCAGTCGGTTTAATTCTGAAGCAATAACATTTGCATTTAAATGGTTCTTCATCAGCAATTAATGACATTTTTACGCTTGTTTTACACTAAGACTGACGTCATGGGGTGGATCCGATAAAAATGTAAATTTTAAGTTAACCCACGGCGCATATTAGTCGCGCCAACTGTCAGGGGACAAGAAATTTTTCATTCCCCTTTCTGAGAAACGAATAAATCCTTTAGGATCAAAACGGCCAGGAGAGTTTTACTTGGCAAAGAGTTTGCAGCTGATTGTTGACAACAAAATATTTATAACGGAAGCAACAAAAGAAATCAAAAACTTACAGTTCTCTTTTATATTCAAAAGTTATAATTTGTGTCTTAATTATTTTATATATTTGGTATATTTATATCTTATAAATGCTCAAGTGGCTTCCGATTCACTCTTGCCGGAGTATTCATATTCTCATTTTTCTCTATAATATCTTGTTCAATCCCAGGGTTCCTTTCTACCTCAGAAAACAGCTGAAGTTCCTATACACACATAAAATGTCTAAGGTCATTGGTAGATTTCAGGCTGGAGATGTTTTCACATTCTACAAAATTTTATTTGTTTATTTATTTATAATATGGAGGACTTACTTTCACTGTCAAAGCTATGCGATTGTGGAATGCACTACCAATAAACATCAGGCAAGCGCAAACACTAAATATTATGCAACATAATTGTCAGTCACGAATTAGGGTATGATGTGATTGTTTTTCTTCTTTTTTTTTGTTTTAAGTGGTTTAAGTGTTTATATTTATGTATGTGTATATATTTATCGGTATATATAGATACGGATTTATTTCTTTCTTTTATGTATATGTGTATATATGTATGGATATTAATATATAATTATATTTATTACTTTAATAACTTAGATATTTTGTCAAAACTCATTATACCGTCAACTACTACTGTCTCTCCGAAACTTTTTGATCCATTCTTAGTTTATCTTGTTTATAGGTACATCGCCCTTTGTACATTATATATCTGGAATTGTATGTACTCTCTTGAAACTCTGTAATACGGTGTACAAATAAAAAGTTTTGTACCTATCTATCATTTTTATTAAAATATGTGGTTTTATATGTAACACAAAAAAAAAATGTATTACAGACAGGTATGAGACTGAATAAAACACAAAATTTCTTAATTAAAATATTTTAACAGCTTTAATTCTCGGGTTTAATTATTAATATACATAAAATATATTAATGATTTTTTTTATATTATATAACTCTTAAATTCAATAATTTTGTATGTAACAATTGTGTTACAGTTTAATTCTACATAATATATTCTCAAATTTACGATACGCATAATTAACAATAAAGATTTTTTAATTTGATTTGATTTGAAGTTACATAACTTTGTATCCTTATGTGTGTTTTGCCACTTGTGAATTGTATTACAAGAAACTACTAATTAGCTTTGATTTTCAATAGTGATCGCTAATCATTAGACCTATTTATGACCGACAAAATAAAAACTGTATTGAGACTGCTCTTTTTTTTCTACATACTCAAAGAGAACAACAATCTGTCAACAAACTATTCGCCTACTTTGTATGTGATCTGTAGAGCCCCCTTCTGTTCTGATAGTGTTAGGAACAGGAAATGATAAATGGCTTAGCGACAGGTGAATCTCTGTACGTTTGGGGTAGCCCAATCTTGGATCGCGGATTTAGTTGTAAAATATGGACGTCCAGGTGATAAAGCGGCCTTGGAACCAATGTTTGCAGTTCTGATATCCACCGCACATATATGATGGTTATTAGCCACAAATCGTGACAGTGACTGGTTTAAATAATATAAAATAATGAATAAGTAATGATTTAAATATAAGAGGGCTTCAAAAGAGGTTGACTGAATCGACAATAATCATTTTTTTCTAATATCAGTACCAATTATGTAATATTTGTCATTTTAAAGAAAGGTAGGTGAATAGTTTCAGAAGAATGCCACTTCAAACAAGTACCTGATTCAATGACAAAATGACCTATCTTCGACTTTTAATATATCATTCTTCACAGGAAAGAGTCACCTACTTGACAATTGACTCGAGTGTCTACTCAAGTCACTTTTCAAGTAACTATTTAAGTATTTAAACTCTTGTATTATTGTGACGTGAGTATCAAATCATAATAACCTCATTCGTCTCTGATTTCAAATTACACAAAGTCTATTTTCCAGTAACCAGGCTACTTATAAACGCACTTATATAATGATATAATGCTAGCCTATTTGTGCTACAGCGGCCATTTTTTTTTAATGTGTGTAAACCCCCTCGGGCCGTCACCCCACCGGGGATTACGGCGGGGTTGTGTGTCGGAATCGGACCAACTAAAACCACACGGTGTGCTACTCTGCGCCTGACATAGGAGGGATCTGGGAACGGCTGCTATTACGACAACCAGATCGTGCTACAGCGGCCAGTCTCAACGAAAATTATGCCTTTATATATTTATATTGCCTACTATAATATCTCCTTCATAATTATTAGCCAATTATGAAGGAGATATTACAGTACACAAGTGTGCACTAACTCAGGTGTACTCTTTGTTCTCTTACTCTCACGATCCGGTGGGACAGATATACGACATGACCAGGGAGGGATCTGATGCAAGGTTGACGGCTTTATGTGCTCACCGAGGCACGAGGGTTAAGACCCCTACTTCCAAAATCCAGGTTGTTATCAAGCATTTTTATCATCAAAAAACTCAAAAACACTTTTTGACCTGAGCAGGGCATCGAACTCAAGATCGGCAGTCGCATACGCTATCCACCAGGCCAATGATACATACACAGATAAGAAACAATACTCGTGATCATTACACAATTTTTCTCCAGGGTAGGAGTCGAAATAAATACAATGCTAAGAACTGACCATGTATACTTAATTCGTACAGCTATTGATCATTCTTAACTAATTTGTTCATATTTGTGTCTGATAGGCACTACAAGAGGAAATCAAAGCACATGTCTTATAATTCAGGAGCCAATTAGGAAACATCGCTACACTTACGCCATTGATTTCTTTCACCGTGAAATAGTAGTACTTAAATCGCAAATTAGAGGTAAATTGTTATTTATTGTAAACAAAATACACTGTAAAAAGCTGCTGTTAAGCTTTCGTCACTACTGTACAAGCGACGTAGGTACATTATTTCTTCCCTGTTTTTATTAAACAACTAATCATAGGTCTGCATTTCTCTTACATTTCCATTAAAAAAATGCACAAGGAACTACAGCCGACATTTAAACAGAACAAAATGTAAGAATTCCTTGGATGCCTTAAAACGAACCGTCGACTATCCTGACATTATAGTAGCACATTATACCGGTATATACCGGTAACTCGACACGCAGGGTGTCGCCAAACATGCCCCTAACAAGGGTAAATTAAAATTCCTGTCCCGTTTTATACGCAGTGGGGTCACCCTTGTTTTGAGGCAAATACCTGCACTGCAAATTCCACAATAACTATAGCATTGTTGTGGGCAAAATACATCGCTTGTTGTCTTCTTAAACAAAGATAGTTAGCACTACAAAATCAACAATCTATAATAAACAAATCAGAATAACTTTTATCAAAGGTTGCATGTGTTGACAAAGTGTGAGGTGTTCGTGTAATTTATTGGTTACCTGGGACGGTCGGGAAACAAGATTTTATTACACACTTGTTTAATTTTCTAAACATCTCAGAAGGTTTATGTTTATAATTAAGTGTGATGAAAGGCGAAACACCTTGAAAGAAGACGGCGAAGACCGCAAATCTTAATTGTTATGTTTTTACGTTCCCTCGGAATTAATACTGTTGGCATATTTTAATCTTAAACACTTCCCATTTTAACAAAGAATGTTGATTTCTAAACTCAGAGAGGCTGATACTAAATGTTCGTATTGTTTTCATTTTTATTCAAACTAAATTGTCTGTGTATATAGTTCTAAATGGCTTTTTGTAATTGCTTCGACCTGCAAATTTCCAACAAAAGACAATCATTGTACAAACAAGACATTACACTCCAGCAATAACAGTCAAATACAACGATGTTTGAGGCTATTTAAGAAATCATAAAAAAATATGGTTATTAAAAACGTTCACAAATCCAAATAACATTCAGTCGTTCGTTTAAAAATTCAATTACTGACTTTTAGTATGAGATTCACAGGAGACGGAGGATAATGAGTAACAAACACCCAAGAGCTCAAACCGATCCGATTAAAAAATAGAATGAACGAAAGGGGGAAAACGGGCAAAAAGCTCCGGTTAATCGGCATTAGCCGGTCTGGTGGACACTGTCAGACACCTGTAGTGGTTGTGCATGCTTGCTTTCATAGGTATGCATCAAATTGGCATTGTTATATTCGTTTTATAAAATGTGTAGAGTAGGATTTTTATTACTGGAGAATTGTAAGGGTGAACATCGTTGACATGTGACTCTTATTGAACTGATTAAATATATAAATTAAGGTCAATGCTGAGTGTAGGTAAGTAGTTACTCTATAAGATTTGTCAATTATTATTAGTAATTCTATTTTTATTTTTATAAGATGAGTAGATCACGAATGTTATTGTAATTGATTGATGTACTTTTTATTTACTTGACACTATTCGTCGCATTAAACAAGTGATGGGTCGAAGGCTGTATTTGAATGTTTTAAAACGTTACTGAACGATGAATTATTTTATTTCATCTCATTTCCCTTTCTTTCTCACACTTAGATAGACTGATGAGGTAATTGGTTTTCTACCCTAATATTCATGTAAATGCATAATAAAATAAATTTTCTACTTTTTAATATTTTTAATTGATACTCACCTGCTATTGGTAGGACTTCCTCAATGAATGAGCTATCGAACTTTACGAGAACTTTCAATTGCAAACAGTAGTTTCTGTGATTACCACAATCAACTAAATACAATACTTTACTTCTTCAGTTCTATAACATCAGTACAGATACCGTTGGTTTCATTCGCAATAACAAAGTACAGTACATTCAATTTTCTCACGGACCGAACTCTCAAAATAATTTGATTTACGCGTATTTCGCGCGGATAGTTACTAATGTAATTTATTTCATATGTCAACCAACCAACCAAGATATTGTTTATCTACGATATACAAATGACAACAGCGATAAGTCATCAAACAAATCTAAACCACATTATTTATCACCTAAATTTGAATTTGAAAATCTCCTACGCAACTATTGCAACACTACCTACTGTGTGTTATACAAGAAAAGCTGTACAGGGCTTTGTTCCGCAGGTACTTTTAACTTAGAAGTTATAATGATTGGGAGCTCAAACTTCTCGGTATATTTGCATCGGACCCCAGTGGAATCATAAACAGGGCGGCCGTTGATTCGAGTAACAGAGACACATGTGACTATGACCTACTTGAATTATCCCTTACACTCCCCATTAAGTATTTGCCATTTCTCTTTTGCTTATAACTTTTTTCTTATCTTCTTTTCTTTACAATATGTTCCTAATTCTTCTATCTTAGTCTTAAAGTTATCAGTTCATAAACTAGTACCCCTACTGCGTGAGTGGAACGAAAATTAATGACACTAAAATGGAAGTATTTTAACGTCTCTGTATTTGGTGTTTAGGGTTGATTTATATTATACAACGTTACAATATATAATTAAATACGCAATTTAAATAAATAAATATATATATTGAAGGGGATGAGGGATACACAGAGGCAATATTGATCTCCATTTACTACCGTCCTGACACATCTCTTTTGCTTCGTCCACATTCATCATTCGCAGCATGCCTGCTCGTCGTTTTTGGTATCTTTCACACCGCTTTTTTTTAGAACACACGAAATTGGTCAGTAAATGTTCGTTGTGGACGACCTCTTGGTACAATACCACACAAATTTCTTTTGTGAGTATTCCGTCATCCAGCGTCTCTTAAGTGACCAAACAAACAAATATAAGGTTTTTATAATTAATAGAATTAAATCAGAAACATTTTTTACAAATTTGAAAATATATTACTCCTAAATCTACTACACCTTATCACCTCCACCACTCCGACGTGTATAAATACCTGTAAAAGATTTGCTTTCACAAATTAATATCATTTACCTACCATCAATTCACTACCGTTGCTATTATTCTATGCAGTATCTTATGCTAAATAATACATAAAAATATCTAATATTCTCTCATATAGTTATTTATAGAGTTTTAATCATTTGTGTAGTCTCTATGTTGTGTTTTATGAGCTTCGTATGGTTCTCTTGTAGTTTAGAACTTTGTGTCGCGTGTGAAGCGTACACAATAAGACTAAATCTGTTACAGGGATTGTTTGTTATTACTTTTGACCAAAGTAACATTGCATCCTAAAGACCCAATACTCTTAATTTGTTATAATGAAGAAGTTGCAGTATAATCCATTATTTTAAGTAACAGCAATAAACCGTAACTGCAATAATGTTGCTGTTGCTTAAACGTAAGGCGTTCGTAACCTACCAGTTATATACTTTGTAGAGTTCATCACAATTATCCATAAAAAGTTATTGTTGAATTTATATTAAAAACAGTTAAAGTAGCTGTACCTATTATTTGTGTTAAAGTGGAATTAAGTTAGTCAGTTCCTACTACAAAACAATTTTTTTAAAAATATCGGCCGCTAATCACACCTGGGCCGCCTGCGTGGTAGGTGAACATTCTACAGCTGAACTTAATGTGTGTACTTTCGTAATTCTTAACGAAAGTCAAAGTATGTCTATCATTATTATCAACCAATCGCAGTCCACTTCTGGACATAAGCTTCTTCAATTGCACGAAACTTAGTTCAATCCTCGTCTTCTCGCATTCAACTCCTTCCAACCAACTTGCGTAATCAAATCTCCACCTAAATATTATGTCTATAGATTGTGGATGTTTTTCATAACCAGTGATACAAAATCGGTCCTAGAAGCCTGTGAATGCCCCAGAAGGCTTCTGCGCTTCTGGAAGGAGCTAGATTAGCTCACCTACCACCTGCCTACCTTGACTTAAAAAAAAGAAACCGGAGCTCACCCCAAATACCAACACCATGACCACTAAACAGACTTCAAATACGACTTCTATTGTTACAAAAAATTGTATCATCAGTACCATCAACAGCGTTTTATAGTCCACGGCTGAACATAGGTCTTGCCTTCGATGTAAAAAGAAAAGAGATTAAGGAGATGCTGGAATGTCTCGACCTTGATCCCTGGGTTCACTCTTATCGTGCGGCGCGAAAAAAGGTGGGTCTACCCCTTTACAGAGACCCTTCAGCCCAGTTTTCTGCAGGTAGTGGTCCAGGGCCTTTTCACGCAGCGGGCGGCACACATGTCCACGTCGATGGCCTTCTTGGCTCTTCTTCCGCCCGTCAGGGAATCGTAGGTAGGGGCGGTCGTTCAACGGATCCGCTCCAAGACATCCACCCCCGGGCCATACGGGATACCTGCCCGAGTGCTGGCACGAGTTCTCCTGGAAGTCCTGGACGCCAGCTTAGTGTCCGGATGCTTTCTTGAGTGTTAGAAGAGCGGGAAGCTGATCCTATTAAGGAATCCGAGACGGTCCACTGATTTAGTCGCGGCCTATAGGCCTATCGTGTTGCTAGACGAGGCGGGTAAATTGTTTGAAAGAATACTCTCTCTCTGCACCGTCCGGTACCTCTGCGAGGTGGGTTCCGATCTTTTGGACGCCCAATTCGGTTTTCGAGCAAGGCGTTCGACAGTCGATGCATATTGCACTTGAAGGTCGTGAGCGAAGAGGCAGTGAGCTGTGACGGCGTGCTATTGGCGGTGTCGTAGGACATCGTCAACGCATTCAATAGTCTACCATTTAGCTGCATCAGGGAAGCACTCCACTACCACAGGGGGCCAGAGTACCTGAAGTGGCTTGTCTCAAATTATTGAGTGTCCTCAGAGGATATTGGTGATTAGAGCCATACGCGGTTACGGCAACGTATCGATGGACGTGACGTGCGCATTGACCGGAATTTCTCCGTGGGATTTGGAGGTGGAAGTGCTCGCGGAAGTTTATTGGCGGACGGTTGACTTCCGGGCGTGTATGTGTATACGACCTCCGCCCGAAAAAATACGCGAGTAGTCGCTCGCTGAGCTACGGTAGATCGTTGGTCGTGCCGGGGTTATTCATTATCGAGTGGGCAGGGCGGCAGCACGGGATTATTTCCTTCCCGTTGACGTAGATCCTTGCCGGGCACATTGCTTCAGGAAGTATCTGCACTCGGTCACTAGGAGGGAATTGAATTTCGCCTGTCACCACTGTAACTTCAGTGAGGACTCAGCTCGGCACACGTTGGTGGTTTGTTCCGCCTAGGCAGCGCAGCGTGGGGTCCTTACTGCAGTTTTAGAGGTAATCTCTCGCTACCGGCCATCATACGCTCCATGGTCGGTAGCGACAGTAGTTTTATGTCCGGATTACTTAATAATAGCAGTTCCCGGATCCCTTACATTCCAGGTATAGAGTGGCACACCGTGTGGTTTTATCCAACCCCATATCGACACACCACCCCGCCGTAAACCCCGGTGGGGTGACGGCCCGAAGGGTTAAAAAAAAAGGCATTTCCTTCGAACGGATGTTTGAAAAAAATGTACATTTATATTATGTTCAAAGCCCCATTTACACAAAAAGATCTTTATTCAAGGAAACTGAACTTTAGGCCCACAACAAAGCTTGTTTCTGTTATGTATTCTGTTACTTGCTAAGAAAGGCTCAGGCTTTTGTTTGAAATAAATTAAATAGGCAAACCATTTACAATAAATAGCAACCAGTTCCTTAAACTTATCACAATTTAAATAAACAACTTATTTTAATTAATGGGACCATTGTAACTTGTAGCTTCAACAATTCTAAAATTAGATTCTGTAAAAAACAACTTGAGAAGTATTTTTATTTTGGTATTACATTTATTTGCAAACAAATTAAGTCTACGTTTATTTATAAACTAAGTTAAACCCGTCTTAATGAAATTTATAATCCGTTGAAAATAATTTGTATTCAGATGGGCTTAAGCGCTATCAATCTGAATCCTTTTCAGCCTCTCTGTCCTTATTTGACCTCTAAACTTTTACTTGTGTACTAGTCTTTATTTCTTTTAACATCATTTTTCTGCCTATTGCTAAACGAAGAGCCGGTCTTGCGTCCATCCGCTGCTAGTCAGTTTCCTCAAATCGTCAATCCATCATACCGCCATTTGTTTAATTGCGGTCTACAGCTATGGCTTCAGCTAGCATCTATTCACCTGGATAGATAACACAACAACACCACTACCACTTCTGCGTACTAATCCGTGTGATATTGGTTACTCTAGTACTCTGTTGAATTGTTTCGTTACAAATTCTGATGACTAGAGAAACACCCAGTAATGCACATTCTATCGTACACTTTAAACTTATGGACATATGCAACGATCAGTGTCTCGGCTCCGTATGTCCTTACCGGTAGGACGCAATGGTCAAAAGTCTCGACTATTAGCGATTTCGGGATCGATGACTAAAAGATACGTCTGTTTTATGGGAGTGTTCCTGACTTTCACATATTTATGTGGAAGCCAGTAATACACTATGTTTATAGTAGGTATAGTATAGATGCGACTACACCTCATCCTTCACAATTTTTGTACTTATACATTTCTGGATTTCAATCTGAATCATTTTCTTGTTTTATCCCTTTTACATGCCTTTATTTTATACTTACATGATGCTTATTTGTTTCTCAATCGAGTATACTATATCGAGTATAATATATACTAGCCAAGTTTCATTCAAAGAAAGGGTAAAGGTCGCGACACTAATAAGCACCAATAGATCCTGGCTTATTTGTTTAAACAAGTAGATATTTTGACTTAAAACATATATTGTGATGATTATCTCAGTTTATTATTTTCTAATAATAGGTTAGAATTAGTGGTTTAATTTCGTTCATTTAAAATTTACATAAAGTTTATTAATGCTCTGTCATCGGGGTTATTATTACAAATCTATTAAGACATAATTCATTCAAATTGGTTCTGTAGTTTAAGAGCTACGGTAGAACTTACAAACATATGTTAGACATCATCATTATCATCATCATTATGTTAGACATAGATTGTTAAAATCATTACCCTTCTTACCAATCGCTTGCGCCTTAGTCAGGTAGAAATGAAAGAAAAAGTAAAACAATTGCTATACACTAGTTTTTCATGAAACTATACCGACCTATTTGTCCCAAAACATGGCTTTGTCATCATAGAAATATACCCAGTGATAGTGTTAGCCTAACAAAGATTTATTGTCTGTTATGGCAACTATGACGAATAATGCCGGACACTGTACACACTGCGGCAATGGTGAATTACTGCCGTGCACTTCATTTCACTACCGAGTTCGGTTGACACTATTCTTCCATTTGTATAACTCACTTTGTCACGGAGAAACTCAAAATGGAGCCTGGGACACGTTGATTTACTTCGATATATACACAATGTATATACAACCGATGTTAAAGTGATTTAAAGATAGTTTTTTCGAGTTCGTCTCGATTAAGAATACGGAATCTCACCACCTATACTCATCTCGTGGGAGTTATAAGAGTTAAATAATGGAGCAAACTCTGCTGGACAATAGCACCGTAAAAAGCAGGAAAACTGAAACTAATGTGGCCAATGTCCAGCACTGGATTATTAAAGGCTATTGAAGAATAGCTACTTTTTAGGATTTGTAGTACTGATGTAGTATCATGTTAAAACAGTATGTGTGCACTTAAGAAAAATACCTCGACACGTCTAATACATTAGCCTTCCGTATCGAGTCTACTACGAAACATGCTTATATTTTTCTATATACATACATCAGAGATAGCCAGAATCTCTTATATTACGACAAAAGAGAGACTCATTCACAGAAACACCACTCATAGCATATGATGTATATTTTCCAGTTTTTTTTACTATAACTTTACTGTGCCTAATGGAGAGTATGAATAGAATCCAAGAGTCACCATATTCATTGCGAATGCAGACAATGCAGTGTAGCGATCCTAACTATGGCGGCTTAGCAAGATGCTTTTTCACGCCCCTACACGGGGCGTGAAAGGCATGACAGCTATTGTGGTAGTGTAAGGCTCTCACATTTACCACGATAACTGTCACCCCTGTATCAATGGCCGACAGCACGGATGTTATCGCTTTAGGTTGATCTTCTGCGAGAGGGTAGCTGATTCAACACGAACACAATCACCACGAACGGGCCGACACGACTCATTCGTATTGAAATCAGCGTGACTCTACTACCTATTCATCAGTTTATGTATATATATATACATATAAATACTATCAAAATAAATATAACAGATAAATAAATAAATATAATGTAAAAAAAATGTATATTATGTATGTTGTGTTATTATGTTTATATAACATACACAACAACAATGACCTCGGAAGGTCGTTTAATGCGGGTAGCATAGAACTGACTGTTGCGAAAAACCCTAGGAGAAGTCTAGTGGTGGATATTTTCTGGCTAAGATGATGATGATGGTGATGATACAACAACCCAATAGATATAAGAAAAGAAGATAAATTCAATGCAAAATTAGCAATGCAGTATTGTGATTGCTATTATTCTCTGTAGTTATTTATACCATGTAAAAATATTCGCATATAACCTAAAAATTGTTTTCTGAATAAATATGTAAATAAGTTACAAGACATAATATATTATGTGTTAATTAAAAAGTAAAGTGTCATACACTCCCAATCTCATGTCTCCGAGCCATCTTCAACACCTCAGAATAATCCGGAGCACTCTACGAAATGGATCTTATTACTGAGCGCCCGTTAGTACCTAATATCCGTCGTCTACTCAATTAATGGCCTAATTAGGCGATTGAGAGGAACTGCCACGGTAATGGCATTTCGCTTTAAGATTACATTATCTTAACTCACTTATGTTACGCTTCAACTTTGATAAGCCAATAAATTAGTTGGGAAGAGGTAACGTCGTGACTTTAAAGCTAAATGGTTTCGAAGAGCGGTATGCGTTTTCATTTACGCAACGCATCGGCAATGAAAAATTACGCTTTTATAACACAGTTACCCACTGACAGAGGTCCTAGATAAGTTGATATTCTACAAACATGAACGTAAATTTTGAAAACTAACCGGAATGGTGTACTGCAACGCTAAGTCACGTGGTCAAAACAAAATATTAGCCCATATTACAAGAGAACAGACGCGTTAGCAGTTGTAGAAAGAGACTTGTCGCGAAACACTTGCATCTTGGATAAAGGGGCTGCTCATAACGACAGAAAATGATTCTAAATATTGTTTTAGCTCAACTCACTTCTAACTGTTTTTTTTTTTATTTTATCGTGTGGAAACCCTCTCGGGCCGTCAACCCACCGGGGTTTACGGCGGGGTGGTGTGTCGGAATTGGACCGACTAAAACCACACGGTGTGCCACTCTGCGCCTGACATAGGAGGTATCCGGGAACAGCTGTTATTACGACATCCAGAACTCACTTCTAACTGTGAGTTAATGTTAAATATCTTGTTTAGTGTGGTCCATCTATTCGTGTGTCTGTCAGGGAGAGGTATCTGGAGGTATCACTTATAGCGGTATGGATTCAAGCATCATACATACAAGAATTATTATACAAATACCTACATATATGTTAATTTAACTCTTTTTGTGTTTCATTCCCTTGAAAGAGGTTACACAGTGTAGCAATATTCGCTATCATCCTTCTATGATCTTCTCAAGATACCAGTATCGACACTGACGAACTTATTATATTATGATGGAGTTGAGATACCATTACATGTAATATGGACGTGTGCGTTAACGTTCCCCCTCTGTGTTTTACATTAAGCAGACATTGAAATCAAAGATTTAAGTGCTGTTAGTAAATACAAAACTGTTAAAGTAGTATTTTATATAAAAACACTTAAAATATATTATCTTGTAGTGGTCGACGATAAACGACGTAAAATTTTTTGCAGATTGTTAATATTTTATTAAATTTGAAACAAAACATTTACTGTAGAAACAAAGTCAAGGGCACAAAATCATTTTTTTATTTACTAATATAACATACAAAGTTTAATAAAAACTACTCAAATAAATTTTATATATTTTTTTAAAGACTAAAAATTCACGCTCTGTTTTCAATTCGATTGCATTTGTGCATTTAAATAGCTATTCGTGAAATATAAAGAAAAAATGTTACACCCAAGGAGAGAAACTCAAGTAGTCACAGTATTACAAAACACCATGAAGTCGGTGGACCTCTTATAAGAGTTTATTATTTTACTTCTCTAGGCTCTTAGCTATCACAATAATCTGTGAGTTCATTTGCTTACTTTATTACCGCCGACGCTGAAGTGACATCCATTTGTTAGAGTGCCCTGGATTATGCACAAGTACCACTCCGCGGTTCTTAGCAACGCACGGGGAAGTACATTTATATTGTGGGAGAGAACGCCAAGTCTATTAAAGCTGGTTTTCCTTTCGAATACATTCTGATAGGATTTGTATACACTTTTGGTTGGTTTGAAGAGTTACATCAAAAATTATTTAATATATTAAATTTAATAACAGGCTGTTACAGAAAAGTAGGTTTCAATTTTAGGAGCGTTATATGTGCCGTAAAAATAGTGGATTTAGTTGAAATAAAAATCTTCTGAACATAAATTATGAAAGGTATAAAACAATTCTAAGAAGCTATTTATATTAAAAAATTAAAATCAAAATATTGAGAGGCAGACCTTCTCTGTATTCCCTCGTATTATTAGTATTTTATGAAGCTTTTAATAATAATTAAAATTAAGATACCGAAAAGTCTCTAGATATTATAGAAAAACATATTTAAGGGGAGAAAAAAAATAAGACAGTATGAGCGTTGAATTTAAATTTTATGGAAAAACTTATCCGACCCTCTCGCAGGTCCGGAAGCCCTCTTTAAATAATAACCTGGCTAATGAGTAATGATACAAAAAAACCTTAATGAAAAATTCTCATTGAATATTTATAGGGTAAATATTAGAGACAGCTTTTAAAATGTAAAACGCAAATAGCTACACGAGATTACGAGTTGTAAGAAACGAATTGGAGCTTTGAACAAAATAACCATCCCTTATTTTTTTAGGTTTATATTTTTTGCCCTTTGAACTTAGCTGAAAACTGCTGCTCAAAGCATTTATACAAGTTAATTTATGGAAGCTTTTAAACTAATTTATAAACAGTTTTACAAATACATTTAAATCTATTTATTATTCTGATATTTTACTGAAACTTGTATTTTGTTACGACATAGGGCTGGTGGCTAGCAAACGTATACTGCAAAAATAAAAAATCATAGCGGGGTCAATCTATGGGGAGCAGTGATAATTTTTTAACATATTGAACCCCCTGTGATTCAAGGAGCACGTTAAGTCGTGTTAGTCCTCGGGGTCATAAGAATATCTATGGCAATTGTTACGGCTAGTTAAAAGTCAGAGAACAGTCTCTTTGCAGTCTTCTGATATGACCTAGTAAGTATTAGGTGGTATTTCAACCGAACCTCTACAACACATATGGATTGTGGAGGTTTGATGGCAATACAACCTAACAAATCAAAGTTCAGCCATACTACAATAGTAGATGTAGTAGACCCATCTTTGGGGAAAAAGTTAAGAGAAAGTGGTATTTGTTACAAATTAGTAGTGTTAAGAAATATTGTACTAGTAATCCTGTGTCAATCAGTCAATAAACCTAGATATATAAGTCCCCCCAAGGACAACCGATGTATAATAGCTAACTAAACAATATATTTTGCTAATTTACAAATAGCTTAAACCTTAAATAAGAAAAAAGTAGATACATATGGTGACCTATATATTTTACTTTTCACAGAAATGTCTTACTGTAGAAAAAATGTTAGAAAATTCAATTTATTTTCGTTTTAAATTAACATGAAAATAAAAATTTTAACTTTACACTGTATTCTATTGAAATTCTACCTTAAGAAAAATAATTTAATATAAAAATTTTGTTAGAGTAAATTTTGTATATTTTACTGTAGCCAATATTGTCATCATCAAAATATCATTATCTTACTATCTTTTTCTCAAATTTATTCGGGTCGGTGCAATAACTTTCTTTTTCTCTTGTTATTGACCACTCGACTTTCTTTTTCGAGAATGATGAAATGAAAATATCATTTTAATACAATTGTAGCTAGCCACCTGCCTGATACCTACGTACCTTGGGAATATAATCATACCTTATTGGCGTATTAATATAACATAAACAGTATTGAATATTTGACAAGTTCAGAACAGCCAAGGTTCTTTCCATGTCTTTTTAAAAATAATAAAAAAAACCATTAGCTTATCCTAACGTTCCCCAAGTTAGAAAAAATCAAAAACAAAAAATAGACGATTTAAATTCTAAATTTGAGTATTTTATAACATTACAAATAAATAAGTCTTATACAAGTAATATTTAGCGGAAACTCGGTCCTCTTTAACACCCAGACACTCGAAAAAATCTTCTTCTTCTTAACAAAACTACATTTTATTTCATTGCAAACTTTTCACTTATTTATTATTTATTTTTAATAAACAATTTATCTCATTGTCCATATATCCACAACATATGTCAACCAATTGTGTCAAAGTCACATTTGAAGAAAAAGACTATGTAACATTACGCACCCAGTCAAATGTGAGTCCTTTAAAGGTTTAGTACATTTGGCAAGTATTCCGTGCACGTAACAAACATTCCCAAAGTCGTACCATTTGTCAAACGTAATGTAGGGCATTTGTATGATGTATCATCTTACAACGACTGGATGATGTGATGCTACATTATGGCTGAATAACTTAACTAATGTTGAATACTTCTTAGTCCACTATAAAGGTATACATTTTATTTATTTATTTCTCCATGTGGTGACCGATGAAGAATACAGTGTGTCACTACCCCTATTCTTTCATGGGATGTAACAGACGATTAAGGAAACAAAATGTGCCAGAAATGTATAAAATTAGTGGTTTAATTTAAAAAAAAAATAAGTAAGAAAAAAATATTATAAGTACGACTGTGTACATGCATTAACTGGCAAATTTCAAACGCTTAAGTTAAGCGAGCTCATTTAATCCAATTTTAGAAATGTGCCAAAACAAACTTAGACCTTGTGAAATTCTCCAAAAATATGTGAAGGTATAAATTTATTGAAAAGTAATAAAGAAAAAAAATACCTCAACCAAATATTTTCAAATTTGCATAGTATTAGCACAAATCTCGTCAGCTAATACTTTATGGTCTTGGAGTGTATCCAACACCTCTGTTTGCTTATTCAATGTACACCAATATTCGAATATTCCAAAAGTTATGCTTCAAACATGATCGGTAATATGCGTTCGGATATTTACTGCAACAGAGATTCGATAAATATAAATTTATCCTAAGAAATTCTTGATAAGAGATTGATGGTAACGGATTAAGAATACATAGTGTTACCACCCCTATTCATCCCGTGGGTATCGTAAAAGGCGACTAAGGGAACAAAGTATGCAAGACAACATCATTACAAAGAGAAGGAAAAACTTAAAACAAACTCTATTCCAACCCGTCTGGCCAGCGTGGTATAGTAGGTCAAAACCTCCTTACTAAGGAGAGGCCTATGTCCAGTAGTGGACTGTAAAAGGCTGTTGATGAATAATATTATATATATATATATTATATTACTTTTTATGTCAACAAGAAGTCTCTAGTTCAAAGCTCGACAGTGTGATTGTGACTGCCAAGTTGCAGGCGTTGGTAGGCGCCGATCGTCACTGTCCTACAGGTCACCCCTTTGCTCGCTTGGCCTCTATAAAATAAAAAAAAACTACTAGCTCTATTAAAAATTCCAAGTTTACGAAAATGGCAACATCCAAATATTTATTATTGTTCCAAAAGCGATACGCTCCAAGCGCTATCTAAATGTTATTAAGGAAATATGCAGAGAATTTTTCATTAAAAAATGTCTATACACTATTATTTGAAAACATTAAGATATTCTGGTTAAGGAATTCGTAGATTGCTTGTATTTGTCGGCTATACGTTGTGGTTTATTCATCATTCTTGTTGGAAACACGCCCATTCTCAATAAACTGCTGATAAAACTCGGGCCAGAGTGGACACATTTTGTTCTGTGGTCTTACTGCTAAACGCTGTCCAAGGTTTAAGCTATAAACGTTTTTTTTTAATTGGTTTGGATATTCTTTTAGACTATGACTGTTACTCTTTTGTGTATTACGTCAGTGGACAGAAAGTCAGAACTCAAAACTGTGAACATTTAACTGAACTAAAAATGTGATAAAATTTATCCATAACCTTCGATACAATGTTTCGTGGCTAGAATGAAAATTTTATTATCAATTTCTGCAACAATATTGCAAAAATCTAATTAATTTTACTTTTCCTTTCTTAAAAAAGACAACGCTCTCTTTATAAATATACACTGCATCTCGGAGGATTTTACAAGTATACAGGAAACGGGCACAAAGAACTCCAAACAATAATTTGTTTATCACACAAATTGCTGTCCCATGTGGGATTGGAACCCACAATGCTCAGCACAGTTGAAAGTGGTGTGGCGACCACTTAAAGCACTATGCCATCCGTACAACCATTAAATTTCTTAATTATTATTATCAATAATTATGTCTTTAAATTGTTCAGATACAGTAAAACGTTGTTATATTTCTAATTCGCTGCTGACTTGCAGCTTAGACTTCAATAACAAACTTATTGCTTTTCCCGATGTGAAAACTTGAGATTTCCTTCTTTTTATTTTGAAGGCGAACTTGGTTTACTGACTTTAATGAGGCTGATGAATCGTTTATACTTAATAGTACTAAGTAAAGTGCTCGTCAGAATCGATAATGAGCTCCAAGAGCAAACTGGAAACTTTAGTCCAAGCTTGCAGATCGACTGCTAAAAATATTTTACTCAAAATATACCCTTAGACCTCTTGTTACCTTTGTTACCTTTTAATATTTGCTTTATATTCACAGTTATTATGTTACGACTCCAAGCTTGTTCCTAGGTTGTCGACCTGGTAGAAAAAGTTCATGTAGATCTCTCATCCGTTTGGTCGATAGAGAATAGCACCATAAACCCCTGTGGTGTTGTTCTCTATGATCAAACTAACAAATATCATCATCATCATCAACAGCTGATGCACTGCTGGTTATTGGCTTCTCCTTGGACAGAAAAGTTTGGCCTACTATACTACGCCGGCCAGATAGACTGTGTTTTACCGTGGCCGCAAATTTCTGCGAAGTTGTAAATTCGCAGAAGGCAGCGGCGGAAGAGACCTGGAAGACGATCTCCACTCGGTCCGACAGTGGCCAGCCGCGAGGAGGTGATATTTGCGTGTGCCGTACGTTGTCTAAATAGACAGTTCACCCGAAAGTGATGCCCGCAGTAGCAGTTAAGCGTTAACAGCAAGTCACAGAGTGGCATACCGTATAATTTTAGTCGGTACAATTTCGACACACAATTGCGCTACAATCCCCGGTTGTGTGACCGCTTATGGGAGCTGCCACACGTTAAAAAAAAAGGATTTGTTTAAAGTTTTCTTTTTCTTTAAAGTGCTTACTTCTTACGATATCCGCGGAATGAACGGGGTTGGTGACATTCCACATTCTTAATGCATAACCACTCGGCATAAACGTTTACGACATTTAACACTTATACAAATTCGATGTAATTTATCTATCTATGAAAAACTACTTCAATATTTTTATTTTGAACATATACGTCTTTGTAACGTTATCAAATAGTGGTTGATAAATAAAACTTATTTTAGTAACAATACTATATTAAAAAACAAATACACTTTTTTTTCTAACACATATTTTATTAATAATATTGTCAAGCACTTTATCTAGCAACAGGGAAATTACCTTAAACCAATAGTTGTTCTTAGTAATATAAATAATATTTTTCATGATTCTCACGTAAAAACATATCTGAAAGTATTTACGATATGTTTGATAACATCCGAACCTCCGAGGCGTAAAACATGCTTAACTGAGTGTATAAGTCCTGATTGCGATCGAAACGCTGATGAGTGCTTGTTCCGTTTTCTTCCAAGTATGTTACATATAGAAATATTTAATCGACTGTAATACTAATAAATATTGTATTTATTTTACTGAGTAAAACGTAAAAGAATTTATTGCGGCGAACATTTATCTATGATAGTTTTTGCTAATATGTAATATTTGACTGCACGATTGGCCTAGTGGTTTAAGCGGTCGCCACGCCGCTCTCCACTTCGCTGAGTGTTGTGGGTTCAAATCCTGCATGGGACAACACTTTGTGCGATCCACAAATTGTAGTGCTGAGTCTGGATGTTCTTTGTCTCCGTTTCTTGTATGTTTGTAAAATCCCTCGCGACACAGGATTTATTCCTGATGTGGACGTTGTCTTTTTCTAAAAAAAAATGTATGAAGAATATGTTGTGGAATATCTAGGTATACACATCCCTAAAAAAAAATTTCTTGCACTTGTGGCCTACAAATTAACATCAACAAAAGAAATTATGTAAGAAAAAGGAAATCTCAAAAAACCCGAATAGCTACATAAATTGGTTATAGTACAACTGAAACTTTTCATTGCTTACTACATATGACACTATCAAGTTCGTGGCTGTTGGAACAACTCCAAGCGAAGGCTCAGTTACTAAATTATTAGACAATCTAATTACACAGCTAACTTCTTGAAGATAGGGTTCATATTTCTTTAAAAGATTTACAGAATAGCACAACTGTACTAGTTATTTTTTTAAACCAAAAAGCTTGATTTGGAATCATGTCCTGAAGGTTTCATATAAACGTAATTGGAGGTAGTATATATATAATAAGTTGTAGGTCGCTCGTATATTCCCGAAATGGTAGTCTGTATTTAAAGCAGTTTACTCTGAAACTATTTCAAATTCACAAAAAATGTTGTAATAGATAGCAAAATAATTCAGTAAACAAAATTTTATTTTTAAGAATTAAGTTATTTTAGACAGTAGTTTTGATTGAAAATAAATAAGTAGATGGCTATTCATTTGTTTATCAACCGCAGTAAACGTAGCAGTCAACATCTTTTACTCATTACATAGAATTTATAATACTCTGCATAAGGTGTTTAAATTTCTGGCATATTTTAAAAGATTATGAGAGGCATATGTCGTGAAAAACATCAAATTTCGATATTTTATCTAAAATATCGATGAAAACCGAGCTCTACGGTAGTAAGCTTACCACTGAGTTTATAAATAGTTCTTCTAACACACTATAGTATAATAATAATAACCTATTGATTCATAATTATAATGTTAACTCAAAATTTAACAACAAATTGAACTCGTAGATTATGCTAGGATGTTAACAAATGTAAAATGCAAATAACAAACACGCGCCACGGTCGGTAGTGGCAGTTGTTTTACCGCGGTCACAACCTTCTGCGAAAACTTAATTTCGCGGCAGGAGGCGGCGGAGAAAGCCCGGGAGGACAATCACCACTTGGACCCAATTCGCCGCCGGCGAACCGGGTGGTGGAGGTGCGCGTACCAGCGCCTCATACCGCGTTGAGTGTGGCCGCAGGTGGACGGGACGGGTTTTCGCTTCCATTCGCTACAGTGCCAGCCGCGAAGAGGCGTGTACCGTATGTCGCCTAAATAGAGACCTTTACCGCAGATGGCACCAGCGGGAGTGGGCAGGCACTAGAAGGGATCTGAATGTCGTAATAGCAGCTGTTCCCGGATCCCTCCTATGTCAGGCGCAGAGTGGCACACCGTGTGGTTTAAGTCGTTCCGATTCTGACACACCACCCTGCCATAAACCCCGGTGGAGTGACGGCCCGAGGGGGTTTCCACGCGTTAAAAGAAAAAAAGAATGCTAATAAATCAAACCAGATGTAACCAGAGCCCTCGCTAAGTCATGAAATATTTTTTTAAAAACCCGGTTTACGTTTTTGACATAGCTTTGATATCATAATAAGTAACGTTAAAGCTTACAGACTCCTGTTGTATTTTAGTAGTGCACAGAAATTATTTAAAGTTAATGAACATAGATCGAGAAATTTTAGTATAATATGATAATACCACAGCACTTCCTACAACAGTTATTTATTGATAAAATATGGCTTGGATAGCATAACATAAATTCTAAAGGTAACTCAATACGAAACAAATATTAAAGTTCATTTACAAATTTTAATCACAAATGATATTATCAACTTAGCTAATAAGTTTTACCTCAAAACATTATTGTATAATATTTAAACAAGAACAAAATTATCGCAACCCTTACAGTAAATTAACAAACCCTAAAATTAATATAAACAATAATAGAACTAAACCAAAACATAACAAACTATCCCTAATTCCATGAATCTGTGTCAGAGAAAATTTTGTACAAACCAAACGGTCTATTATTGTGTATGTTATTTGAGGCCAGATAACCATACAAATTATTATAATTAGATTTCATCCCATATAAACTTGGAATGTAGTATCCATAATTGGATAGAAAAACAGCGAGCAATGGGTCCACAGGCAAGTGATTTAAGCTGTTATATCTATGGTGAAAATGCGAGATTTCTGGTCTAAAAGAAATTTTAACTTTACGCTGACGAGACAAGTCATAATTTGGTAGTTGGTCATCCGTTTTAATTTTATATTTAGAGAGTATGTTAATTAGTGCTGAACTGAAGTTTAGATTTTGGGAGGCTGGGGGTGAATAATCATATCCAAAGCTTTCTTCCAAATTATTTTGTTCTGTATCCTTATCATTGATCTCTTCTTCTACTTCATAACTCTTAGCCCTATTGGTTGTAATTTTACCACCAACGTCGTGTTCCAAAACATTATCATATTTCTTTGCACTTGCTTGAACAAGGAAATTGTTATTTATCTTATCAAGGCGCTCTATAATTTGCTTTGCTTTTCTCAAAGGTTGAGTAACGTTACGTATGTTTTTGTTATTTTCAACTGTTGTTTTATCATCCATTTTAACTGATGCTGCAAATCCCAAAAGTGAATCTGCAGAAGCATTGATATTTTTGGTTGGTTCCCTTTCTTTTTCTTGGTCATTTTGTGATTTTATTATTTTAATAATATTATTGGTATGTGATTTCAAACGAGTGTCAATAAAATTCATTTGTTTATATACACGATCGCTAGTTATTGGTATCCAGCCATCAGATGAAATTATATATTCCGCAGCAGTGCAAGTGACGCAGATCTGAAAAATATATTTAAAATATTTTCAAGTCTTACTAAAAATTAAAATATTCTTTTAGAAATTAAAATACGTACGTATTTTATGTTTAAATAATATTTTAGGGGGTTGTTTTTGGAAAAAACGTAATTTTTAGCTGTCCTAGAGTTTTTACATACTCAATATAAATTAATAAAAAATGCAAGAATATTGTACATATTTTTTTTACACTACGTGCACGGTAATGAACGTGATCATGTAATAGGTATTCCATTACAGTAAACTTTCTGTAGTTTGAATCAGGTTATACAGTCATATATTTGCAACTAAAAACTTGTAAAATATTCCAAATAATAGCACAACAGTGGACAAATAGAAAATTCTGTAGCACAGTTTTGAAATTCAACTCAACATATTCTTAACATAAAATTTTACTAATGAAATGGGTGATTTAATGAAAACAATCATATTAAAATCAATTTCTAAGGATGAAGTAAGAGTTATAATGAAAGTAATAGTTTATTTATTGATCCTCTATCTCAAAGGTACAAGCTATTATCACATCTCTCTCCAAGTGTATGCACCTGTTTGTGTATATACTACATACGGAGAGATATTTTAACTAAGCGAGAACTTAACCAACTAACCACTCTTGGATTCTACTCATGCTTGCTACCAGGCAGAGTAGAGTCACTTTGGTAAGTATTTATAAAAAAAGACAAAAACTATCCGAAGAAAACACCAAATTGTATCCATAACAAGCCTAAAATTACATAAAGTAACGTAATACCTGTTTTATTTTTCCATTTACTTTGAATCCTCCTTTGTATCTACATAATTAAAGCAGCATGTGATACTTCTATTCATAAATACACTAAACATTTGTCATAAACTTAAAAGCTACAATGGACAAATATAAAGTCAGACCTCTCAAAATAGAGTGAAGATACTTACAGCAAATAAGACGAAGCCCCAAGTTCCTACCATGTCACCACTTAGACCGAGAGCTCACGAGCAACTCCTGTTCAGGTATGATGCTTTGTGCATCTAGAACACTGTGTAAAGGCTTAGTTACACAAGAAAGTGGAAGATTTTATGAGCCATTGTTTTGTTAAGTGTTAGGGCAAGTCGAATGGTCTATTTAAATGCAATACATTATGGGTTTAGCTTCTTTAAAATGTATAAGGAGGTATTCACACAGGTTTTTTTTTTAATTAATAAGAAGTTGAGTAGAATAAAACTAAGTAATATTATTATGTAGTGAGTAAAACATCTTGCAGTTTCGCTCTTTGATAAAGAAAGGTCCAAAACAGGTTTCACAGTTACATATATAACTCTACAAAGTCGTATATCCTTGATAAATAAACATTAAAAGGGGAATTATTACTTGATATGATTTTCCAAATTTATGTTCCCGACTAAATGAACAGTAACGCAGATGTGTTTTGTATGGCTAATGTGTAAAAACAAAAGCAGAAAATAAATTAATGTTGAACCTGTGACGCATTGTATTTAGTAATGAAATCTCAATAAAAATCTTAATCTCCTTAACTGATATGGTACATTTTGTACAGACCGCATGGTTAGTGGTTTAAGCGGTCGCCACACCACTCTCTTTTGCGATGAGTGTCATGAGTTCAAACCCCACACGGGACAACACATTATGTGATCCACAAATTATTGTTCTGAGTCTGGGTTTTCCTTGTGTTCATTTATTGTATGTAGTCCCCCGCGTTGTCTTAAAAAAAAATAGTATGTCTTATGTAGAAAAGCGTAGAAAGGTAAATTTACAAAAAAAATATGTGTAAGAAACATACATTTTTGAAAAAAAAAACCGTATAAAACTGTGTCCGATATATATGTTGATCCATCGAGGTACAAGAGACCACACAGTACGATAGTTCAAATAATACGGAGTAATAAAATGAACCAAGACGTTTCGTTCTATACATATCACACAGCACGTTCAAAATTTGAACAAATAAAATTAAAACAATATAAATGTCAATTCAGAATGTGAACTCCGCTTAACCCGTCCACAAACGCTCTCAGTGTACAAGGATTTTCTCATCTTAATTGCTTCTTTGCACCACTCAGTGGGACAAGGAATTGCTTTCAACCGCTTACCACAATCGCACCCACCTTTACATTCTCGCTTTGTTTGTACAATTAAACGATATGTTTTATTTTTCTGCATTCTTAATGACCAAATCATTAGAGGTATTTGAGTTAAGAGATAAATGTTCATATTTGGTTGCGTCGTGAGATTAAGTTATATGTAATAAATTAAAAATAAACCTGAGCTTCCCTCGTCAACAAAATGTTGTTTAGCAAAACCATTAACATGCAATTAATCTATTTTCATAGTGCGAAAGTTTAATCAATTTTAAGGAAAGAGTAAGGAAGTAAGTTCTTAATTTGTTAGTTTTTAGGCAAATGATTTGGTTGTTTAGTAGAACGTATTTCCTATCTGGTCACATTTGAATTTGATGTACCATATCGAAAAAGTTTGAAAATTAAGGAATAACAAATACAATTTCTTGCACAGAAAGAATTGATATAAACTAGTAGAACTAAATTTTCTTTTAATGCACACCTAATTTTCCATTAGTTTATTAAGAAGTACATGCGACGACAATAGGCTGTACCTTTTTTACGAAAGTGATACTTAAATTATATTCTGCAGTATGTGAGCGTTTAATTAATTGTTAATCTTCTCAAGCAAATTCACACGAGTGTACGTTAGATTTTCAATATCAAAATTCATCTCAATACATGCATTTTGTACATACCATAACAATCAAACAAAACCTGTTAAAAATATTTTCGACTGCGGTCTCCGCACCCGTGCCGTTGGACAAATTTATCTAATTAAGCACCGTTAAAACTCTGCGCCAACTTCAATTATACCTACCTCCAACAGATCTGAGTGAAATCTCTTAATTTGCACAAGTTATTAGTACCTGTTATAAGCGAAGACGAAAGCTTCTTAAATTGCTGTTCGTGTGTCTTGTTAAGATAATTTATTTTTCTTTTAGATAGACGCGGAAAACTGCGCTCAGTTCATTTTTTTACTCTTGGATTTCAATTTTTTGTGATTATGATAATAATGATATAATAATGTTTCCGACATCTGACACGCAACGGCAGCTGGTCCAGCGGAAAACGAAGCAGAGGCTGTGAAGGATTCCATATGATTAAAAGTAGGATGGTCAAGTGTAGATTTTATGTTAACTTGGTTAGTATAACTTGTGTTACCTTCTTTGATTTGGTTGACTAATAATGCTTCTAGATGCCATCAAAAATAATACTTATTAAAGTGCCAATTGTCATTTATTTATTTAACCCCTGCCTACATGACCTATGAAAGCAGTGAAAGAAAAATTTAGTTTTGACACAAATATATTGACATATCTTGTATTGCTTTTCTTTTCGAACATAAACTAGATCATTTTCATTGAAAAGCATCCATAGTCATAAAATTTACGTGCTTGGAAGTGCGTAAAAGCAAGAAGTGACCATTACATAAAAATCTAAAGAAATAAGCAGTATTATATACGAAGCCAAATATTGATTTAACAAAAAATACCTCTAAAATCGAATGAAAATAAAAATATTATACAAAAATAATACTTTTATTTTCATTCGACTTTAGAGGTATTTTTTGTAATACGAAAACAATCTAGTTACCCTATCTTCGATGCTTCAAAGAGTACATAATGACTTTTCTATCACGTAATTTGGGACATTCGTACTATAACTTATCACTGGTAAAAGTTTCATCGAATATATGCTCACCAAACCGGCGTGGTTCAAATGATTCCAATTCATTTTTAAACAGATGACTTATAATGACTAAAAATTACATCACGTGTAACAATGAAATGTTTAAGATGGTTTGATTATTATTTTTAATTTAATGATTATTAGAAAAAAGTTTCCAAAACCATTAATGACTTGATACGCGGTAAGGGGTTAATTTACAGTATTATTTTGTTACTTGATCATCACCATGTATTTACTAAAGGGTAAAATAATTACAATTTACTACGTTTTTAATAAGAACAAAATCAATTCGAATGTCAAATAGTAAAAATACTTTGTATTCTAATGTAGATATTTGAATAAACACATGTAAATGACAAATGAATTGGAAGCCCTTTCGAACATGACACCTGGATATCTTGATGTCTCATAATCACCCTTCATTTCATCGGTTCTCGCCGCGTCACGCGTTACGCGTCACCCTCATCAATCTTGTGCGACAATGATTGATCACTTTTATAATATTCAGTTTTCACATTTTTCTCCTTAGCTGTACCTACTTGAATTTTGACAACAGACATTTGTGGGAAACAAAAAATTATGAAATGTTCAAGGAAAATTCATCTTTTCTATGTACAACGTTAATCTTAGTTATTACGAAACCTGAAAATAATTTATTCAGAATCAGCAATAGAAACGATCTTAATTGTTTTTCAGTCATATTATATTTTATCCCAAACGTCTATCAATAAAACAGGACACACTATTTCATTGATAAGAAATCACATATTTTCTTAAAGAACTATGCAAAAGACGACCGGCATACAGGACGATACATAATTATTCATGCATTTATTTCCGTATCCTCTTCGGGGTAATCAGAGACATTTTAAATATCCACTTTTGGTCATTTTCATTTAGCCATCATTCGGGTTACAGAGTGCAAGCTAATAGCTTTATTTGTGTGTTTTTACCGTTTTCATCGAAGTAATACCGCAATGTTTTGCGTTTCTTTCGGGCAACGTTCTAAGAAAACATACAAAAAAATACACTTGAAATTGAGAACATACATTTACATTTTGGAAGTGGGTTAAAAAAACAATCAACAATTATTTTATAATGTAAGTGTGTTATATTAATTTGCATTTTATATCTTAACACACATTCTTATATTTTTTTTTTGATGTTTATTGTATTACATATAACATTTTATTTTGTATTGTACTTTATTATTGTTATTTTTGTTCGCTTTGTAATTTATGGCCTATGAATAAATTAATTTCGTTCATTCATATCACAAAAATCATAAATACACTGTACAAGAAAGTGTTTGAAAAATAATACTTTATACTTTGGTTCAGCGCCATCTGTGATAATATTTAGTATTAATGAGACTCTATTTGAAACTTTAGCTGCTGGGTTTCAATTCAGTTTCCGAAACTTAGTAAAGATGGCGGTAGTGTATGCTTTTTACATAAAGTAGACACGAAACAGAACTAAATAAAGTTTGTAGTGCGTTACAGATTATACAGATGTCCACTCACCTCCACCTCGTCTACCACCGATTGGCAAAAATTAACATCATTATCCTTTAATAGCCTACTGCAAGATAAATCTCTCCTTCCTCTACGTTTTCTAAACGGGTTCCTTGATTCTATTTCAAGTTTACCTTATCTTTGCGCTGCTGTTGTCCTGTGTCGTTTGTTCCCTTGGCCGACTCTTATCACATCAAAAGGATGAATAGATGTGGTGCAGTAACACTTATTACTTTTAATCTGTCACAACATTGAATGTTAGGAGTGAGACTCATTAAAACACACTGTTTGTATTGAACAAACACGACATAGTGGAGTGGCGCATTTTTTTGACTGTAGATTGGACTAGAAATTAAGCTTTTGTGTCCGATTAGAAAAATATCTACACAAAGATTTCGTACATAATTATTTAGGGTTACAAGTGAAAATATAGAAATATATCAAATAAAATACTTCTTTAAATGGTGGTTACATCTACACATGGCAATACTAACTTCAACTCGACTGTCCTTATGATTTAATTGAGTTTCTGACACTAATCTACATAGATATTACTAAAAAACTACTCTGAGCAGATACAGAACAAATAGTGATAATTAGAAATGTATCTATCCCGGGTTTAAATCGAATCTCTGCGCTCAAGATCTCTCTGTTCAGCAGTTAAAATCTCTAACCACTAGACAAAAATACCTACCAATCAGTCAATCAATCAACCTATCGCCGTCCATTGCTGAACGAAGGTGTCCACCAAGGAACGCCAATCATCCCGGTCTTGGGCAATTCGCATCCATCCGCTGCCAGCTACCTTCTTCAAATCGTCGCTCCATCGCTCCGCAGGGCGCCCTACACTGCATTTGCCCAGTCGTGGTATCCACTCTAGTACACTTTAGCTCCAGCGACCATCGGTTCGTCTGGAGACATGGCCAGCCCGTTTCCACTTCAGCATACTGATTCTCCGTACGATGTCAGTTACTCTAGTTCTCTGTCGAATCTCGAACCAATCAGTCTAAAAGTTTATTTATAAAGCATTTCACTAGGACGCATAGTGTGGGCCACTGTACTGCATTGTCAGCATTTGCAATGAGTATAGTGGACACAACTGTTCTATTTATATTAAGTGCCTGCCAAAGTGACTCTACTCGACCTGATGGAAAGCATGAATAGAATCCAAGAGTTGTGGTCACCATACTCATTGCAAATGCAAAAAAAGCAGTATGGTGACCCACACTATGGCGGCCTTGTGAGATGCTTTTCTTACACCCCGCTTGGGGACGTAAAAGGCATGACAGTCATCGTGACAGTATAAAGCTTACACAGTTACCACGATAACTGCCACCCCTGCAGCAATGGGCCTCCGGTTTCACACTCACCAACGAAACACGACAACTCAGATACTGGCACTTTAGGTTGGTCTTCTGTGAGAGGGTAGTACTGCCCCGGTCGAGGCGGCCCGCTCGTGCTGAAATCAGCGTGGCTCTACTACCTAGTAAAGGTATCCATCCATCAGGCAGAATAGAGACACTTTGACAAGGTCTTAAAAAAGTGAAATCAAATGAAATAGAGTACAAGCTTACACTGCCTGTAACTAGCACTAGTTATCAAGCCAACACAACGTATTAGGTATCACTCGAAGTAACAGGTAAGGTTACACATAACACATAAGGTAACTCGTAAACCAGACCGGTTGTTAGTTCGTCTGCACGTGTTATGCGTTACAACGTCTTCACTTTCACTGGCAATAAACTAAGAATATAAACAGATGTGGTAATTAACAAAATAATTATTTTGTACCGCTGTAATCTGACTCCAGTTGTTTTTTCTTTATGACAGCAGTTAAAAATACGACTTCATCAGGTTATAAGCGGTTATACTAGTTTTTTACAATAAAGATTATGCAAATAGCTTGTTACCAACATATAATTTGATAGCTTTTGCCTTCACTTCATTCGCAAAATTATCAACTTCTGCAGTCAAATTTTTATATGGTAAAAAGTAGTTTATGACAAAAATCATACTCTTATTTAAACCTTCGTATTTAAAATAGCAGTACCGTATCCACAGTTTACTGGTAGCTTCAAGTATCTGTCCACTAATCCCGTAGATACTGAACGAGGTTTGATATTAAACGTCTGCCATTAGCCATTCATAAAAACTCTCTCACTCTTTGTTACACAGCTTCACCAACAAGTATTTCACCACAAATATGGTAATGGGAGTTTCTAAAGCGGAGAGTTCTTTGACCGGCCTCACGTGAAGTCCTAGCGTATCGTTAAGTATAATTATTTATCTCTATACTAGATTTTTTTATTTAATATATTATACTATATGAAGTTAGGGATACTATTATAATACGGTCATTAGTATAACTAGTGGATGAAAACAAAAATGTGATGAAACTAATAATTATTTAGGAAATTTGCATGATTTATAAGTATCCTTTGGATTGCTTGACTTTTTGGTCTTAACCAAGTTTTATTTAGCATGTTAACTTTTGAAATAATGAATTGAAAAGTTTGAAACGGGCGACCTTAAAGTTCTTAATAATGTCGTGATATTCACAGTTACTATACATAAACAGAAACAAAACAGAATTTATTTTCAAGCTTAACCACGTTACCATGTGAATTTTGCGATATTTTGAATATAACGTTGCCGAATCTTTGAATCTACTATTTGCCTGTCTATTGAAGTTAATCCACAAGTTATACACAAACACCTTGTCTAGTCCAACCTTCCACCGACAATTAGGGCTGAACTGGATGATGAAACGGATTCCTTACCAACGGCTTTATGATATCTCAAACTAAGCTGTCTAAACTTAAACTAAATCGTCTTTATGACCTAATTTTATCGCGGACAGTCTATATAAATATTATGGAAAAAAAATTACTATGATAATAATAATATAATAATAATTTTTCATTTAAAATCAATTTTACATACAATTTTACTTACAATAAACAGCAAACATTCAGGGCACAAATGGTAGTCGAACTCTGGCACCCATGATAAGATTTAACTTATGTTATGGATACCAGGGCTCCCTCGTAAGTTAAAAACAACATTGTCTACGTATTTATAACTATAAAGCGAAAGCACAAAATAATATTGTCGACCAAATCAGATTTAAAATTCAAATAAGTTATAATAAAATATAAGCACATATAGAACAAATAGTGCTAATTAGACAATTGTTTATCCCGGGTTTAAATCGAATCTTTGTTGACAAGAAGGTGTCAAAAGAAAGAACAGTCACAATAACGAAGCACGAGATCAAAACGACAATCAATCAGTCACAAAGTTATCAAACCTTCTTCAACATGAAGTATTATATATCACAGGTTATACGTAAGGTTGTATGCAACTATTGCAGGTGTTTATAAGCTGTACTATGGGCTGGCTCCACCAGAGTGATGCCATGGCCTATGTCGTTCATGATAGAGCATGCCTGTCCCACGAATAAATTATTTATGTTGCTAATTCGCATATTAATACATTAAGATTTAGATAAGACTGCGTTACGCTTCCTGACCTTCTCTCAGATTAGTTTTATATGTATTTGCAACACATTAAGGACTCATTTAAAACGGTTATAAATCAATAATGATATATATGACATTTAACAAATCTAGCTCTTGACATTAAGACCCCAAGAGCATCCGGAATTTAGATTTTTCTATATTTTAAAGTCTCACGATATATTAGGTGTTTTTTCCGTTTTCTTTATTATATAGAAGTTAATATCTCAATTGGAATAGCTACTATATGCGTAATATCAAATCATAATTAAATAAATAATCTTTCAAAAGAATATACGCTTTTATCACTTGTCCAATTAAAAAGTAGAAAATAAATTTATGTAAATTGAAAAAAAAAATATTAACAGGATGAACAGACAAAATTATTAAGTTATTGTACTGTCAACGGTTGTCAGTCGGACCTTTGGAAGTGGCTGTAATTTACGTTCAAAGATTCCATTTCACAAATTCCATTCTGATTCCATTCCACACATAGATTAAGCTAATAAAAGCGCTCTAAAAAAATTATATTTACTGCTAGGATCACTGATTATCCTGGAAAGAGTTTCCTTGTAATTGAGAATGACTTGGAAAGGTATATACCGATATGCAAATTGTGCAAATGGATATGTCAACATTGCCGGGAAAACGTCTGATAACACACCGGAAAGGCTAACTACCTTTCTATGGCATAACTGGAAACTAGATCTATTAGATCAACTTGGGGCTATGGAAATGATCAGTTCAATGAAAGTGGAAGTAATTTCTCTTGAATAAATATAGGGAGTTTTAGACTCAACCGATTCCTGATATGATTGCGAATTTACAAAGAATAAACAAATCATTTTTCATTGATTTTATTCCATAATCAAGTCTAGTCTGGTCATCGTATGTATGCTGGCTACAAATGCCGTGACCACTCAAAAATTTTGTTTACTTTAACAGTCTATGCCCGCCTTTAAAGATTCATAACGCGTTGCTTTGTAACCCTTTTTTCTTTTTTTTTTTTTTTTAACGTGTGGAAACCCCCTCGGGCCGTCACCCCACCGGGGTTTACGGCGGGGTGGTGTGTCGGAATCGGACCGACTAAAACCACACGGTGTGTCACTCTGCGCCTGACATAGGAGGGATCCGGGAACAGCTGTTATTACGACATCCAGATCCTTCCTAGCGCCTGCCCGCTCATGCGGGCACCATCTGCGGATAAAACTCTCCTTTTAGGCGACGTACGGCACACGCGGACGTCGCCTCCTCGCGGCTGGCCACCATAGCGGATGGAGGGGAAAACCCGTCCCGTCCACCCGCGGCCACACTCAAGGCGGCATGAGGCGCTGGTACGCGCGCCTCCGCCGCCCGGTTCGCCGGCGGCGAATTGGGTCCGAGTGAAGGTCGTCCTCCCGGGCCTTCTCCGCCGCCTACTTCCGTGAAATTATGTCTTCGCAGAAGGTTGCGACCGCGGTAAAACAACTGTCGCTACCGACCATGGAGCGTATTACGGCCGGTAGCGAGAGATTTCCTCCAATAACTGCAGTGAGGACCCCACGCTGCGCCGCCCAGGCGGAACAAACCGCAAGCGTGTGCTGAGCCGAGTCCTCACTGCACTCGCAGTGGTGACAGGCGGGACTCAATTCCCTCCTGGCGACCGAGTGCAGATACTTCCCGAAGCAACCGTGCCCGGAAAGAACCTGCGTCAGTCGGAAGGAAAGGGTCCCGTGTTGCCGCCCTGCCCACTCGGCGATGACCGGCTGGAGAGCCTCCACGGCGGCAAAGCCAGCACGTGGAGTCTCCAGCCGGGACGACCAACGAGCCATCGTGGTTCGACGAGCGGCCTCTCGCCACTCGCGTATCTCTTCGGGCGGGGGCCGAATGCCACTACCCACCCGAAAGTTGCCGTTCGCCGATAAACTTCAGCGAGCACTTCCGCCTCCAAATCCCACGGGGGAGTTCCGGCTAACGCGCACGCCGCCTCCGTCGATATAGTGCGGTAACCGCGTATGGCTCTAACCGCCAATATCCTCTGAGGACGCCAGAGGCGAACCCTATTCTGGGCGGTCAGAGCCGCCGCCCACACCGGTGCACCATAAAGCGCCATTGACCGGACAACCCCCGCGTAAAGCCGTCTCGTCGCGACGCTGGCTCCACCCAAATTGGGCAAAAGTCGCCCAAGGGCAGAAGCAGCGCCGACCAGCTTTGGAGAAAGCTGTCGGAAGTGCTCGTCGAAGAGCCACCTGCCGTCAAGGATCAAGCCCAGATACTCCAACTGGGCTTGAACCGGTACGAGGACCGAATTGACTATGATGGAGGAGCCGGAGGGCGGACCACGACGGGGCCCATGGAACAAAAGGGCTTCCGTCTTATCTAGGGCCACCCGTAAACCCAGCGCCTCAATACGCCCGACCACCAGAGAGACTCCCGTGGTGTCTAGGCGCGCCACCTCTTGAAAGTTCGCTCCCCGGGCCAATGTGTCATCGGCGTAACAAATTACGTCCAGCCTGGGGGGAAGGCGACCTCGAAGGGCCCAGTCGCATCCCATATTCCACAGGAGTGGTCCGAGGACAGACTCCTGTGGAACACCGCACGACATGAGCTGCCGCCTCAGAACACCGTCTCGGTCCTCGTACATGACAGTACGCTCCTGTAGATAGTCCGCCACAAGCCGCCTCAGGTACTCTGGCACCCCGTGGTAGTGGAGTGCTTCCCTGATGCAGCTAAATGGCAGACTATTAAATGCGTTGGCGATGTCCAACGACACCGCCAACAGCACGCCGCCACAGCCCACCGCTTCTTCGGCAACGGCCCTCAGGCGCAACACAGCATCGACTGTCGAACGCCCTACTCGGAAACCGAATTGGGCGTCCGACAGATCGGGGCCCACCTCACTTAGGTGCCGGACGATGCGGGCAGAGAATATCCTCTCAAACAGTTTACCCGCCTCGTCCAGCAACACAATAGGCCTATAGGCCGCCACCGAGTTGCTTTGTAACCTTTTTTTTTTTTTTTTTTTTTTTTTTTTTTTTTTAACGTGTGGAAACCCCCTCGGGCCGTCACCCCACCGGGGTTTACGGCGAGGTGGTGTGTCGGAATCGGACCGACTAAAACCACACGGTGTGCCACTCTGCCCCTGAGACAGGAGGGATCCGGGAACCGCTGCTATTACGACATCCAGATCCCTCCTAGCGCCTGCCCGCCAAAGCGGGCACCATCTGCGGATAAACTCTCTATATAGGCGACGTACGGCACACGCGGACGTCGCCTCCTCGCGGCTGGCCATTATAGCGGGTGGAGTGGAAAACCCGTCCCGTCCACCCGCGGCCACACTCAAGGCGGCATGAGGCGCTGGTACGCGCGCCTCCGCCGCCCGGCTCGCCGGCGGCGAATTGGGTCCGAGTGGATATCATCCTCCCGGGCCTTCTCCGCCGCCTCCTTCCGCGAAATTACGTCTTCGCAGAAGGTTGCGACCGCGGTAAAACAACTGTCGCTCCCGGCCATGGAGCGTATGACGGCCGGTAGCGAGAGATCTCCTCCAATAACTGCAGTGAGGACCCCACGCTGCGCCGCCCAGGCGGAACAAACTGCTAGCGTGTGCTGAGCCGAGTCCTCACTGCAGTCGCAGTGGTAACAGGCGGGACTCAATTCCCTCCTGGCGACCGAGTGCAGATACTTCCCGAAGCAACCATGCCCGGAAAGGACCTGCGTCAGTCGGAAGGAAAGGGTCCCGTGCTGCCGCCCTGCCCACTCGGTGATGACCGGCTGGAGAGCCTCCACGAGGGCAAAGCCAGCACGTGGAGTCTCCAACCGGAACGACCAACGAGCCATCGTGGCTCGACGAGCGGCCTCACGCCACTCGCGCATCTCCTCGGGCGGGGGCCGTATGCCGCTACCCGCCCGGAAGTCAGCCGTCCGCCGATAAACTTCGGCGAGCACTTCCGCCTCCAAATCCCACGGGGGAGTTCCGGCCAGGGCGCACGCCGCCTCCGTCGATACGGTGCGGTAACCGCGTATGGCTCTAACCGCCAATATCCTCTGAGGGCGCCAGAGGCGAGCCCTATTCTGGGCGGTCAGAGCCGCCGCCCACACCGGTGCACCATACAGCGCCATTGACCGAACAACCCCCGTGTATAACCGTCTCGTCGCGACGCTGGCTCCACCCAAATTGGGCAAAAGTCGCCCAAGAGCAGAAGCAGCGCCGACCAGCTTTGGAGTAAGCTGTCGGAAATGCTCGTCGAAGAGCCACCTGCCGTCGAGGATTAGGCCCAGATACTTCATCTGGGCCTTAATCGGTACGAGGACCGAATTGACAACGATGGAGGCACCGGGGGGTGGACCACGACGGGGCCCATGAAACAAAAGGGCTTCCGTCTTATCTAGGGCCACCCGTAAACCCAGCGCCTCAATGCGCCCGACCACCAAAGAGGACAACAAGCTAGCGTCCAAGACCTCCCTAAGGCGGTCCGACATGTGGTCGAGGGATCGTGCCAATACTCGGGCAGGTATCCCATCTGGCCCAGGGGCGGTGTTCTTGGAGCGAATCCGTAGAACAACCGCCCCCACCTCCGATTCCCTAACGGGCGGAACATTGTCCTCGATCCCCCCGTCGTCTCTGGCCATGAAGACCATCGACGGGGGTGTGTGATCCACCCGCTGCGGGAAAAGGCCCTCGACCACATCCCGCAGGAAGCTGGGCTGGAGTGTCTCTGTAAGGGGGGGGCCCGACGTGCGGAGCTTTTGTCGCGCCGCACGATAAAGGCGACCCCAGGGGTCACGATCGAGACCCTCCAGCATCTCCTTACGCTTAATTTCCTTGGCGCGGCTGATGGCCAGCTTCAGAGTTTTCCGCGCCTCTCGGTACTCCTCATGAAGCTGGTCTTCCCCGCCTTCTTCGCGGTGTCGCCGCCGACCACGGGTGTAGGACCTCCGGGCACGAGTACAGGCCGCGCGGAGGTCCGCCAACTCCTGGGACCACCAGTAAACTTCCTTCCGTGGAGGCCGACAACCTCGGATGCGGGGCATGGCCGCATCGCAGATTTGCGTAATCGCATCGCGGAAACGACCAGCCCCCATGTCGACCTCCTCGATCGGAGCCTGCGGAGACAGCCAAAAGTGAATAATGGCTGCCTCCTCCAGTAGGTCCCCATTCAGTTTGGCTATAGCCCACCGCGGAAAGCGAGAAGAACGCCGCGCCGCGTGACCCCTACTGGGGTCCTGGGAGCGGGAGAGCTCAAATCGGATATAGAGATGATCCGAGAGCGTCTCAACCTCTTCCAGGACACGCCAGTTCCTTACTCGTGCGGCGAGGGCAGGGGTAGCGAACGAAAGGTCCACTATCGACCCTCCCTGCTGTCGCACACACGTGTTGGTGGAGCCCCTGTTTAGTAAACAGAGGCCCGCCGAGGCCGCCCACTCCTCTACGGCCTCGCCCCTAGCGTCTGTCCTGGGGGAACCCCACGCAATGGACTTTGCGTTGAAGTCCCCCAGCACTAAGACGTGCCCAGACGTTAGACGCCGCATCGAGGTTTCCAAGTTGTTAGGGAAAACCTCGAAGTCGTTCAAACTCCGGTTGGGGGAGAAGTATACACCATATACAGTGATCCCCCCCCACTCGGCAGCAACATATCCAGTGCCCTTGTCTCTTAGCGACAAGGGCGGGGAATGAGCCGCCGTGGAGCCGACGACTGCCACGGAACCGTCCCGGTCACCCAACCAGTTTGGACGGGGAGGAACATAATAAGGTTCCGCGGCTACGGCAACACCGATCGACCACTGTGCCATGGTTTGCAGAAAAAGGTCCTGCGCCGCGGCACAGTGGTTCAGGTTAGTCTGGACAAGGAGGTTGGAGACTTGGGCCATTACTCGACCGTCTCTACAGCCTCCTCCATGGGCGACGGTATAGACGCACGAACGACGTCAGAAGCAGCCTGGGCCGACTGGCTAGCCCCTGACGCCTGCCGAGAACTGCGGGGAGGTTTGCAACCCCCCTGCCCAATCTGGTGATTGGCGGGTTTGTTACCCGCCGCACACGCGGGGCAGTGAGGGGCAGCAGAACAATCTGCCGCCTTGTGCCCCGGTCGACCGCAGCGGAAACATAATCCGCTGCAGTCGAAACACCTGACGCACTTGGCGCGTGTGTGCCCCGATGCCAGGCATTTGTAACATCTCATCGGTCTCGCCGCCAGGACTGTGATCCTAGCGCTCACGAAACCGATGAGCAGCCTGCCGGCGTCGCCCAACATTTTGGCCGACGCTACGGGACAGCTGACCCACACTGCGCCAAGTCCTCCTGGACCGGGGCGGATGGTGCCGACCCTAATGTTGTCCGTGTTGCAACCCATCTTCTCTCTTACTGCAACACGGACATCCTCGGCCGTTATGGAGTCGTCCAGGCCCGAAATGCGCAATTCTGCGCACTTGGTGGGCCTGGCGATCTTGACACCATCCGTAGCCGTAAACATACTTCGCAACTTCTCGGCAATTGAGTCCGCCGTCTTAGCACCTTCAGCCCCAGGGAACTCTAGGACTCGAGCTCCCGTTTGGGCGAGGCGCATTCTGACACCTACTGTCCCGAAATCGCGTGCGAGACTGTCCCGGGCCCTTTTGAAAATGGCTGCGTAGGACAGCCCGCCGCTAGCTGCCTCCGGCGAAACGGTGACTACCACAGCCGCGCTTTTAGGCGCCTGTAGTTTGCGCGGCGTCTTTGTGGCAGCCACCGCAGCCGATGGCGCCTGCGGGGTAGAGCCTGCTTTTTGTGCAGACCTCTTACCCCGTTTTCGGGACTTTTTAGCCCCCCCGACTACCTGCCAACCATCCGTGGAAGGGGCAGATGTGGAGGGAGCACTTGTGGAGGTGCCAGATACAGCGGTTGGAGTGGGGAGCGGAGGGAACTCCGCCCCAGCCTTTGCCGCTGCTTTGGTCACTGACCTCAGTGCAGGCGTCCGGGCTGTTGACCTGGCCGCCTGCCGTGCCCTCGTAGCAGTTGCAGGAGCAGCAGAGACCGCCGCCGCCGCCGCGTAGGACACGCGACCGGTCGCAACGGGAAGCGATGCTGATACCAATGCAACCTTCGCTTTATGGGCCGCGAGCGGCGGCCGGACAACAGGGGCTGGTGGCAGCCTTGCCTCCAGACCAGCCAGACGCCCGTCCATCATGCGCCATACTGCATCTGTTATTTGGCGCAGATGGACATCAGGAATGCCACCGAGGTTGGAAGAGTGGGCAGGCTGAGACGGGGACGTGACCGGATCCTCTGTCGGGCGATGCGCCCGGAATTGGGCGAACTGAGCGCTGAGCTCAGCCACTTGCCCCGTCAGACGATCGTTGGCGGCTTGGAGACGAGCCACGTCCCCGATGAGGGTATCCACGACCCCCGCGATAGCGGAAGAGGAGTCCTTAAGGGCTTTCACAAAAGAGCCCTTAAGGTTACTCGACTTGGTGGCCACTTTGTGAATAATGGCCACCGCCGCATTCGCTCTCTCCTGCATGAACGAGGGTGTTTGAGGAACTGAATCCCCCACCATCGGTTCCTTTATTTTTAGCAGGAGATCAGCGATCTCCTCCTCCGCTAAAACTTCGCCGTCCGCCCTGACCCGTCTATAGGCTTCCGCCTTACAGAAGACGGAGCCTGACGGGGCCGAGATCGGGGTTCGCGACCTCCCTCTGCGGCTGCTTGCTACCTTAGGAGGTAGCATCTCCTGGGATGTATCGCTCTCCTCATCCCTGGAGCGTCCGCGTTTTCGGCTGTCACTCGGCTCCGTCTCCATGTAGTCCAGCATGTCCGTCCTCGCATTGGAGCTTCCGCCCGCGGTAGATCTGGAGCGTAATCGCTCCGATGTTCTTCGGCTCCCAGCAGTCATAATAACTTCTGGGAGCCCCACCGAGGTAGGCATCTCAACCAATGCTTCCTCGTCGTTGGAACAGAAGTCCGCCCTTGCACTTTTCTACATCCCACCATCTATCTCCTTCTTTCCTTCCTTAGTTTTAATATTTTTAATTTGAATTTCCATAATTGAACCCACGAGATGGGGAGAAGAAAGGTCGACCCGGGCAGAGATCCCCAATACCCGGGCAAGCGTAAATTTGTGCCCAACCGAGGGGTCCGCAGGTGCCCCGGCTGGGAGTGCGCTTACGACTGAACTACCCATCAGCCATGCATCCCCTGGTCACGCACCAGAACACAGGATTCGGGGTAATTTTTTAGAGAGGTTTTCTTCCTCGCAGTCCGGGCGGTTAAGCCAAGACCCTCGCCCCCGATTGGAGTCGCGAGACTCCAACTCGGGATTACGATATGCCGACGGCGGCAGGGAGACTACGTCTCCTGATGCCTGCTCGGTGGCAGTGTAAGTGCACACCGAGCCCGTCCTACCTTTTCAACCGCTGAACGGAGGAACTCCGACCCTAGAGAGGGTCCCACCATCGTGATTTTTTACCGAGGTTTTCCTCCTCAATGCTCCGAAGAGCGAAGAACCAACAGAGGATCCGACAGACACGCCCGCTCTGTTGGACCAAGTCTCGGCCGAATTGCCGAAGAAAATGGCTTCCTCTTCGTGCTAGAATATTAGCCGTTGGCAGTGATGAACAACACCATCGCCAACGTTTCCAGGGTGCACCACGTGGAGGTTTTCTAGCCCAGCACCCCAAGTTGCTTTGTAACCTAAACTAACCTAAATTATTTTTCAATAAATTCTCTACCTAATAAAAATTAATTCATTCACAGTTGACTTGTAATTCTAATAGATTAGCGCTTTTATGAGATAATTAAACAAACAGAGTAAGTTTATAGAGTAATCTCAATAAAGATTCAAATGCGATTCATTAACCAATCTAAAATATCTATGATTAAAACTATTTTACAATGAAATTATTAGGTTATAAAATAGCCAATTATTTTTCTAAATTACTACAATTGTACACTACAATGTACCAAATGTAAAATTAAACTATTTCGGCGTCTGTGAGTAATATATTGTTGGCAGTGTTTATTGAGGAACGGTACCTAATGTAGACATGGTGATTACATAAGATCAAATATTCACGGTTGCTACTAGATAATAGTGAAACTAATTTTAGAATATTGGTACAGAGAAACAGCACTGGGCTTGAGGACCGTGGAAATTGTAACGATGGAATGCTGTAATGAAGATAGGGTTCTTTACAATCGTAATAACTTGGGTACACAGGGTTCCCACCAATAACTTTCGACCACCTCACCTGCAAATGGTGCATCTTCTGATCAACAGACGAGGCTCTGGTAAACAAAACATCCCGATTAGCGGCAATAGACTCGCCACCTATTACGTGGGACCAAAGCAGTGTAGAAAAACGGGTGTTTAATGTACCACAGCACATCTTTCTGGGAAAATAGACGTGATTTTAAGTATGTATGTAATAACTTGAGATGCTTCTCACGCGGCTCATCCTAAAGTCCATAAGTTCTGTGTTGTGTAAACTGAAATGTACATATATCATACATCATCATTATAACCATCATCAGCTTATCACAGCCCGCTGAAGATAATACGTAAGATGGTCGGCAGAAGCTGGATGCGAGACTCTAACCAAGTGGCGTGCCATTGGAGTGGTCGATCTTTAGTAGTGAATTACAAGCAGAATTTGTAAATAATGCAGAATAAATGACCGTTTACATCACAGGCGCCGGGAGGGATGTGCAAGGAGGTGCACTTGCGCCCCTTTGGCAAAAAAGAAAATATATAGAAAAACGATTTCGATTTCATAGGTAAAGACATATATTTTTATATTTTATATTGGTTAATAGTATGTGTGGATGTAAATGTACCCTGTTGACAATAAATATGGCGACACCCATGGTGTATATCATATAATTATTTGTTTTAAGTGGGAATCGAACACACGATCTCTAATTCAGCAATTAGATCACTTATCGCTAGACGAAAGCCTTTTAATTTTTAATTGAATATTTAGTTATTAATTAAATATTGACAATCGTTGTTAAGCAATGCCTTCTTAGGAGCCCAACGTCGATGTCACGTCCAACAAAAGTCATGTAAATCTGCGCAATGACGACTTTAGACCTTTTAGTAATTTCGTAAAAGTCAGTTACAAATCAAAAGCACTGACGATTTAACTGAAACATCTAAATCATCACTTCACGGCTAAAGCTCGCATGTTATTATTAAATGTTGTAACATAAAATTACAAGAGTATTCTTAGAAGAGTTATCGAAACTGATTCATTTATATCGTCACAGACAAAACTCTGTAAAACTTCTAAAGACTATTATGTATACTTTTTAAAGCCAACTCCCGTACCATTAAATACCGTCGCGGGTGACTTTAAAAAATTACATGAAACGGACACAAAGCACACCCAGACTTAGAACAACAAATTGTGGGTTAAACAAACTATGGAATTTGAACTGCACTTAGCGTAGTAGTTTGCGGTGTTGCGACCGCTGAAGCCATTACGTCATACGTGCAGTCAAAGTAAACAGTAACTTGACATATCTCACACACGAATTCAAAACATAAAGCTGGCCTCATATTTTGGCTAGTATTAAGAGTTACTGTAGTTAGAAGCTTAGTTGTACATGTCATCTGATAACTTTGTAACAATTCCTGTTATTTTGACAGATTTTTCTTTTTTAAAGGACAACGGCCGCACTAGCAATAAATCCTGTGGTGCGAGAGAAACGGACACAAAGAACACCCAGACTTAAAACAACAAATTGTAGATCACACAAGTGTTGTCCCATGTGGGGTTTGAACTAACTAAGCAGAGTAGAGAGCGACGTGGCGACCATTTAAACCACTAGGCCAATCGTGCAGTCAAATGGTCAGAATATTAGTTTTAACCTTTTGTGATACTATCACTTCACGCGTTCCTTACATTCTGTCCGGAATATTGTTAGAAAGCATCACTAATTGTTATGCAACAGTCAATAGTGTTGAAGATCAGAATCTGGTTATGGTAAATTTCACCATAACAATTAGATAGCGCCGTTGAAAAAGCCCTTCACTAGTTTTTTAAGTCAAATTTTTGTTTGTTTGCGCTTGTTCGAAGGAGCGTACCTATCCTCGAAAACAAATGCTAAAAGGTAGACATCCATGAAAACTGAACCCTAGCTTTAAAACCTTATAGTACTCAAATTTGGCATTATTTTCAAAAAAAAAATTTATATATTTACAATTTATATAAAAATACTTTTTGGGTAAGACTAGTGTCCCATTTCATACATATTATTTCTGAATCAACACAAATTATTACGTAACTATATGTTTGGGTTGAATCAGCCGACCTCCTGAACTATTGCTTAGAAAGTGCATTTACATTATGTCAACTTCGATAATATGCAAACAAAATACATTTCATTGGCTCTGGCAATGTGCAATATACATTAAAAAGTTTCCTTTTTATACATGTATCATCTTATAGACCTTCTTACCTTATTCTGTCTGAAAACGATCACATTGCCAGAGGTTCAGGTGGTTGACCATAAGACAATTTAAAATAATAGAAACAAACAATGAGTATTGTATGCATAATGTGTATTTGTATGGTCTAGACATTGCTCAGATGATTCTATCAGCCGGAGACAGACCACAACTATTTTTAAGTCGTGTTAGCCGTAGTTAAGTAAAAAGTAGCCATTTAAATGCATTATTATCTAAAATATATCCAAAGAAACTTGCTCTTTATGGTAAGAAATCTAATGCTACGACACACATATGCCGACCGTATTTCTTTTACTACTTTTTATCGGATGAGGGCCAACAACTCTCTTCTCGTGTCTTTTTCCCGTAAGGCTACTTCCTAAGTCTAAACGTGTAAGTGTCCATGGGCGGTGGTAGTCACTTGTCATCAGATTCCCCAGTTGGTTCATTTACTCTTTATTCTATGAATAAAATCCATAATCTATAAATAAACAACCTGCAGTAACTGCAACTAAATTCACGGATCTGTAAAGTATTACAAGCTCTGTTTTGCGTCTAAATATATACGAGTATTTATGACACAATAGTCTGTGAAGAATCTAAGTATACTACTAGCTACACAGTCATTACGAAACGTATGCACAACTTGAAATGCCAATATTTGAACAATCTTCAGATCGCTATCGTTATATTTCTCACACCGATACAAGATGCGGTTTCTTCTGTGCGATAAATCACATTATAAAATCAAAATGTGTAATTTTATAAATGGCCTAACAATATTTTATAGACGACTTGTAAGGTCTCTTACAAAATTTTATTGAGTTAATAGTTTGTTGCAAAAGATGCGCTCCAATTATGTCGATATTCGGCGATGACATTTTGCTGAAAACTCTTAAATACATTGGTGAGATAGGGTTGTTGCGTAAGTATAATAGTAGGCTGTATTGTATATCAATAAGATAGCATGTAATCATAAGAAGATTCGTAGTTACTGGCACTTACAAGGTTTTTAACCTCTGATATATCTGGGTATATATAACAATAATAATAATATTTCGTACACTTGACACACAACGTCATCTAGTTTCAAACTAAGCAGAGCGTGTGCTATGATAACTAGACTGACTGATAGAATACTCATATACTTTTTTTTTTTGTAAATACATACATATTATATATAGAGAACACCCAAACTCCGAGATAAATATTTGCAGATCATGCAAACATTTAGTTCGACCCGGGAATCGAACCCGAGACCTCCAGCACAGCAGTCGTATTCACTACCGCTGCACCACCGAGGCAGTTGATATATAAGAGCTTAACAATCGTCTATAGAGTACTAGGATTTTTTTAGCAGAACAAATACAAAATATGATAGTGGTGGTGGTGGTGGATGCAAAGTAAAGTAACCTCGGTGGTGCACTAGTAACGTACAAGTATATGACTGCCGTGCTGAGGTTTCAGGTTTGATTTCTGAGTTGGCCAAAACTTTAGTATGATCTGCAAATATTTGTTTCGGATTTTGGATTTTTTCTGTATATTATTGGTATGAATTTACAAAAAAAAACAATATCTTATTATTCTATCAATCAATCTAGTTTTCAGAGTGTAAGCTCTAATTGGTTTGAAACTAGATGTCGTATTATATTATTTTCAAGGAAAAAATTCATTTTACCATGAATCCCGATGAAAAGATGGTCCGTTGAAGTTTTCCGGTGATTAAAAATAAATAACTTTAGGTCTATGTTCAATAAAAGTAGAAAATTAGAACAAAATAAAAGGTACACTTGAAATAAAATTTTCTTTTTGACAACCCTGAGTCAGTAGTAAATTAATTAAACCGCCTAAGCTGTATTTATAGCTTAAAATCTAAATGAAGAAGCATTTAATACCAAATTTTCTAATAAATATCATAATCTGAAGTTGTTCTAGAAATATACAAACTCATTCATATAAAAATTCGTTGTGTAACTACATGTTAGTCCAGTTATCTCCTCTTTAGTACTATTTTAGATAAAAAACCCCACACATTTATTAAAATAATATTCGAATTTTCGACGGTTCTTTTAGAATACGGCAAATTATGATCATAAAAGCATGACTAAGAGAAAAGTACCGATGATTATCTGAAATAGAACATTGTACACGAACGTAGCAGAAACCAACACGACAAGACATTCCTTTTTTTTATGAAGAGCCTGCCAAAGTGACTCTACTCTGCCCGATGGAAAGCATGAATAGAATCCAAAGAGTTGTGGTCACCGCATTCATTGCAAATGCAGTGTGGTGACTCACACTATGGCGGCTTAGTGAGATGCTTTTTCACAGCACGCTTGGAGACGTAAAAGGCATGACAGTCATCGTGGCAGTGAAAGACTCATATAGTTATCACAATAACTGTCACCCCTGCATCAATGGTACACATTACATTCTTTGATAGAGAGCTATCGTCGGGTCCAAAAATACCAATAAGGTATACCTCAGATAGAACAAAAACTATTTGTAGAGTGCTTGCCGTACTAGAGCCATGCTTCTTCACAAAGAGATCCGCTCGACCAGAATATTACCAGGGCCACACAGAAAACCAGGCTTTAAGCAACACTGTCTTTGCTTTTCACCAAATGACTTAGGGTTACTAAAAGGTAACCCTAAGTCAGTAAAGGTGCTTGAGCCCCAAATCGTACTCTTCCTGTAAATGTTACAATATGACGATACCTTATTCCATGTGGTGATGGATTAAGAGTACGGAGTGTCACCATTCCTCTTTATCCCGTGAGCGTTGTAAGAGGTCTTAAACGGAGCAAATTACACACAGAAACAGCAATGTAAAGAGAAAGAAAATCATGAAACAACCTGTTTGGCCAGCGTGATATAACCTCTTTTCTAAGGAGAGACCTATGTATATCCAGCAGTGGACTTTTAAAGGCTATTGATGTCATATAATGATGACTAGGTAGTAGAGCCACGCTGATTTCAGCACGAGCGGGCCGGCTCGACCGGGACAGCACTACCCTCCACCAGAAGACCAACCGAAAGTGCCACCATCCGTGTTGTCGTGTTTCGTTGGTGAGTGTGAGACCGGAGGCCCATTGGTGCAGAGGTGATAGTTATAGTGGTAACCGTATAAGCCTTACACTGTCATAATGACTGTCATGCCTTTTAGGTCCCCAAGCGGGGTGTGAAAAAGCATCTCATAAGGCCACCATGGTATGAGTCACCATACTGCATTGTCTGTATTTGCAATAAGTATGGTGACCACAACTCTTGGATTCTATTCATGCTTTCTATTAGGCAGAGTAGCGCCACTTTGGCAGGCTTTAAATATAGAAAACTAATATCAACTTATGCACGTGGAAAGTAAACGTGTCGCATTAAAAGCAATAAGTTCGTCAATTCATGTTTGAAAAAAGTCGATGAATGCAGCAACGTGCGTAGACCTCAAAGCAATCATGTTGTAATTTTCTCTTTGATTTATTTATATTATGAACTTTACAGGTAGATATGCGTAACTAACCAATTAAGAGAGATTTAGGACACTGATATATTGAGATAATCGACTAAATAATTTATAGTTAAATATAGTGTTACAGAATGATACATATTCTGTAGTAAGAGCACGCCTGTTTCCTTAGTTGTGCAATATGCAATGGTAGTACTGTTCTAATTTATAGTCATTCTTTTTTCATGGCAACTATTTCTGCAACAAGACAACCAGGACAAGGTCCTATCAGTCTAATGGAACTTTTAAAAATTTTTTGGAAGGGACAGTTAACACGGAGTAGTACTAATGCTGACTAAATTAGTTTTGGATTGCTAAGCTAAATATTGTGACCACGTGAAAAAAAAATTGTACAGGTTTTTACAAGTGCCATCAATATTTCAACAGGCATCAGGCATTCTAGTGTACATCTGAGACCCTGACCACAGCATCTACTAACCTACTAACAAGATTAGTTGGTTAGATGCCAACCTATTTAGGCGCAGTGTAAGTTTTATCTAAATAAAGGTACTACTTCACCGAGTACGTTTCCCGTTAATCCTTGCGGCAGCGCGGCGGTGCGGCTCTCACGTACTGGTATAATCGCAGAGAATTGTCGCCTGCGGTTGTGGTCTTACAACACACCGAGCCAACGGAAGTTTTAACGGATATTTACTATTGATATTGTATATTGATTTTATAGAGAAAGGTAGCATGACGTTTATGGATATTGATGTTTGATCAATCTTGAAATTATATTATCAGATGTTTCAATAGGAGATTCATGTTGTCAGTTCTTGCGGTCAGTATAACATTTTATTTTAAATTAAGTTTATAGTAAAAAAATAATTGCTCGTGTGAAGTGAAGCTGTTTTTTAAGGAGTTCACCTTCCCTTATTTTGCGTCGAGGAAGCATTCAAGAGTCGCCAGCGCATCTTTATCATTTCAGATGAGTGTTTTTATGAACAGCGCTTCTCACTGGCCAATGAATGACAGATTTGTTCGTTTAGATACTTCCAAAAAAAAATTGAGGCTCCTCACCTTTTGTAAGTACACCATATCAATTATAGCCAAACAGTTTGTCTTGTACACCCCACATTGGACCCACATGACCACATCCCAGTTATTCTTTCATTAATTTTAAAACTGTGATTGTAAAAAAATGTGCTATATCATCACAATTACGCCAGTATATGTAACTAATGATCAGTTTGAAAAATGATTCTCTTTGTGCAATATACAAATGCAAGAAAGCTTTACTCCTACGTAATACTGTTGATTTAGCGCAATGCGTGTTACGCATGGACGTAAGACTTAACATATGTGCATAGAGATGTTGATACGCGTACGCAAATATCGATTTGTAAATAGATATAAAACGATGTTTATTATAAAGAAAGTGAACAGTTGGTATTTGCCGACTGATGATCTCTTTCTCTTGACAGTTATTTTTATGTATTGGCATGACAAAATGAGTTTCACCGTATACTAGAATCGTAAGATACTACATTGAAAAGTAAAAAATCAACGTCACTAGTTAAAGAAATTAGCTGAGAGCTGGCAAACTCCCTAAATTTGTAAAGATATGTTATCAATTAAAAATATTTTTTTACTGCTAGAAAGACAACTCCCACATTAGAAATATGTTTCGTGTCGCAGGGTACTTTACAAACATATAAGAAACGAATACAGAGAACACCCAGACTCAGGACTACAATTTGTGGATCACACAAAGTCTTGTCCCATGTGCAGTTAGAATCTTATGGGTTTAAACTCACGGTCAGCGTGGAAGTAAGCGGTATGGCAACCGCTTAAACCTCTGTGCGGTCAAAATGATAAGCATAAGGGATCTGTATTAACAGAGCCCAAACCGATTCTGGAGAGATGACTCAATGAGTCGCAACGCACTTGTAACTTTTGAGTTACAGGTGACCGTGGGCGATGGTAGTCACCTATCACCGGGTGACCCATCTATTACCCGACCCCTATGCCATATAAATTTCCACGAGTTTTATTGTCACACATATACCAACAGCCCTATATAAATCCAAATTGGTCAAAGTGCACAATAAAGTCATATCGTTAAAGAATATGTTGTAAGGTAGTATTACCATCGGGGATGTCACTGGTGCATGAAATTGTCCGTCGCTCACTACTTCCTAATGCATATTGTAACCAACTGCGTACCAGAAGTCACCAACTTGCATAACTTTAGCTATTTGACGTATTTGATGCAATTGCGTAGCTATGTCGTGCATTATTGAATTCGAGATGCAAGTAAGTACTTATATACCATACTGGCATGTTGATCTGTCAGCGGTCGGAGGTTCTACTTCCACCAAGGAAAAAGATATTGTGTGGACCACAATCACTTGTTATGTACTTTATCTAAAATATTGTATTTAGTAACGCACTATTATGACTAGTAGCCTAATTACCACAGTATAGGCTCTGTCCAGTTTTGGAGCAGACTGCCGTGTCTGCAATGTGTCTGAGATGCCTTTTTAAAAATATCACGTATTTATCAGCGCTCTGTGTATTATACTGGATTGTTAGCGCAGTTCTTAACGATGCTGCCTACCAAGACAGAGACCGTGAGTTCGATATATATATACATTTGTTTAAAAATATTTGTACCCGGTCGACAGCCGTTTTCTTAGTTGAGTAGGGCTACAAAAATAAAAATTAACAAATTATTTTAACACTTCTCTGACTACCACTTAAGTATAAAACACTTAAGTGTACTTCACCATCATCAACAGCCTTTTGTAGTCCACTGCTGGACATAAGTCTCTTATTATATAGAAGATTATGCTTTACTATGTTAGTGTCGCAATGTTTATCAAATAAACATTCTCTTTATGGTGTTTAGCTTACGTACTAAATGAAGCACATTATTGCGGTCATAAGTGGTGTTTCAATAAGTCAAGAGCGCTTTTGTCGAGTGTCATAAGGCTGATTACCGAATCAATATTTGTATACAACCAAATTATGTTCTGACGGCCAGTGTATTCGATTGTCACATCACAGTTTGAATCCAGATCAATGAAAAAAATGTCAAAATGATAGTTGACAGAGTAATCGGTGAACATACAAAATAATCGTACAATTTCCATTCCATCGTACATAAAACCTCACCCTCTTTTGAATTGGATTAAAAATATTATTTCTACGTTTAATTTCTTTATCACAAGAAATACTCACGAACTTTGCATTTATTTTCTTTACCAGGGCTGTAAGATCTCTAAGAAGTTTTTATTTTAAATTAATAATACTTTGATAAGTTATGAATCTATGAAATTTTCGAATTTGCTTAAAACTAAGTAGGACAGGAAATGCCATGGTAGTCTCTTTATTTCTTTCTTGTTTATTCATTTGTAAAGGAGAGCAGCAGATCCTGTACCGCTAGCAATACGAGTATATGATGGATGGTTTTGAGATTTATATCGCTTATAAAAGAAATTATGTTTACAGTTGTATTATGTCATATATATATATATTTTTAGAATTATGCTAAAATAAATTGAATTCTATTCAAAAACCTTGTCACAACTGCAATAGCTAAACGTATCTCAGTCGTGAATCTAACCTTAAAATTAATGTTAGATAGAAATTATTTATTGAACGACTTCTAAAGCAAGATTCATATTCGAGTGAGTGATATCTTATTACAGAACGATATTTATATCGAAATCTTCGCTTAGACATTCATTTTGACACATATGATCTCTGTTTACGTGAAACAAGCTGAAGCTAGTCTTAAGCGGTGAGTTCTAAGGTGTTTTTGGGTAAAATGGACGTGTTTTACAATGATTTGTTTCTAAATAATTACTTAAAATTTACTTTACTTACTTTATTTACCAAAGTATTACTTAAGACACATTTTTTTAATTCACTCTTTCACACTATTTTTATCACTTCACTTTAATTAACCTTAATTAATATTCAAATCACTTACTTATCATCATCGTCGTCATCTCATCATCTTAGCCAAAAGACGTCCGCCAAACATCCAGCAGGACATAGGCCTCGCTTAAGGTTCTCCACAACAGCTGGTCCCATGCAGCCGGTATCTAGCAGCTACCCGCGACCTTTACCAGGTCGTGGGTGGGTCGTTGTGGGGGACCTACCAACGCTGCGTATTCCAGTACGCGGTCGCCACGCCAACGTTTCTACGTGTAACTTACTTATCATCGTTATCATCATCAGCCGGAAGACGTCCACTGCTGAACATAGGCCTCCCACCTAACTTACTTATACGTTCAAGTATTTGTTTATTTAAAAATCAGCACAACCTTTTAGCTTATACCAAATGTATAACAGTATCATTTAATATAAAAACAACACACAGTTTAACAATAAAACATGACAATTTTTGATACCATTTGAACATTCCATTGTAGCTAATTATTATTTTTTCTTTAGAGTAACTTTTATTTTAATATTTAATTTTGGATAATTAAATTGTTACACTAGCCAATAGTGTATTGTATATAAATTCATAAGTATTGTGTTAAAAAATATATATTTTGATATAAGTTGTTGCGTGACACGGAATAATAATGTCAATAAGGCGAAAACGTAATTGGGAACAGGCTGTCAGTTAAAATTCATTACTGAGAGGAGTCTTAACTGAGTCATACTTAAAATATATTCTATGATAAGAATGATGTTTAATATTGATGTGAACTTAAAACTAATTTCAGGTAATCAGAGTTTAACTGAAAATTGAGACGCTTTTTAAAATACGGGCCCTAAACTCTGCTTACTACGAAACAAAATGGTGTTGTATATCAAATGTCTGAAAATATTGTTATACTTATGTATATGAAACTTAAAGTTACATAAAAAACGATGAAATATTTTAATCAATATTTATAAATGAACTCACTTACACTACTTAGCAATTAAAAACAAAATTTTTTTTATTCCTAATGTTGACCGCACAGATTATACGAAATAATACAGGAAAAAAAAAATTTAAATCAATTAATTTAAAAAAAGTTTGTTAGTGATTTTTCTTTCTGTCGTGGTTAGAGCACAGGTAACAAAAGTATGGAGCAAGGTAAGTAGGTAAGGATGATGAGTCGAGAAATGTAAGTAGAGTGGTAAGTATGTTGATTTCGCCAAAAGCGGTTAGCTAATCATTTGTATACACGGGAAACGTATTTACAATATATCCAATGCAGTTATTGAGAAGGCGGTCTAAGTTATTAAAGAGGTTTGCCTTCAGGTCAAAGTAGCATAAGTCATCAAATTCGATTATTGGCATAATTAGGGACTCCAGGTGTGTAATTAAAGTTTTAAGAGGTATTTAATTCTTGAGACAATGTAACGTTCGCAGATTTCCAGTTGCTTTCTGGCTTAAGTTGGTAACTTTAACTCGCTAGCTAATGGTTGAGTCGACCAGTAAGCCCAGGTCTTTGACTGTAAAGCTGAATACAATAAGCAAACACATAAAAACAATCGATGAGGTCGACACAGCATCCAATCTGCTCATTATACATTTACTGCTTAATAGACAGAACCATAATTATGGTTGCCTAGTATTAAGTTGGATTACCTGACAGTAGAAATTTTGAACACCTTCTTGTCGATTTTTTGACCTGTATGTCCCTGTTCACGTTCATCAAGAACCTGCGTTACGTCATCCCCCCTTATCTGTGAACCAGATGCAGATTATCAGCATACACACACTGAAGATGTTGAATTATGAAGTTAGTGAAAATTGAGAATAAGAGGGAAGCTAAAATTATGCCTTGTGGCACGCCAACATAAGGGTAGCAAAAATTGTCTGGCAAGTCATTAACACGAAAACACTGCTGTTGCCTCTGAAGATAAGAGGAAAACCATTTAAGTGTCTGAGAAGAAATAATGAAATATGCTAGGGTAGATAACAGGATTGATTACGAATGACGGTATTCAAGGCATTAGAGAAATCATCTAAGACTATAACTATGACTTTGGTGACTTCCATGGTTTTCCTAATATTGCCAGTCACTTTAAAGCGAGCAGTAACAGTGCTGTGACCAGGCTTGAAGCCTGATTATAGAGAACTCAAAAGTTAATTTCTGAATGTAAACTTTAAGAGTTGTTCACATACACAGGTCTCGAGTATCTTAAACATCAAGAGAAGAAGAGAAATAAGTGGAAAGGATTCAAGAAGTAAAGGATTACTATTTTTTGGAAGAGCAATGATATAAACCTTGCACCATTAAGGACAGAAAATGCCAGAGTTGAGAGAGATGCTTATTATGTAAGTAATAACGATTGACATTATTCAAATTAATTTTATTACAAAGCCCAGGATATTGTTGTTTACCTATTTTCAGAGTACCATGAAATTTTCAGATAATATACACAGAATAAAATTCTATGTTTTGAAGCATATGTTGGCATTTAGCGTTACGTTTCACTTGATTACACTGATTTCTTGCTAGGTTTCATTTGTCTTCGCAGCCATCTTTCTTGAAACAAAGACAACACTAGTCTCTATATCTCATAGCAGTTCGAACCTCCTCCATCATCCAAAGTGTCGGAGTATGTTTTAATTTTATTCTCCTAATAGCGGTAGTTGCCAACAAGACAAGACGTCATCATCATCATCATCGTAAAAATTTGTAGAGAAATGTTAACCTCTTATAAGTTGAATAGCTTTACCTGTTGTGTGTCTTGATATAGAAACTTGTCTTTTAACCGCTGCATGCGACTGAAACTGATATAAAACATATTTCATATTAATTTAAGGCTGATGTTCAAAAGAGGCTGAAAAGAAACATCTTATAGTGATCCTTAAGGAGTTACTTTTTCCTTTTGATGAAATTAACCCTAAAGAAATAAAAACACATGACATTTATTATTTACCGAGAGACCTCGAGTCGTTGTACGGTATACTTTGTTGTTTTATTAAATGGTGGATAAAAACAAGATAAATATTTAAGATCCATGTTTAAAGTGGAATTATCTTCACGTTGGTCACGTCATGCAGAAGATAAGCATCAACAGTTAAACGATGCATTTGACAACGGTACTTTAATAACTGTTACAGTTCAACAAAAATGCCCTAGGATTTTATTTTCACTTTTTTTACCTCTGTACGTATATATCTAGGTGTACTATACGTGGTTAAAACTAACAAGAAAATTCTTTGGCAAACTTACATTTCTGTGAGTTGTTCCAAAGAATATAAGTGCTGTTTCTAAGTATTTAAATTGTAGAGCTTAGCTTTTGGGAGTTACTATGTTTGTTGTTACTCCACAATATATTTTTATTTAATGCATCTACCACTTGAATGGTCAAATTAAACACAGTATATACTTAATATGGATTTACTGTTCAGGTGGTACCAATATTCACAGTCTTTGTCCCTAAAAGCTTGAATTACACGCTTTGTTAATCAGAGTCCACTTAACATTCTTGTGAACCCTGTGTATAAAAAGTGGCGTCGTCAAAAACAGTGTTGCCACATGAACGCTACAAGCTCCTTACACGTTGGTGTGATAGGTGGATGGCGGTGACGGTGTAACATACCGATTGCTGACATAAAAACAACCGATCAACGAAATGTAAGCAAAAATCGTTCTATTCTTGTGATACACATTCACATTGATAAAACTTAAATGCAAAGTTTATGCTTATCTTTTGTAAGGAAATTGATTTGATTGGAGCAAACCGAGATAAAAATCTTTTACTAAGATTTGACTTACTACTTACTGAAGCTTGGAGTGTCATAAAACGTTTTGCTATCATCTAACTAAGACGAAACAAATTATCTCTTGTCATTATGTATCTGTTATCAAACTACGTGGTTCACAACTTTGCGAAGGTAGTGGTCAGTTATTGGATGCAGACAGCTCAGGATCGATTGCTATGGCAAACTTCGGGAGAGGGCTGTCTAGCTGTGGATGTCTTTCAGCTTAGATGAAGAAGATGACAAGCATGAAATATATAAGAAAACCATACTTTGGTATATACAGCTCGGTTTGACTCAAATCATCCAACAGCCTTAGAGAAAACTGGTGCTAAGCAACACTTGAGTGAGTAAAGTTACCGCTCGCCCGCTCTTTTCCTGATCCCACTTGGGTAACGCACTCGTATCTCTTTAGTTGGAAGTGTCAACAGGCAGCGATAGTCACTTACCACTAGTAGGTGAGCCGTCTACTCGTTTAGCTCAGTACCATAACAAAGACAGGATATTTTCCAAGACAATTTCTAGGTACATGATCCAGTACGTACCTTCCTAGCTCGTATTATTTAATTAAGATATGGAGAACTTATAGCCAACATCATTAGGTCTATAGTCAAATAAATAACAGTAAACCAATTACAAGTCCTCACTTGTAATTGTCACATACATATATTTAACATACCAATGTTAAATATAAGTATGTGAGTAACAACACGAACAAGTGCAATATTATTCCCAAGATTATTTGGAGTCGGCCACTAGTTCAACCTATTTTACATGAATATCAGTTTTTGATGGAACGACTAGCATCAAACCTCCGCAAAATTGAGAGCGAACTAAATTCAAGGGTCGAACTAGCAGCTGTTCCGGATCCCTCCTATCTCAAGCGTAGAGTGGCACACCGTGTGGTTTTAGTCGATCCGATTCCGACACCACCCCGCCGCAAGCCCCGGTGAGGTGATGGCCCGTGGGGATTTTCACACGTTAAAAAAAAAACAATTGTCAGTATATTTGAGAGCACTGAGTTTCCTATAACGATTGCCATAGACGTTCATGATAACCAGAACTGAGGGTTTAACATGCTCTCTGAGACAGGCGCAAAGTACCAAAACTGCCACACCGGGATGTTTTTAACAATTACTTGTAAGGAAAATCCAACAACACTTTTGGTCCGACCCGGGAATTGCACCAGAGACCTCTGTCGCATACATTAACCGCTAGATCAACTAGGTAAGTTTAATTACTACAACTATATCTTATGTTTAATTCCAAAATCTTAGATGTACAAGTAATGTTCTTGGGTGTACAAGACAAAAACATGATTCTATTGTTGTGTGTACCTTGTATCTATTTAATCTTAGTTAATAGTTGGCTTCTGTGTTTTGTTGTTGTAATTTATTGCTCATTTTATTATCTAGAAAGCAAGGTCTTGTTTATGTATTTAATTTGTTAGTTTCCTTGAAAACATCTCGTGAACATGTAATTTTTGACGATTAATCTACAGCTGCTGTAGAAACTCAAATGAATAACACTTTTTAAATATAAATAATTCTATTTTTGTAATTATATTTTTTATATTATTATACACGGAGCTGTTCCAGTTTTTAATATAGTGTGAACTGATGTTCGATATTACAAAGAGGTGTCCACGTGGTGGCAGCTTTTCACTTTATGTTAGTAACGTTGTAGATCTAATTTACTACTTAACAAGTTTCAAATGCCTCAAAATTCTTTAAAACTAAAATTTCATTGTCATAACCGCAGAACAACTTTTTTACAAACAATAAAGTGTTATAAACATGTTGCGCTTATGTTGCTAGTAAGCTGTAAGTTTAAAAATATGTGTTGAGTTCGGTACAGACTTCGTAGCATAATCAGGGACAAGCACTAAGTATATTCTCTCTATAACTCTTTTTGTCATGAAACAAGATCTAGAATAATTGATGTTTTTTCTGTTTAAGATTATGTGTTTGTTGTCACTTAATGATAGCTTGTAGATTGGAAGTTGGGATTTTAGCCTCCGTGTCTCGGAGAGCACGAAAAGGGCCATCGGTCCTGCGCTTAATCTCTCACCGGTCGCGTCGGATAGCCGTCCTGTCTAATTGTGAGGGTGACGATGTCTGCTCGTTTGTTCATGGGTGACAGTAGTAACTTATCATCAAGTGAGGTATCTGCTCGTTCACTCCCTTACACTACACGAAAACATAAATTCATTGACTCGTCGTTGGGTTGTGGTATAATCATTATTTCAAGTTTTCTCTGAGAGAAATGGGACTTCTAATTAAAGTTGATGTATTATTTTGTTTATTTAGTAATAAATTTAATAATGAAATCCAGCGGCCGATCTACTTTTAAAACAAACATTAATTACATCTAGTATCTACAAGAACAACTTCATACTTTTTATTTCTATAAAGAGCTTAGAAAACGTTTGTTTGATGTGTGAGATTAGGATAGATGACACCTTAGTCAAATTAGTTACTTTTTATCATCTGTCAAAACGACAATTTTGTATAAAAAATGTACTACATACAAAATTGTGACGTCACTGTTTTAGACCACGCAATTGAACAATATATTTCACTGTATATTTGATTTAAATTCGTAATAATAATAAAAAACTATGTTACCTGTATTTTTCGAGATGTTTTGTGATATTTGATGTAATGAAGTTGACATTGGTATTTATTTACGATACAGTCATCTACCCCTTTATAGGGATTCTCGAGTAACGTCACTCACTCCCTAAAAGCACGGGCAGAATTGTTTCACAATGATTTTCTGTGATAGTGTGGAATCATAAATTTAAATAAAACTGTACAAAAACCAACAATAGTAAATCTTTCTGGTTTTTAATATTTAATTAGTTTATAATACGGATTCATAATAACCGTATATGTACAGTATACTGGTATTACTACTATTAAGTATATATTACAAAATACAGTACCGATACCAAGTAACCGTTTCTGAAATTAAAGTAATATTTAAAATGCTCACGCGAGATTCTTCACTTAGTAAGGCGTCTCCTCTAACGTTAGACTCACGCTTTTAAACTTTTGTTTTAGGAAATTTCGCTTGGTTATAATATAATATAAAATTATCATCTTTAAGTAATTTTAACTAGAATTATACCAACTTTCTATTTATGTTTCGCAATATTTATGAAAACTGTTATGTTTACGCATTGTGCTCATTTGTAAAAATCTTGATTACGGCATTTAAATGTCTAAATATTATACAAGAAAATTAGAAGAATTCATTAAAGTAATAATGAATGTGGGATGAATACAGAGACGAGACTTCTTTCTTCTCAATAGAAAGAGAAACACTGCTGTAAATTCTATTTATTAAGATATGAGCTTAATAAGTCTATAAGATTAATTTGACACATTTTACACATGATCGTCTGGCTCTAAATTAGATAGAACCTGTGCAATGTAACTAAACAGAAAACTAACTGATAAATATACTCAAACTTATATATTTTCAAAGGTTTAAAGTCTGGTAAATACTTTGTCAATAAGGACATAGTGTCAATCCTCACATAATGTCTAAACAATATATTTCGACATCCTTACGTAAAATTTATCGCCAAAACTTATAGGTATCGATCCCGCACATCACCTTTCATCGTTACATAAAAATGTCTAATATGACATTCAAGTATTACGTCATTATGTATTGGTTTTGATGCAGCGGTCAGCAACCCAGTCGCGTTCCGTTCTACGCCGAGGCATGACGCGTTTGTGAAGTTCGGTTTTGTAAAAGATTTGACGCTTTCTGTTCGCGGAAATTTTATGTCAAATTTTTTGGAAGTGTAACGTGATTGTGATTTCTCATTTTTTTTTACAATATTGGATGTGTTAATAACAAGGTGAGTTTTATAATCACTTTAGGTAATAAGTTGTGGATTAGTTTTTGAAATTGAAGATTTTTGCCGGTGAAGTTTAAAAAAAAGCGGAGTTTAATTGAAACATAGTAAAATATATATATTTTTTTTAACGAAACTTCCATGACTCACAAATAAAAAAAACGAATAATAAATAAAACTGTGTTTGTATAATGAATGTTATTTAATTAATTAAATATTTATAGTAAAAGTTAATATGTGCGTACATTCTCCATCCAGCGCGAAATATGTCAGTAATTTGTTCTCGCTGTAACTGTACCGATGTTATCTCGAATCAAAATGAATCCTCATTTAAGCACGTGTCTCAACACTTCTACAATCTGAGTGCATATCTCACAATTTACTACCTGTTTACTGCTATAATAACTTACCTCAATCAGTTTCAAATCAAAGAAATATGTTTGAAAAATAATTTTAATACCACATCACCAATGATACCACTAATGAAATAAAGTTATTATATACGAAAATAGTGTCTTTTAGTTAAGTGACACGCAAGTCAGAAATTGTGACGTCGATTTCCACCCAGGACAAATTATTACATGGTAAACATAATCATTATTCTACGCCTCGATGAGGTATTTGTGAAATATGTATTGAAACACCAACTTAAGTATGTTTATCAGCAGTGTGGTTACCATAATAGGATGCATAGGGTTCTCACCAAGAACATAGGGCCCAAGTCAACCTCAACTGCAAGTAGTGCACCTGTTAATCGATGGACGAGGCTCTGACAAATAAAACATCCTGATTAGGTGCAATAAGCTCGCCATCTATTACGTGGGACCAAAACACTTACGAAAAATGGGCGTTTAATATGCCTTTACTCTATGTATGTCTGCTTACCATAATATCTCCTCGGCTGATGTTTACTATGCTTATCGTTTCCCCTTCGATATATGACGCCACGAATAGGTCAAGTCACCCTTTAATAAAGTGTCCCTTCCGGGTCTAAAACTACTCCGGCTTCCCCGAAATCTAAAAGTGTACAATGAAATTTTTAATATCGAATCTCCTACTTAAGGAGTGGTCTATGTCCAGCTGTGGACTGTAAAAGGTTTTAGATGATGTTGATGATTCCTTATTTCTTAGGTTTATCTTTTCTTTATATGTCCTCTTAGTTTTCTTTTCCATTCATTAAAACACAGATGATGATAATAGGCCCGACTTCCGTTGTATTAAAATCAAAGCTGTTAAAATATGAATGTTTGATAAGTCTACCTCTTCCGGAGTATACGCGTGTATCAGGCTAAGACAAAGGTGTCTTCTTTTTACGTAAACAACATTATTTTGTGTGGCATTCACTTAGTTAATTATGAAACAATTGAAACAGAAATATTCTGCATGGAAACACATCACATAACACCAACAGCTTTTTATAGTCTACTGTGTGTAGGTCTCTTACCTTAGAAAGGAGATTTTAACCTTTGGAACCGGCCTACTATTGTAAAAATAGTATAGGGCAAAACTTGCGTGATAAAGAGAGACCTATGTCCAGCAGTTTACGATTAAAGACTGTTGGTAATGATGCTGACTAATATTTCATCGATGAAACGGGTGGGTTTCAAGATATCCTTCTCTTTGAGGTGATGTTGTCCTACGTACTTTGATCCCTTAATCACCTCTTCCATGGACGTTCATGGAGCAGAGATGGTGACACTATATATATTCTTAATCTGTCATCACACGCATAGAAACAGACAATACTAATGTAACAGTGCTACCTCACCAATACTGTTACATTGTTACACTTCAAAGAAACTTATTTCAACACGTGATTACACATGCCTTTGACAGTTATTTCTTATAAAACTTTAATTGGAGACTCGGTTACTGTTTCCCTAGATTTTTACGAAGACTACATAAATGAAATGCTGGTATATATGTCAATGTCGACAGATGGACCTTTTTTTTTATATCCGCTAATCTTTGAAATATATATATATTTGCATACTATTTTTTGTGAAATAAATAGCGTTGAGGATAATGGTAGACTATATGATATCTCACTACCACTGTTCGAGATCAATAACAGCATAGTGTGATCAAAGTCAAATTCAAAATATAAGTTTCCGTTACGTTTCCTAGAGGGAGCTGTTACAAACTTAGATCGCGCTATCGCTGTGTTACACGGGTTAGTGTATACGGCCTGCAAGCATTTTATACGATAAAATAAAACTGGAATTCAGTGCAAGGCGACCGTCAACTAAATCGTGCAGTCTTACGAACCCCAGTGCACAGTGGTTTTATTTAAATCCCTCCTAGTGTCAGACACCCTTTTTTTTTAACGTGTGAAAACCCCCTCGGGCCGTAACACCACCGGGGTTTACGGCGGGGTGATGTGTCAGCATCGGACCGACTAAAACCATACGGTGTGCCACTCTGCGCCTGACATAGGAGGGATCCGGGAACAGCTACTATTACGATATCCAGCTAGTGTCAGACACCCAGTCCAACGATACCACTATAGTATCAAACAACCACTATTAGTAATACAGTAGTAAGAACAATATTTAAAAAACAGATAAAAGAAAAATCTAAACCAAACGAACTACTTCTCAGGTAAATATTTTATGCAGATCATGACGTGATATTTCTTCGCTATCACTGAACACATTACGAGTATAAGCAGTATCGTAGTCTTATTATAAAATTTTGTAACTGCCACAAGTGTTGAACAGTTACCGTCTGAATTATGAACTGTTGCATTTCTTTGTAATAGCATAAACGCCTCTATATTTCTGCAAATAAAATTGTAATTAAGTCTTACAACGGCGTGGATATAACTGTATTGCAGCATTTGCAGCGAGTTGCAGTAAGATGGTGCAGTAACATACACTCACGTTGGTCTCTGAGGTGATGCTTAAGATTTTGTAACTTTAATTGTACTTGTTGAAGGTAGAAGAGAATTTCTCGCTGCTAGGTACTCTTATTTCTGGAAGGTACTTTACAAATATAAAATTTAAGGTATAATTGTTTTCCTTAACGTTGTACGTGTGTACAATAATATATGTGTATTAACTAGTTTTCGCTAACAGCTTCATCTATATTATCTCATCCTATATGAATGCAAAGACACGCACGCGCACATATACTCAGAGATTGTAAACAAACGAGAGGAAAGATGTGACTTTACAAAACCTTCAGGAATGTTCATTTTAGTCCCAATTTTTCAAGAAAAAAAATCGATAGGTAGAATCGACATTAGAACTGATTTAAGGGCATTGTAAATTTATCAAAATATACACTTTGGTAAAACCGTATAAATAAATTAAATACCTTTTTAAAAATGCCACTTTTAGTTTTTTTTAATTAATTGCAAGTTATAATATTTTTGTAAGGGTAATTAGTTATCGCGGTATAGCGGTGAAGCCATTCTCGAGCGATGCGCTTCCCAACAAACCGCATTTCATTTATATTTATATAAATGTACAAAACAGTTTCACGAGTGAAAGTCTCACAGAAGTAAATACGACGCATATCTCAAAGAATTAAAGAGTTGTGAACGTGCATTTTTAGGCATATTTTATAACATAAATATTTCTAGAAATGCATGTTTGGCTGCGTGATGCTATCACTAATGTTATTAACATGAATTAAAATAATTTGATTTAATTAATTAGGTTTAAAATGCCAACAACGCTGATAGATATTCAGATACTATTTTTAGCCAATTTGGAATATGTATTATATAGGAAGTGATATGTAATATTCCAGCCTGAAGTTATATCAGCAACTCTGTAACATATAAGTCAAGATAAAATATTTAGTGTCTCTATTTTATTAAACACAAACTCCTTCTCGTGACTCAGGACTTTTGGGCGTGAAAGATACCTTATTCTGACTTACTGCTAGTGACTAGCGTGTGTATTTCAGAAGAGTTTGTACTTGACCAGGGTCCTAATAAAACGACCTATCTTTTCTGTATCGGGTTTAATTAGCCAACACCATTTGATCAATTTTAAAACAAAACAAACGAATAAAATAAAAATAAAAGGACACAGAATTTATGTATTTTTAATTTGGTCAAATTTCTCCTTAACGGTACAGATGTTAGTGTTTACGACTGCCAATAAAGTGGTCTTGGGTTTGATTCCTGGTTCGAACCAAAAAGTATTATTGGGCTTTTCTTAAAAGAAATTCCTAATAACAGCCCGGAGGAAGAAAGTCGGCGGTGTTTTACCCCCGTGCCTCGGAGACCACGTTATCATGTCGGTCCCGGCTGTCATGAACATCTATGGCAATCGCTATCATTACGTCCGTGCCCTCAAATAAAGAGACAATTAGTTCAACTGTCGAATTCTGTTCGCCCTCAGGATTGTAAAGGTTCGATGCCAGTCGTTAAGTGAAAAAACAGACATTCCGGTAAAAGGGGTTTAATAAGTAGCCGACTTTAAATAATATTAGGAATAATAAAGGCTAGGATGAAGAAACTTGGTCAAATTTGACATTTGGCTGAGTCTAATCATACTTCAAAGGTGATTGGACTCAACCAGTCGTCTGCAATTTCTCTTTCTTTTTATTTTATTTCAAGAATCTGCTAAAGTAACTCTACTCTAACTGCTGAAAAACATGAATAGGATTCAACAGTTGTGATCACCATACTCATTTCGAATGCAGACAATGCAGTATGATGACCCACAATGTGGCGGCCTAGTAAGATGCTTCTTCAAGCCCCGCTAATTGTGACCACTGCATAACAGTTATCGTGGCATTGTATTGCACACACTTGCCATGGCAACTGTCTCCCCTGCATTAACGGGCCTCCGGTCTCACACTTACAAACGAAACACGACAGCATCGATGCTGTCGTTTTAGGTTGATCTTCTGTGGGAAGGTTGCCTCGGTCGCGTTCGTGCTGAAACCAGCGTGGCTTTACTAATCTTGATTTAGTTTAGTTCCTGTGTGTAAACCATGTGTTATATGGAATATGGCAATACATTAAACGCGAGAGAATTTTCAATTGCTTATTTTTAAAAAACTGATTCAAAATCACTAATTATGCATCGAGCTGATTTTACACTAGATTTATACCAGACACATACTTATCTAATATCTAAAACTTAAAGTCAAATTCGTTTATAGTTTTTTATATATTAATTCACTCAATAATCTAGCTCTGTCCGTTATCGAAGAGGTCAAATTACTGTTGCATAGTGCAAGCTTCTTCATATTCTTCATTATTCATATTCTTACCCAGAGAGGACATCAAATCTTGCCCAATGCGCATTTCACAGACATACAAGTGTGGCAACAAGTCTGGAGTAGGAACATTTGGTAATTTACCTTACTATCACGTACATTCGACTCCTATAGGTTCTAATTTCTTCACATTTTACCTGCCTAGTAACTATTTTTTGGAAGTACGTAATTCTTTTTAGAAATTCTTATAGTTTCACCCTGTCATGTATGTAGGCGCGTACTTTAGTACACGGCTTTCTTTAGAAACGAAAAATGAAGATGTTTGTAGTATGCCATCTGAATAAGTATTGCAAAGACATTGATGTGGTGACGAAATTTGATAGATTTCAATGGTCCATTTGTATGATAGATACATATTTACGAGACTGGTAAATAAAACATTAACCGATTAGCGCCAGTAGGGAGGGTAGGCCAAAGAGTGTGTAAAATATCATACACAAATTTTTACAAAAATTATTCTAATTAATTTTTGAATATCTTTCATCGCCCTTATTTTTCTGTAATGAATAAAACTATTTCTCTTAAAAACTTTTAACTGAATATTATGTTGTTTAAATTATCAATAATGACAATACCTTGATACGTATCTAATCCCAAATTAAAAACATATGTTTTGTAACCAGGGATTAGGAAGCAGAGCCACGCTGATTACAGCATGAACGGTTCGATCGGGGCAGTACTACTCTCTTGCAGAAGACTAATTTAAAGCAACAGTATTTGTGTTGTCGTCTTTCGTTAGTGAGTGCGAGATGAAGGCCCATTGATACAGGGGTGACAGTTATTGTGGTATGTGTGTGAGTACAAACTACCACGATGACTGTCATGCCTTTTACGTACCAAGGTGGGAAGTGAAAAAACATCTCAACAGGCTACCATGATGTGGACCACCACATTGCATTATCTGCATTAGCAATGAGGATTCTAATCATACCTTCCATCATGCAGAGCAAAGTCGCTTTGGCAGCTTCGGCAGGCTCTCAAATTAAAAAAAAACGCAGGCTGCTGTTAAAAGTATTTATGTATTCCTTATTGCTTATATATTATAGGTTAATTACATCCATACATGGAACGAATGAACATGCTTATTATATTTGGATGAAATTTAACAAATTTAGTTGAATATGTATCTTAAAATACTTTTAACAAAATTTTACATTTCATATTGTTTAATATTACTATTTTTCAATTAATTCTTTTACTCTCTATATTATTCTTCGTTAAAGTAAACAGCAAGAAAAGATAATTCAGTGAAATTATAACGCAAGTACTAAGAAAGTTAAACGTCCAGTGGTTTCGCGTTATTATTATATATAATTGAAAAGAATAAAATGTCAAAGAAAACAAAGTAATGTCTACCTGCTGTAGAAAGTCTTATTACGAGACAAGCACGAAAATAGCTATAAATGTAACATGCATTAGCGAAATGGGAAATATAAAAAGACATTTATGAGAATGAATTTATAAGATTTCAAAAAACAATTGTAATTTGGCGCTATAGTAGACTAGAACGTGTTGTACAACAAAAGATGAGACCCGAATACTGTCATCATCAACAACATCCTTTTCAAATCCACTGCTAGCAAAGGATTTTTCTTAGAAAAGAGATTTTGGCCTCATAAACCACGCTGACCAGACGGGTAATGATACTGTACCTATGTTTACCAATAGTTTACTTATAATAGAGCTCGTAGATTTTACTCTCGGTGAGTGAGGATACCGTAGGACGAAACTTCCCATCCTCTCTGTAAGGAGAGGGAAGGGCACATGAATGACACCTCTAACGGTCGCTGTGTCTAGTATTATTTATGGTCATTATTTACAGGAACTAATTTAAAAAACTTTAATTATCAAGGGCGTATATAAAAGATTATAACTGTGCCAATCTCTATAACCCAGTGCATTTTAGTCGTTAAACTTTTATATCTCATGAATATCTGAATATACAATAACATTATTACGGTAAATACCGTAAGTTATTTATGAATCTGAAACAAAATACAGACGGACACAGACGCTACTATATCATTAACAGTTATAGAAGAAACGGCGTAGAAAATTAAGTCATTTTTGTGTTAACATAATTATTAGAGGGTTTAGACCGCCCTGACCTGCTCTAACTATTTTTGATTGGTTTCCTGGTCTAGCGGTTAGAGATTCTGACTGCTAAGTCAGAAGTCGTGGGTTTGATTTGCACTGAGGGCAATATATTATGTTTTATTATGAGCACAATCATTTGTTGTGTCTGGATGTAGGGAATCTATAAAATGTATTTAAGTATGTTTATGAGTTACCTGGATACTATAATATAATACAGGCTTGCTGTGATTTAGGTTTACACAGTGATATGTAAGTGGTCTCAATTTTTTAGTTAAGTAGTAGGCAGGGGAGCCCATGAAATGTGTTGTTTCTGCACCAAGTAGTAATAAACTAAATATGAATGTTTAAAAGTATGTGGATATATGTCTATCTCTTTAGTGTAGCTGCATAAATGTGGCCTTATTTATTTTAATCCACTTGCAAAGAAATATCACAGAAAACAATGAAAAACTTGCCATATGTCACTTTCATTGATTGCACACCATCATTCAAAACTTGTTTAAGCACACTTCTGGCCATGTCTTCGATGAACAGATATAAGTATGAGGTCGTGATATTCCCTGCAACAGGGAGTTCTGAACACGGCTCTGAGTAACCCCTTTGGCTAACTGACATTGGTCCTACACGAAGTTAACGCTTACATGTTTGTGTATCTTGGCGCATGTTTAGGTATACCGTGAGTGTATGTATGCTATTATACCCATTATTATACTTAGTCTGGCCATAAATACTGTTACACTTAATTATAAAAAAATATTACATTTGAATTTCGAATCTGTCATTTTTATACGATTGTTCATTGTGTTTTCTCATTTTGGCGCCAATACATTGTAAAATATTTTGCGATATTAAAATGGTGTGGGGTGATAAAGAGAACCGAATCGCTGTGATAGCATTACACAAAGTAGGTATGGAGCCAAATGCAATTTTTAAAACTCTCCATACACTTGGTATTAGTAAAATGTTTGTGTACCGGGCTATTAATAGGTACAATGAGACCTCCTCTGTTTGTGACAGAAAAAGATCTGGCCGTCCACGTAGTGTTCGTACGAAAAAGGTGGTCAAAGCAGTAAGGGAAAGAATTCGAAGAAATCCTGTCCGAAAGCAAAAGATTTTATCTCGGGAAATGAAGATAGCACCTAGAACCATGTCGCGTATTTTAAAAGATGACTTAGGACTTGCAGCCTATAAGAGACGCACTGGCCATTTCTTAACTGATAATTTAAAGAAGAATAGGGTGGTAAAATCGAAACAACTACTGAAGCGGTACGCAAAGGGAGGTCACAGAAAAATTTTGTTTACGGATGAGAAAATTTTTACAATTGAGCAACATTTTAACAAACAAAATGACCGTATTTATGCTCAAAGCTCTAAGGAAGCTTCCCAATTAGTCGACAGAGTGCAACGTGGACATTATCCGACTTCAGTGATGGTTTGGTGGGGTGTTAGCTATGAAGGAGTGACTGAGCCATATTTTTGTGAAAAAGGTATCAAAACATCGGCACAAGTGTATCAAGATACCATTCTTGAGAAGGTAGTTAAGCCCCTTAACATCACCATGTTCAATAACCAAGTATGGTCCTTCCAGCAAGACTCGGCGCCGGGTCATAAAGCTCGGTCCACGCAGTCTTGGTTGGAATCGAACGTTTCGGACTTCATCAGAGCTGAAGACTGGCCGTCGTCTAGTCCCGATCTTAATCCGCTGGATTATGATTTGTGGTCAGTTTTAGAGAGTACAGCTTGCTCTAAACGCCATGATAATTTGGAGTCCCTAAAACAATCTATACGATTGGCAGTGAAGAATTTTCCCATGGAAAGAGTGCGTGCTTCTATTGATAACTGGCCTCATCGTTTAAAGGACTGTATTGCAGCCAATGGAGACCACTTCGAATAAGCTTTTTATATTTTTAATTGTTTTATATTTATGTATTAAACTGACACACTGTAAAAGTAATAAATGTTATTTGCAGTTAACAATTTTCTTTTTTCTTTATTACAATATTTATGGCAAGACTAGGTATAGAATAACTAAAGTGTTTTCAGTTCAAAGGTCGCCATATTAAGTAAAAGTATAAAATCGACGTTTCTACTCGTCACTCACGTCCGGTTACAAACGATTGCATCATAAAATTCAAATGGAATTTTCACCACACGAAATAACAGATTAAAGTGAAAATAAAATTACGAAACCTATGAAAACCACGTAATTTATTCGTCGTTAAAATAGTTACAATTGACGAAGTTGATAAATTGCATAGTTTTACCGAACCAAATGTGAGTTCTGAATAGTTATTAGCGAATAGTTACAACGATATGTGAATTATTCATTCGCTTGCGTAACGCTAACTATTTGCGATGAACATAAGATTTTTTACCCAAGTAATATTCCTTTGCCTTTATTTGTAGTCGGATTCCGCAGTCACAGGTTTCTGGTACGGTAGTTTTCTTGTGGTTAACAATAACAATTTACTTTCTACGGCGGCGTTTTGTGAAGCTAAAACCATATTTGTATAAGTCGTGATAATATCATGCTAGTTTCTTATATTTCATGTACCATTAATTTTTTAGATAGTATTTTTTTGGGTTATAAAATTACGCGTAACTTAAATTTAATGGAGTAGTTATGGTTTAATTTTAGAGTTTAACTTTAATTTTAGAGGAAAAGATAAATTGGATTTTTGGATACTTTAGCAGTAATAATCACAGGCTAGTTACTAAAAGTAGTATGTATAATTACTTTTTTTATCAAAAAAGAGCTGTGACGACCTTTTTATACAGTCGCATATCATCTTCATGATTTTGTCGTTCTTCTCCCACATCTAAGTTGCCGCGCAATAACAAAAGTTAATAGCTTGACCGCCGCCGCTTATAAATTCCGAACAAAGCTTAGCATCAAATAATTATTTGATGGTAAGCTTTGTTCGGAATTTACTTTCTGAGATCTGATAAAGGAGACGGGTAAATTCTATTGACAAAAAGGTATATAATGTTATAATATATGAAAGAGATACCATAAGTCTCGAATACGGAAATAAGGCTTAAACTGGTGTAGCTCTTTCGGACGTAGGATATAGCAAAGATACTGAAGTAGCAACTAGTAACCTAATCTATATTCATTGGAAAGTTGAATACTTCACGGGTTCAAAGTCTGATATTTATTTTTTCTTTAAAAAGTAACTAGTAAATAAAGAAAAGTGAAGTGGTGTGGTGCATATATAATATTTACGACGATTGCTATCTAACACTACGAATAAAAAATTCTAAGAAGTTATAAAAAAACGAACATTAATTGACACAGATATGTTAAAATGTTTACTCTGATGAATAAACTTAACCCACCACACCACATCTGCTAATATATAACTCTAATACAGCAATCACACAAAAAGTTCTCATGAATTAATATAAGGAAATAAAAAAAATAAAAACAAAACATATAATATTTTGTCTCTTGTGTTTAACGGCACCGATAACTGTTCACTTGATTATTTGATAACTTAGTTAATAAATAAATAAATTCCAGTTTACTCACATATATATTCATGCTTATTTCCCCGAAAAAGTAATCAGAGGCGTGTTGAGCACTCTCATTTCACCAAACTTGACTGAATTATTATAATAATTTATTCTAATAATTTGATTTAATCCGCATATACAGCAGGAGTGCCTCAAACGGCTTAAATACACTTAGGACTCTTGTAACAGTTACAGATTTCTATGTGTAGGAGCAGTTATATGCCATTTGGTAACACATCTCTTGATATTAGCTTGATAGGAGTTAAACTTACAATTTTCTTTTCCTCACCACGATGAAGTACAATACTAGAATTGCCACGCCACATAGATTACCATAGTGTACCAAATAAATTAATTTTAATATAATAATTGTCCTATAAAAAGCCACAAACAAAGAAGATTGCTGTAATCAAACTCATCTCTCCTTACAAACACCATTCAGCTCATGGCGGAAATGATTGCTCTGCTACTGACACATTTCATGAAAATGTAACCCACTAATGCAATGGGTAGGCACACCACAATATCTACTATTAATTTAATAAGCTTCACTTTATTTAGGGTTCTGTAAGAAAACATTAATCATGGGTTAAAAATGTCGGTATTTTTCTAGTGATAACTCTGCTTAACTCAGTATGTACATATTATACCACATTGAGAAAACGAGCCGACGAGTTTTCTGTTGGTAAGTGAACATTGCTACCCATTTTCAATTCAAAAATTACAAATATGCCCTTGGATTTTATACCTCCAGCATTAGCTGCAGAGAAGTTCGATCTCTGGTAATGTCACACATTTGGTGAAAAGCAATGAAAATTTGCTTAAAATCGGTTTTCTGTGCAGTTGTGACATCACTCTGGCCCAGCCGACCCGTACAAGCATGGCCGTAAATCAAGTCTGTCTATCAAGTATTTGTGTCATAAAATTTTGCTTTTAAGTTGATTATATATGAGTATGATTTCGATTCTAGTTTGAAAATGATTTTTCCTATAAATCCCTCCGATAGAATTATAATTCAGAGTTTCTCGTACTGTCACAAAGTAAATTCAACTCGCAGTACGTAGCAAAGCTCTCGCATGAAGTAATGAATCTCCAATGAACCGCGGCATGGTAACGGTGCACGTGCGCCGTTACTGACTCCCCCAGGCTGCGTAAGCGCATATTATACAGATGCTCAGTCCTTAGCAATCTTGTTATTTACAGTTTAATTATTGTACTGTGAGCTTGCGTTGTTTGAAAACGTTACAAGCATATTTTATGATTTATCATGTAGCAAGTGTTATCTTTATTCATTATTATATTGAAATGTGAGTTACTTTGTTACATCTTGACACCTTAACTACTCAATTACACACACATCACATCACGTCAACAGCCTTTAATAGTTCACTACTGGACATAGGACTTAACTACTCAAAAGATCATTATCGAACTGATTTTGCACTTGCGCCAAAGGATTGCTATCTTTTTCTGTACTTTATCCTTTTGAGTTAAAATGACTTTTTAACAAAATCACGTTCCATAAAATTAAATTAAGGCAATAATCAATATACCTTTGAATAGTCTGACTTTTTGATCGACCGAATAAAATTAAATGTCATTCAATTTTACAAAAAAAACTGTCTGAACTAAAAAAAGTCAAAACGTGTGATTTTTTCATTAGCAAGTTCCAAACTGCTCTACATAGAGTTATTCAAACAAACGACATCAACGCGTGTCTATTGTTAATGAACTTTAGATTTGTCTGTGTATTTGATATTATGCATATTTTTATTTAGAACTCTAATTATTTAAATGCCTATAGATACTTATTATTATAACATCTACTCTGTACTGGTAAAAATGCTGTTCAATCAGTTAAAATGTTACTGAGATCGAAATAGACATTCGGGATAACACAAACCTTAGGAATACATATTTAATTGTAAAAATTGATTGATTTTTTTATGTATATCATTGTGTTCTTTTGTTGCAGATGTTATCAGTAGAGTGACGTAAGCAGTGCGTGTCGTGACGTCAGTGACAAAATGTACATAGAGTACAAGTGAACAGATAGTGCTTCCGACATGTTCCGTTGTAGAGTTGTGGTTGTTCTACTCTTTGGAGCCCTCCTTAGGGAGACTCTGTGTGAGTATATTCAATAAATTTAACCTTTGTGCTTTAAATATGTCATCAAATTATGCGAAATAAATTAAAAAAATCATATTAAAGGTCCTGATAAAGAATCCTTACCGTGACCGAACCTACTCTGGCAGCCCTAATATACAAATATAGTTAAATAAAATAGTAAAATATTAATAATGTTTACATATGTATATCACAATTTAGTTTCTTATATTAATTTTCTTTGACACAATGATGTTCTTTGTAATCTTACTAATATTATATATGCGATAGTTCGTTAGGTAAGGATGAATGGATAATTGTTGCTCTGTCACGAAGAACTGCTGAATGGATTTAGATGAAACATTTAGTAACGTAGCTTTTGTGTAATCGGGCAAAAATATATCGATTAGTTTCGAGTAAATCGGATCAATTACTGACATTTGAGAACTATATTGACGACCGCTGCCAAAACCGTTGGAGTTAGACGACGATAATATACCTTGGAACTGTTTGTCTTAAATGGCTGTAAACAAAAGTATGCGATAATATCTATTTACCTTTTATGTGGAAGCTATGATATCCTAAATAATAAACCATAAACACTATTAATTTTGGTACAATCCGCTTTTTAGAGTATTCATCAAATTTTTCATCAAAATTTATACATTTGTCACTTTCTATACTCATTGTTGATTTGTCTTTTGCACTTTGTAATTGTTTAAAAGTTATCACGAGCTTGACTGAATGAAGCAGCTACTATGTGAGTGAGCGGCGCGAATGTGGAAGAGTGGTCCATGCAATGTTTATAAAATAAAGTAACTCTGTCTGTCTATTACGCTTTCACAGCTAGGCCGTAACACAATTTTTAATGAACTTTAGTTTAGAAATACTTTGATTTTGGAGAAAGGACATACTGCTGAAACACATACAGCTGCCCATAGTCATCATAGTATCGTAACAAACTTTCAAGGAGGTAGAGTAAAGCCTTATTTCCTGATAAGCTTCCTCTAACTCTTCTTATAAAGAAAGCATTAAGAACGCAAAGACAATAATAAACTCTTTCATTAAAACAATCTCGAAACAAACTCTACATTTATCGCAAAACTAATTGTATTTAAAATGGCGTTCGAGTGAAAGCAGTGAAAGTGAACAAATTTATTTATAATTAAGCGAATAATATTGTCGTTAAATAAACAATTTTAGTTTTCATTACCGACTCTAAATAATCTCTACAACTTGTATAAACTTTTGTTTTTTTTCTAAATTATACAGCTGATAATATAATGTTACATGTGAAATTAAGTAACAGTCTTATTATTTTTACGAGGGTTTTAATTTAATATAAATTTAAAGAGATAGAGTCGTGGCCTGTCGGCCTAGTAGTAAGTGATATAGTAGCTAAACCACACGTCGTGGGTTAAATTTACATTATTTAAGATAAATAAGTGAGGAATATCAACTGGATTTGGGTGGGAACTTAGTATAAAAAATTATATTTGTACTCATAGAGAACAAAAAAAGTTGTAAACATAAGAACCACAATATTGTCTGTTGATCGTCAAAACATTTAGTTAGCACCATTACCTAGTTATACTAACTTTTATATAGACAAATGGAAATTTGATCTGAAAATGTAATTAGATTAAATTTACCTTTATTTGGACCATTAATGTGTAAAATATCTTGTTTTAATATTCCACTCGACATGACAATCTGTTCACGAACTGAGTAGAGCCTGCTGTGATAACCAGCTTACTGATAAACATGCTTTTATGTTTCCAAGCAAATACATATTAAAAAAAAATATATCCAAATATAGAACAAATGAACATGCTTGTAGGTGACGTACGGTGGCGCGGTGATCAGGAAATTACAAATTCGAAGGCGTTGTGATTTTTGGTACTTTGAGTGCAAACGTGCGGGTGTTTTTGTCGACATATAAAGGAGCAACTCCTCCGCGGTTGGTAACTACCAACCGTTTTATAAGTGTCTATCTCAGTGCACTAAGAATACATGCGCGCCTACCTCCCTCCCCCATAGCATATTTATCAATAAAACAAATTGCAGTGTAATTACCATTATACAACAAACATTATACTAACAAATTGCAGTATATTACCATGGTAATTAGGTCAAACTGCACATATGATATAATTATTGGGTTATTATTATAGATGTATTTTATTTTTATGCATCGTCTGCAATGCTTTTCACACAATTATTTATCGTGAGTTGACATCAACACACGACTTATTGAATATTCTTCTTAAAAGAAATACTAAAAAAAAACAAGCTACGTAACTATACATGATGCCGCAGTCCAGACGCTACTGTTAAATCTGATTGAAAGTAAATTGCTCAGATTGTCCCTCGGAGAGTAGGTAGTGCTATCAGTAGTCATATTCGTTGGGATGTAGAGCGCGACCCGAGATACGGTGTATGTGGACCACGTAGTACCTTGTCAAGGTGAAAATGAAAGTTGACAGAGTCGGTACTACATTGTACTTAGCTTAAATCGTGGGTATAACTTTAAAGTCACACAATAAAATATAATGTAGAGACAAACAGGGTCATGTCGGTTTTGTATGTAAATTCGTGAGACTCTATGAAATATTGTGGACTCGATTGAAAGTAAAACGTGTTCACTTTATGTGGAAACTATACTCATTCGTATAACAGAACAAAAGGTACTGACATCTATTTGTCTAATTGATATTAACTTGCCTATTAAAAAAAATATGTTCTATTCGAGCATATGACGACTATGACTACACGATTGGCCTAGTGGTTTAAGCGGTCGCCACGCCGCTCTCCACTTCGCTGAGTGTTATGGGTTCAAAGCCTACATGGGACAGCACTTTGTGTGATCCACAAATTTCTGTTCTGAGTCTGAGTGTTCTTTGTGTCCGTCTCTTGTATGTTTGTAAAGTCTCCCGCGGCACAAGATTTATTACTAATGCGGGCGTTGCCTTATAAAAAAAAAAATTACTGAATTTATTTCGAACGTTACGACACAATACTTCATTTCCAATCATCACATAAACGTATCTATCTAAGAATAATTCTACAAGTTGTTTTATACAATTTCATTCATGGATAATAAACCTAGACTTTTTTTTTAAAATTAGACTACTAAATGTTAAAAAAATATTCAAATTATAGTATATTATAACTTCAAAAGAATAATGTATGTGTATTTTTAGTATTTTTAGTCAAGTGTATTTTTAGTTTTGTTATTACTAAAAATATAAATGTACATTAATTACAATTTTAAAGTAAAATTGCGTGAATAAATAAAATAAAAATCGAAAAAATTAACATTTCTTAAGACATGTTCTCTTGGATTATTTCTGTGACATGGGGGACTTTACAAATATACGAGTACATAAAAGCACAGGCTTAGAACAAATCAAACAAAGTGTTGTCTCATATTAGATTTGAACCCACAACACTCAGCGCTGTAAAAAGCGGCGAGGGGATCGCTTAAACCATTACATGACCCGTGTACTCATTTTAGATCAAAAGATTGTCTATTTTGCTTTGATACTGAACACTCATATATTTTGCGAACATTCCATCACGCGGCAAGTGATCGTCGACCTCAGACATTTTTTTTCTCTGCTTGATTAAATAAAAAGTAACCTTATTTAGCAACTTACTCTACCAGAACCTGTATGAATTTAATTGCCCAATTAAGCAATTAAGTTTGTAAGTCAATACTTGTGTTGCATAAATCGTTTATTTTTTATTAGAAATGAAGTGAACTGAAAAGAGACTACATTTTCATGTGTACTTGAACAAGTTATTACAAGTTCCAACAAGAAATTATTGACAAACTAATAAGTAGTAAAGCGACAATTTAAATCTTAACTTACTTCCATTAGTCCAACATCACCCTATATTCAAACTGCGGGTGTCGTAAGAGCCGATTAATGGCACATTCATAATATACATAACAACAGCATTCCAAACAGAAGGAAAACTTTACACAAACCCAAACCGTCTGGACAACTCAGTATAGCGGGCCAAAACCTTCGTTCTTTTTCATTATATAGCTGCCAAAATGACTGTTCTGCTTGGTGGGAAGCATGAGTAGAGGATGGTGGATGGTGGTCACATTATCATTACTAGTTTATAAGGAACAGTCAGCATTGTCAGTTTTCTAGCAGAGTACTAATTAAGGTTTTTGATGATGTAGTGTATGGTTGAATGATAATGATATATTCAGATATTTTGATGGTCATTTTTTTTTTTTTTTTTTACGTCTGTAATGGAATAGGCGTTTGTCCTCTATCTCACCTGATGGAAAGTGCAGATGAAGACGAAGGTGGTACACGCCCATCCAAAAGATACCTGTTCATTCTACTCTTAAAGGCTCCAGAGTTCACGTCATCAGGAAAAATAGACCCGGGCAGGTCGTTCCAAGTTTTGGCGACTCTCACCAAAAAAGAGCTGTCAAACCGTTTAGTTCGACTTTTGGGTATGTCAACAACGTGTGGATGAAATTTTTGCCTGCGCCTAGTAGTCCGATAAAGGAATGGAGATGGATCAATCAGTTCGAAGAGAGCCTTCGAGCACTCTCCAAAGTGTATCCTATAAAAAACCGACAAGCTGGCAACACGACGACGATGCTCAAGGGTGTGCAGTCTGCTATTTGAGAGCTTTTCGTTGTTAATTAACCTACGGGCTCTTTGGTCAACTGAGTCCAAAGCTTCCAGGTGATATTTGGCTGCACCATCCAAGACGTGACTGCAGCACTCCATGCAGGATCGAACTTGGGCTGTGTAAAGATTAAGCAGCTGTTCAGAGCTGAAGTACCGCCGAACCTTTGAAAGAATTGACAATTTCTTTGACGCCGCTTGTACCATAGACTCAATTTGTTGGCCAAAGTTGAGGTTAGAGGTGATGGTAATACCTAGAAGCCCTAGATGGTTAGTAATCGGTAAGGATACACTTTCGAAAGTGGGTGTTAAATCGAAGGTACTCTTTTTCGCGGAGACAAGACACGCTTGTGTTTTGGAAGGGTTGAACTGGACAAGATTGGCGTCACCCCAATCGGACACCCACTGTAATGTCACGTGCACCCGTTCAATCATGGACTCTCTCAAGGACCGTATTTCCTCTGGACTAGCTCGCGGGTTGGACATGTACCTCTCAATTACGGTGCTGTCATCGGCGTAGCTAATAATACCGGGTGTTAAAAGATCGTTTATGTGCAGCAGAAACAAGGTTGCAGAGAGAACAGATCCCTGAGGTACACCAGCATTGATTGCCATTAGATCGCATTACATCGGAAGAGCAGCCATCCAAGACAACTCGAATCGACCGTTCCCTCAGGAAGTCACGTAACCAGTCGCTGAGCCCAGCAGGTATGCCGTATGCTGGAAGCTTACTAAGTAGTGCCTCGTGCCAGACCCGGTCAAAGGCCTTTGAGATGTCTAATGAAACGGCTATTGCTTCACCGTGACCCTCCAAGGCCTCGCTCCAAAGGTGGGTGGCATATATTAGCATATCTCCGGTCGAGCGTCCCCTGCGAAAACCATATTGGTTATCGCTGAGGAGTTCGTTTGCTTCAAGATATGTCAGGAGACGATTATTTAAGACACGCTCCATAACCTTACAAATTATAGAGGAGATCGCAATAGGTCTGTAATTGGCTGGGTCTGCACGGCTTCCTTTTTTGGGTATAGGCTGAACATTAGCAAGCTTCCAGGATCTCGGCACTTTGCCAGTTTCCAAAGAGAGTTGGTATAGACGAGTCAGAACCGGAGACAACTCGCGTGCACAACACTTCAGTACCACTGCTGGAATGTTATCGGGACCGCTGGCCTTATTAACGTCCAGGTTCAGCAAACATTTGAGTACCTCTTTTTGGTGGATTTTAACGGCGCTCATTTTGGGGCCAAACGGAGGTAACTGAGGTGGATACCTGCCGTTGCTGTCTAGACGAGAATACTCTGCGAAGAGATTGGCAAATAAATTTGCCTTCTCCTCAGCGCTGTGGACCAGGGATTCGTCAGGTTTGTGCAGAGGAGGCAGCGAAGAGCGACATAAGTTTTTCTCGACAGATTTGGCGAGGCTCCAGAAAGCTTTGCTTCCTGAGGGAAAGGAAGCTAACTTTTCACCTATACGGCCAATGTGATCAAAACGAGCTTTTCTTATCGCTTTTTTACAGTTTTTAGCAGCTGCGTTGTATATTTTGCTTCTTAGGCTGGAGATCCAAGGTCCTGCTTTTACGAGCGTCAACCCAAGATAAATAGGCTTCACGCTTACGCTTTTCAGCTAAGAGGCATTCAGCATTAAACCACGGGCGAGCTTTGGTCTCAAGGGATACTTCAGCAAAAGGAATAAAGAACTCCATAGCTTGATAGATCACACTCGAGACAGCATCCGCGCAGCACGATGGATCCCTAGAAGAGAAACAGACCTACCTCCAAGGATAAGAGGCGAAAAAGTGACGCATCTCATCCCAATCCGCCGACTTGTATCGCCACACTCGCCTAGAGTCTTTAGAGCTGGTGTCAGGAGGCGAGTAGGTAGACACAGATCTCACCACACAATGATCCGATGTCCCGGGTGGTGGTGAAACGGAAACCGAATATCTGTCAGGATCGGTTGTCAGCAGAAGGTCCAGGCAATACGCAGTGTGGCCCACGACGTCAGGAATACGAGTGGGTTCGTGGACGAGCTGAGAGAGGCCACAAGATAATGCAAATTTGAAGACCTCTCTTCCAGCGTGGTCAGTGTCACCATACGGGTACAGCCACTCTTGATGGTGTGCATTGAAGTCCCCAAGACTAGTAGTACTTTTCTTTTTGGTTCTTTTCATAATTACAGTGAATAGGGGAAGGGGAAAGAAGTTGGGAAAAAGTACCACACCAGGAGCCAAGCAGCCTGCAAGGAACAATACACCGATGGGGAACTTGTATGGAGAGGGCGGGGACGCCCGAACCCCCCCGGGAGTCGCCATCGGGTTCTCTCCATCCGGTCGCCAACCGGTACGATGGAGCAACTCCGGGATTATGCGTGGCCGGCGGGGCAGCCTTTCACGTGAGGCTAGCACGCTAGTTGGGCCCCCTACAAACCACGGGCACCGTTTCTTCGGATCCCGCTGACCTCCAGAACAAGTGACCCAATGCACCGATAGCTTGCGAGCCCAAACCGCCGTCCAATATAGCACAAACACCCAGACCTATTCCCTTTTATGGGCATCCGGAACTCTCACTCACCTGACGAAACACAGGAGTATTATTATGCTCCTGTTTCACGACGGTATTCTGTGAAAGCGTGGTAATTACCCGGTTCGAGCCTAGCCCTTTTGAGCTACTGGTGTTGTTGTAGCTTGGCTCTACCACGTAAAGCTTGGCTCTACCACGTACTCTACCGGTCATCTAATAATGGAGCTAGAAGATTGATGATAGGAAGCTTCAATAGCCAGTAGTTGTTTTACGAAGACAACGCCTTCACTAGGAAAAAATTCTGTGTCGCGAGGGCCTTTACAAACATACAAGAAACGGACACAAAGAACACCCAGACTCAGAACAACAAATTCTGGATCACACAAAGTGTTGTCTCATGTATGATTTGAATCCACAACACTCACAGTGCAGTAGTGAGCGGCCTACTGACCGCTCGAACCACTAGGCCAACCGTGCAGTCAATTAGATATCTTTTTAGTTTAGACTGAGATTGAGATTGGAAAGGTGCCTATGGATCCATTTGGTGCAAAAATAACCTAAATGTGAAAGGGAGAAGGAGGATTGTGGAACTCTTTTTTTACTTCTTTCTTCCTTTAGTTCTTTATTAAACCTTGTTTTCTAGGTTTACGAAATTGTATTATATTTTTTGTTTTTAAAATCAGTTCACCGAGATTGTCTAAGGTCATGCAGTTCATTTATTTTTTTCTGATGTTTAAAAGCAAATAAGCGTCGTTTCATCATAAGGTCATTATTTATCTTTTAACGATCGACAGCCCTTGGGTAACAGATCGGCTAAGCTAACAATAAACACTTTTGAAATACTCAATGTTTAGCCTAATGAAAAAGTGTTCTGTGAATGGAACGATCGATCGAACGATCGACATCTGTTAATGAGTTTTCGTAAATTGATAATTAATTTGTTAATTATTTTGAGGCAAATCACGTTATATTACTTAATGGCTGATTGTGATAAAGTGAGGTATGATTTTACATAAGTTTATATAATATCATTATCATCACACTTTCTAGCCCTTTTAGACGAAGTTAGGAGAAGGATAGGAACATGATTTGCTGAGAATATTTCACTAATTAGTTTCAGGGCTATTTTATTTTAATTGCGGCAGAGCCATGTTTCAGCACATAGCCCTGTAATAAAGTTTTTGTGATAAAATTAAGCATTACAATGAAAAAGACTGCTGATAGAAATGACTTAACTGTCAAAAAGTAACACTTAACGAAATCTAGTGGGTCACGTTATTGTCCCAAAATCATTATGTGTACCACACACTTACCTAGAAATATATACAATAGCATCATCTCATCTTTAAGGTTATTAGTGCCCTAAAACATTTTTGAGTTATCATCACATACATCACTTCTATACTTTTTTCCTTGACGACACCATAAAAGTACACTTCATAAAAATATCTTACAACTCCCATGGATTTCTCTAAGCTGAGCAAATTAATTAGCGAAGAAAGGAGGTACCGTGTCATCGCCATTACAGCATAAACCAAACAAAAGTGGGCTATGGCTCGCCAACCTTACTACTGAATATATGTCAAGCTATATTGAACTCTTGAGTTTATAAAATAAAAGCGACATTGACTGCAAATATTACCGTTGGAAAACAAACTCTAACAATAGTGTCGTTTTAATCAAATTTATGTCTTATACTGTTGATATTAAGTGCGTTATGAAGCGCATGTATGTCGCAGTTTCCACTTCGTGGGACATGGCTTACTTAGGCAGAACAATAAAGAAATGGCATCTAGTTTTATATTGTTCCGTTTTCATCCAATTATTTTCGTTTGTTTTGTGGAATAATTTCCTATGGAAGTGCCAAATGGATTTAGATTCTTTAGATATGTAAGTATAATTATTATAATGGACTAATAATGCGTCTATTATGAAGTGGAAACGTGCGAAGACTATTAACAAAACTGTCATTGTTTTTAACATATAATTTTAGTTACATTTTTAATTGGTTACTAAACAATGCTAAATCCAATAAAATGTCTATGTTAAATAGAAGTATAAGAAAGAAAAATTGTGTAAAAGAAATTTTACCAAATAAAATCCTTAAAATAAATAAACTAAATTATTTTGGAACAAGATTTTCTTTATATATTTGCTGATGCGCATCAGATACCTGTAGGAAACAGTTTGGTTGAAAATTGTTCTGTAACTGTAGTCATGTGTGAATATGAATAAAATATGCTTATTAAATATAAAAAGTAAAGCCTTACTTGATTATTTCAAAGAGTGTTATAACGTAATATCGTGGTCACTGTTAAGTCTGAAGTCGTAGGTTTGATTGCTACACTTGATCAAAAGGCCAACAGAAAGAAAATTCACAACTTATTCGTAAACTTGTGATTGATACTAGATAATAGCAGATCTTTGTGCTGTGTACTACACTGCGTTAGTATTCCAAGTGCTATTATTTTCTTATTACTATTTGTTTATTATATGCTATTCAACTGTATAAGTTTGGCAGTAATAGTATATTAATGACTACACGGATAACCTTCCGCTTCCACTGCCGTGAGAGTTGTGGGGTCGATTTCCACTTGGGACAATATTTTGTGTGATAAATAAATTGTTGTTTTGAGTCTGTATGTTCATAGTATCTATTTCGTGAATGTTTTTAAAGTCTCCAGCATATACTCCAAGTATATTTATTCCTAGTTCGGGAGTAACCTTTAAAAAAGTATATGATACCCGCTTGACCTTATTCATAGATTAGAAAGTGTACAAGTTATTGAAAAGTATATAAAATATAGACATTCACTGCAAAATAACACCTATCACTGATATTTCTTGAGCATTGTAATAAAACGTGGTTGGATTAGAAATCCCATATCGTAAAAACTGAATAAAACATACGTTTTGTACGCGGCTAATTGAGTATAATGTTTATCATGAAATATTTATTAAGAGAGTAAAGTCGTGTTTTTGAGCTCGCGATGTGAACATTTGTATTAGTAGCAATAGTAGAACTAGCATAAGTAGTATAAATGCAGGGGTGACAGTTATCGTGGTAACTGTGTAAGCCTTACACTGTCACGATGACTGTCATGCCTTTTAAGTCCCCAAGCGGGCTGTGAAAAAGCATCTCACAAGGCCGCCATAGTGTGGGTCACCATACTACATTGTCTACATTTGCAGTGAGTATGGTGACCACAACTCTTGTATTCTATTCATGCTTTCCATCAGACAGAGTAGAGTCACTTTGGCAGGCTCTTAATATAGAAAATAAAAATAATGCCTGTTTATTAATTTAGATATGTATTTGACTCCAGTACGGGCACATTCCAGTAGTATTCTTAATCATAGAATATTATTAATTATATGGGTATGTGACCAGTATTTTTGAGCTACTGTAGTCTTAGTCCATAAGAGAACTTAGGTCGGATTTCTAGTTGCTTCTACCCCTCCTACTCCCTACCGTACTAGGCATGATCACCTAAACTTCTTTTATGACGTAATTCCCTCGGGTCTTCCGCCATCGGGTTTGTAATGAAGCAATCGAAATCGTACTGACTATATGATATTCCATACTACGCCCTAAATAGGAGGGTTTCGAGTACAGCTTAATGATTACATAGCCAGGTACCTTTATGTTGTACGGACACATTTTCTACCTCTACTATTGATATTAATAAAAAAATCGTGCGTATAACTTGGCTGCTTGCCCCGTAGAGTATAACTGCTTCGTTATATCTATCGGTCTATCATTTATCAGTTAGCAAACGAGACTACCGCTCCAGAGGTATTAGACTCGAGTCCTGTGTCGGTTAAAAAAGTATTATTGATTATTTTTTTGATTATAGAAATGCCAAATAATAACCCGAAGTTTGGAAGTGGACGTCTGTACCCTGTGCCTCGGAGAGCATGTAAAGACGTTCTTGCACGCCTGATCTCTTCCCGGTCATGTCGGATAACCGTGCCATCGGATTTTGACAGTAAGGGAACAACTGAACACTTGTACACTGTAATATCTCCTCCTCCTCTCTTGTACGCGTAATTGGCTGTTCTCCGTTGAAACTGGTTGAAAAAAATCGGCTAGGGATACATTATTATAATAATCACAAACAACATAGGACGTTCGCGGTAAATATTCAACCCAATTGGTCTTGAGCTTTGCTCTTAGTGTCGATTTGTGAATGTTCCTCGTTTTAACCAGAAACGTGAAAATATACTGCGTGCTTTGTTAATAGCTTCTGTCAAAGGCTCCATTTTTAACACACTATTATATAGTATTGTGTCCGGTAAGAAACAGTATGGGTAGAAAGTACCCCATATATTTTCTGTATGTACAACCTGGTCTATTTAAAAATTCACGACCATCAGTCCGAAAACGTGTCAAGCGAAATTCACTTTTAAATTTACAATAAGATATAGTTGGGATTGTAATTCACTGGAATTCGAAAACTACAGTTTACTGTCTATCTCACAAAGCTATAAGAAGGTTACTGTGACAAGACTTCACAGGTGTAAATTCAAACTTTATTCACCCGCTCGTTTACAATGTTGTGTTTATGACTACGTTTACATTTAAGTTGAAACTTGCTTAACGAAACTTGCTAGAAATTCGTAGTAAATAATTGATGACTAAGACATTTGCATCTGTTGTTCTTGTATCAATTCCAATTGCTTTTAAATTTGTATCTCTGTCTGTCAGTGGTATAAAAAGAAAGTCAATTGTAATGTATACAAACATTATGTCATTTTGTTAACAGGCTGTAAGAGATATTACTCTTGAAGGAGCGAAGAAGTCCATCTTGTACTTTTATTGACTAAGGAAAATACGTTGTTTCACTACTTGCTTATAATTGCCAGAACAAAAATCGCAATTGCATTCTTGTACTTACTTGATCGGCATTAGTTTGCTCAACCTAGCACAGTCATCCGTCAGTCGTCTGCCTGTCACAACATCCTAAGATTAATATCGGAATCAGGATATTGAACTAGAAAATTACTGAATACATTTACGACAGCAATTTTAGTGATTGCCTATACTACATCATCATCAGCTCATCATAGTTCACTGCTGGGCATAGGTCTCTCTCATTACACGCCACTCTAGTCGATTTTGGGCTTCTCGCATCTTACTCCTGGTAGCCTCTTGTGCAGATCGTCACTCCATCTACCCTGTGGCCGCCTTACATTACGTTTGCCAATACACGGTCTTCACTCTAGTGTAGTAAACTATACCCTTTTCTTTTTATCTTTTATTTCTGAGTTTGCCCTATACTTTGAAAGTCAATATATTGCATTAAATCAGTAATCAGTCTCAATATGAGCGTGTGTGTTCTTAAATACTAAACATTTCACAAATATTTAGGAAAAACGGTATTTATATAGATACTACTAATGAAGGATGTCTACATTACATTTAGGTTACACTTGTAACAAAATCAGAACGATATTACGTTCATCTAGTGTAGATAATTAATTATTAGTACAGCTAATTAAACACTAATTATTTATTGATCTGGGGACACTTTATTATCATCATTGGATGAAACAAAGATGTGTTAGACACATCACGAAATGATCAATCTTAAGACCTGATCACGACTTTTAATGCAGTTTAAAAGCATTCACTTTCGTAAGCTGTCTACAATACAATACAATCTAATCATGTATTACATAACTTATTTTTATTCGCTCTTAATACTAGTCGCACAATGAGTTCAAATAATTTTTTTTCCATACAAATCAACCAACAATAAAAGAAGCTAAAAACTGAAGTAACGATTACAAAACCCTTATGTTTTAAGTCTAGATTGCATTCGATCATTATTTATTCGATGATATTCCATTCGACGTATTACTTTCGGTCAGAAGATAACGAGTCTCCAGTAACTGGTATTGTATTCTGACCTGTTAGCAAATACACTCTTTAATCTATTTGTATATTTGAAATGGAACTTCTGATTTTGTTATCTGATTCCTAAAGTACTCGCTTCACGGCAATAAGTTTGCAAAGACAAGCTTAATTAGCGGCGGACTAAAATTATACTCTGCAAGCTATAATACACCTCTGCCGCTCCCTTCCGGGATATAGCCGTGAGTATGTGTATGTTTAAATTAAGCCTTTCTAAACGATCCTAAATGATGGTTGTTTGAAGGTCTCGCAAAAACGTGTTAGTTGGAAGTTAAACTAAGTCGAGATATGCACATCACGGGTATTAAATATTACGAAATGATTTTTAGGGATGATATTTTTTCTCATAAATTTGACTAAAGCAAATCATAAATGTACAAAATGTTAAGTTAATAAAAATGAAAGTGACAGATTTGTTACGGTTCGAATAAGAATATCTGAAATTTAAATGTGGGACCACAGTCAATTTATTTTAGTCTAGACTTAAATAAGTGCTAAGGTCTATAAAACTCATCACGTAACTTCTCCCCATTCTATTATGTATATGAAATTATTATATTTAGAAGTAAGGCCCTATAAGTATCATCCTCGTCCTCTGAACCTTTTCCCAAACTAGGTTGACTTTAAGTACATACATACAGGTTTATGGTTTTACTACAAAATGATGTCAAAGATTTGTATGTAGACTGTAATCAGACTTGTTAGTGATCAAAGTACCCATTACGATTACCACACATGTTCGAATAGCAATCCAGATCCCTCTGTAGCACGCAGATTTATTTATTTTTTTCTATATTAAGAGCCTGCCAAAGTTGTGGTCACCATACTCATTGCAAATGCAGACAATGCAGCATGGTGACCTACACTATTGCGGCCTTGTGAGATGCATTTTCACACCCCGCTTGGAAACGTAAAAGGCATGACAGTCATCGTGATAGTGTAAGGCTTGCACAGTTACCACGATAACTGTCACCCCTGCGTCAATGGGCCTCCGGTCTCACACTCACCAACGAAACACGGATGCTGGCGCTTAAGGTTGGTCTTCTGTGGGAGAGTAATACTGCCCCGGTCGAGCCGGTCCACTCGTGCTGAAATCAGCGTGGCTCTACTACCTAAAAATATGTCAATGTCTAACTATAGTCACCAGGATTGTTTAACTCTACAATCTGCTGTCAATCAAAAAGTCCCCCAAGCAGTAATAAGTATATATGTTTGAATTTATTCTACCATAGCATCATTGGTTGCAATGAATACTTAAATAGAATGGTACATAACGTTGGACAATACCCGATACAATTTCAAGTACCGTGCTCTAAATTAATAAAATGCCGTCAGATTGTTCATGCTTGTTAACCGTAAAATCAAATTTGAAGTTTTCAATAATAGTAGAAACCTTTGGATGTTAAGTAAGATTCCTTACACGGTACATTAAAAGTAGATTAAAGTATAATCATACTATTATTCTTTTGGTATGCCTAGTATTTTTAGTTTTACGAACGCGGATAGCAGTAGTGACGATTCTGAATTCATGAAAACAAAGATTTCTCGGAAAGAGTTTTAGTATACCAAGCGTCTTAGCCAAGATAGCAGTTACGCGTCGTTTTTTTTAGTAAGAAACCTACCAAAGTGACTCTATTCTGCCTGATAGAAAGCATGAATAGAATCCAAGAACGGTGGTCGCCGTACTCACGGCGAATGAAGACAGTGAGCGACCCACGCTATGGCGGCCTAGTGAGATGCTTTTTCACGCCCCGCTTAAAGGACCCGGGATCGTAGTATTCTCTTTATATAATCGCTAACGACTCTATTCTCTTGCATTATTGGCTAATATTTTGTTTAACCACGTATCTTAGCGTTTAGAGATGACATTAAAAGACATTTGGCGTTTTCTAATAACGTTCACATTTGTAATAACGATTATTCCGATACAAGATAGTATAATAAGTTGTCAACGGCTTTGAAAAATTGAAGCAAAATATAATAATTAAGAAAAGCATCAACAATGAAACATGCATATAAATAGAATAATACATACGAGAAACTATCGAACATAAAAAAGAGGAGGTATCAATTGGTTTAACTACAGCTTTTTCAAATTTCTTTGAAATCGGTTCAACTTTTTTGAAAGTCTTTGTGATTTGTAAAAGTCTTTCAAAGAAAGAGAGTGACTCTTGAGTAGCGTTAAATTTAAAAATATAATTTAAAGAATAGTACAACTACGAATATAAGCAAACAGGTTTCACATTACTTATTTAACTTGAATGCTTCGATGTGGAGCCCATTCAGACATCAATCATGTAGACAGTGACTCGTAAATTTACTTTTACATTCGCTAGTATACTACTTAAGATGCTGTAAGATACTTACACTATTTGTGTTGGATATGGATATTGGGTGGAGAATGTTAATTATTAATTATTAGATGTCTAATATAGAACTAACGTAAGTTTAAGTAAATAGTTGACACTGACATAATAATATTAAGTTCTGACATTTCACACACAATCATCTGACCTCAAAATAAATGATTAAATAACGTTTTATGATTAATTAATATTATAAATGTAAAAGTTTGTAAGGATGTGTGAGTGTTTTTATTCACGCAAAAATTACTCAACAGATTTAGATGAAATTTTAATGTAATATAGTTCATACATCAGAATAACACATAGGTTATTATTAATCGCGATAACCAACATACACGAGAGTGAAGCCGTGGATAAAAGCTAGTACTTATATGTTTCTAAATTCATTATTTATATGCAAATGTCATTATATCAATATTGCTAGTTATAATTCGTTGGAACTGTTGATAATCTGTATCAGGAGGTGCTACGAAGTATAAAGTTAAGAAAAATGAATTATTCATTAAATTTTTGATCTAGAAATTGATATAAACTATAAGTACTTGCAACACAAAATCTCGTTTGAAATGCATTAGTGGTATCTTCAACAGACTAGTTTTTACTCGTATTTTGTGACGATTGTCTCGATCAAATTTGCCTTTATAATAAGTATCTATTAGTTGCATTTCATACTACAATCTATTTCTGGTCAGGATGTAGTCAGCCATTCAAGCGTATTTAAAAATAAAAACGGATCAAGTGTAAGTCGGATTCACCCACCAAGAGTCCGGACAAACTTGTAGTTAAGTAAATAGTTTGTTGATCATAGGACGGATTAGGCGACAAACTTAACTTGCCCTTAGAAAACTTGATGGCATGGCAGTATTTTTTTTTAACCAATTGATTCATAAATAACAGAGTTCTGATATACGAAAAGTAAAACATCTAACTGAATCGAGTTCCCTTGCTTTTTATGAAATGTTGTTAAAAATATTTCGGTTATCACAATTGCTATTAAAAGAATTAGTTTCAATTGGGAGACTTATCTTTGAGTAAGAAATTGCCCATTATCCCTACTAATATTATAAATGCGAACGCAAGTTTGTTTGTTACGGTTTCACGCGAAAACTACTCAACCGATCATCATGAAATTTTGTACACATGTTCTTAGAGATATTAGAAGTAACATAGGATACTTTTTATTAAAAAAATAATATATTTGTTTTAAATGACCTATTACGAAACTTAATGTGGCAGACCAAACTCTATTAAAGTAAGTATAATGTAATGTAATATAAACATAATTACACATATATTAACAGCTGATTTATTGACGTATTGACACACTTCTACGTTAGCTGCATGCCTGATATATCCGTAGCTAACGTTTCATCGTCAGTTTAGTAGTTATTCATACTTTTACCCATATGTTTATATCACCACTTTTACGCCATGTAAAATGTTTTTGCAATCGCAATATTTAATTTTACTTGCTATAGTCCATTTAAAGGGAGAATTCTGCCATGGCGATTGTCCGTGTGGTAACGGATTAAGAATACATAGTGTTACCACCCCTATTCATCCCGTGAGTGTCGTAAGAGGCGACTAAGAGAACAAAGTATGCAAGACAACATCATTACAAAGAGAAGGAAAACTTGAAACAAACCCTATTCCAATCACTCTGTGGTATAGCAGGTCAAAACTTCCTTACTAAGGAGAGGCCTATGTCCAGTAGTGGACTGTAAAAGGCTGTTGATGAATTTTATTTGCACTCATGAGAAATGCAAAATAGCTCTAAGTTTCTAATTTCTTAAGTTTTCAAGCTATGGGGCTAGCATATTATTTTAAAGATTAAAAAAAAATCAATTAAACGAATCTTTTCTTTTGCTTCCGTCAACTTTCATACATAAAACTATATCTTCGGTTTGTTTCGTATTGTCTTAATTTATTACATGGTTTCAAGTGGACATTTTAGTCACTTTTTAATCGTGCACCAAATTTACGAAATAAAGGCGATATTTCAAGTAGTATTAGTATAGCAAGTAACTCCTTCACACCGCAATACATCAACAGCCCTCATCTGTCCACTGGAATACAGAAATATTACTTGAAAACGAATCACATACGTAAGAGTAACCATGAGTAGCTTTAGAATGAGCTTAAGTTATTATTATAAGAACGGTTATAAGAAGAAATTCCACAATAAATGCACCTTAATTCCATGTACACTTCGAGTCTTACTATATGCAGTGATCAGTAACCCTCGAGATATTGCATGACTGATCGCACAGAGATCATTGCCTTTGGTAGAAAAACTAAGGAAGTAATGTATGATGCGCACAGACGATTTATCTCCACATGTGAGATTATATACGTACTACATATAGGTACTATATGTGCACCTATAATCATACATGGAAACTGATAATAGAAAAAAGCGTGAAGGTGTCCGCATTCTCAGTTAGATTGGCTTCGCGGCGTGTGCGTTTTTGCGTGCCTTTGAACTGCGGTAGACGGTATCGTTTTTACATTAAAGAAAATATTTAAAGTTTTTACTACGAGTTCCATTCTTGGGTCATCTAGGACCATGGGACTTGTAAGTCACTGGTGTACCAGTGAACCGGTTGATCAATCATGAATCATTAAAGATGGTTAATATGCCTTGTGTAATAACTTGTCAAGTGGAAACAACCATAGTAATTTAAATCAAAACAAAGCTTGTGATAATCTCTTGCGAATTTTGACTTCTAGATGTTAATGGGTGATGAAATTAATCTGGTAATCAGGTCATTCGCATGTTAATTTGCTTCTTGAGCTACTACATCAAAAACTTTTAACAGTTCACTACTGGATATAAGCCTTTCCTTCTTTTTTTCTTTTTTTGAAGGTCCAGATGTGTTCATGTGAGTTCATTATTATTCTAAAAATTTCAGAATATTAGAGAGTATACAGGCTTTCTCTGACACCAGAATCAAAGGTTTACTTAGCCTCTAAGGTTTACTAAATCTTGATTTATTTTACTTTAAACACTGTCTTCTGATCCTATAATACCACAAGCAGAAACTCCTACTACGTCAACAGAAGTACCACCACCACCGGCCACGAATTAGTTAATATTTGAATAAATCGTATAAAGAAATTCATTTTATATGTTATGAAAATTGTTTATTTACAAGAAAGTTATTAGTTGGCATTTATTTTCTAAAAATTGCATTATCTAAATGACCAATGTTTCGACGTTTGCACTCTTCAAAGTGAGCACCGAAATTTTCGAATAAGAAAAACTCAGCGAAGAGATTTTGGCGATTACGCGGTCTCTTTAAAGATGACTTTAAAGAGACCGCGAGATCGCCGACATCTCTGCCCTGATTTTTTCTTTTAGTTGACGTAGTGTATTTGGTTTATATATGTAAACACAATTCTTCAAATAATCTCATAAAAGGAAGTCTGCTGGGGACAGATTTGGACATCTGGGTAGCCATAGAATGTCGCCTCCTCTAGAAACCAGCTTTTCCGACAACATGTCTTCGACCATTGGCAGGGACTCATTGGATGTGTGACAAGTAGCTGTAGCTCCATCTTGTTGAAACCATGTGCTACGATTATAGACAGCACATTCCAGTAACATGGTCCCAAGAACTCCCGTGACATGTTTGCGTGGGAGATTAGATTCAAGTGTTAACGAATTCTTGGCCCACCCTATAGTTCAAACGTTATATAACCTTAATTGAAAGACATCACTTCTCCCAAGCATAATTCAGCGAAAGTTTAGAAGGAGTCTTGTGCGTGTCCAAACCAGTTGAACGATTAAGTTCATTTAAATAACATAGTAACTCGACATTAATAATATTTAACAGTTGATATATGGTGACGGATTAAAATACAGTATCACCACCATTATTCATTCCATGGGTGTCCTAAGAGGCAACTAAAGGTACAAATTACATAGGTCAACATGACAGTAAAAAAAAAAAGAAAACATCTGTCACAGAGCTCAAACTATATTTTACGGACTGTAAATATTTATTTACGAATTTGAACTCCAGTGATTTCATTCTCTCGATGAGAATCATTATAAGAAGAAATTATCTAACTTCAGTTTTCTGTGAGACCGAGATCACTCCGGTCCAACCGGGTCATATTTTACCAACATATACACATATATATGGCTCTCCCACAACAGACATTTCAATCTAAATATATATTAGTAGACCTCGCTCTGAGGAATTCACATCTTCACTCATACCCTTGTTATCGATAGAAAATAGAAAAGAATATATTTTATTTTACACCAAATACAATATTTCACCATTATATCATTGCTTGCGCTTCAACATATCTGATGACAAGGAATTAGACCGACTCCCTGTCAGCACCGACCCACGTAGTAGCTACGGATCTCCCGGATAGGATATTATGCATGAATATGGATATTATTTCTCGGTGTTTCTTTGCGTGACCGAATCAGGAATGAGGAGATCTGCAGATGAACCAAGATCACCGATTTTGCCAGTAAAATTGCTCAACTTAAGTGGTAGTGGGCGGGGCACATTGAACGCAGAAACGATGGCCGAAGGGGCTATAAAGTTCTGAAATGGTGACCGCGTACTGGGAAACGCAGCGTTGGTAGGCCACCCACAAGGTAGTCCGACGACCTGGTAAAGGTCGCGGGAAGTTGCTGGATGCACGCGGCACGGGACCGGCTGTTGTGGAGAACCTTGGGGAGGCCTATGTCCAGTAGTGGACATCTTTTGGCTGAGATGATGATGATGATGTTAAATATTGAAATGTTAAATATACAAAGAGTGGGTACAGTAAAACACAGATTTAAAGTTTTCTTTCATAATAGTCTAGTTTTGAATGACGAATTGGATGATCGCGTCTATAGAAGCATCTAAATAATAACGCTAAGTTTAATAAAAAAATATGAATCTAAACTATTCTCATAAAATCAACCATAATTCACGATTTCTTACAAGGTCAATGCCCAATCGGGGTTTTCACCTGCTGTTATACAACCGAAGTTAATAAAAAGGGTGATTAGAAATTTAATCGCTGATAACCAATACCTATGATGTACATATAAAATAATTATCATTAGTTAATTATTCTCTGTAATAATAACCCCGAGAAAGTGAATAAAGCTTAGCGTACAGTGAAACGAATTGTAAAGAATTGATTAGCTCTGGTTGGTCTTCTCAGATAGGTTAAAGAAATGTATGTCTAATAATATAATCGTAGATATGATTACGCCTGGTCGGTAGTGTTTCTTGATAGGTGTTATTTGAAAGTTATTTTTTTTTCACTTGAGTAATCATGTTTGAACAAGTCCACTTTACTTCATTACTTTTTCATTTTAAGTCGTTCATTGTTGTAATCTCTGTTTTGTTTTCAATCATTTTGTACTTCATTCGATAAATCTAATACTGACATGAGGAGAATTAAAAACTTAATTTATTTAGAGCAAATCGATTTGGTTACTGTTTACCTCCATTTGTGTCGTTTAGAGAAGCAAGATATCAATATTAAGGAGATTCTCAAAGTAAAGAAATATGATCAATTTTTATTTTCATGAAAGAATGAGCAGACTTGACAGGACTTGACTTGACAGTAAGACGATGCTGATTCATCGGTTTAACCGGAGCAATACTACCCGTTCACTGAACACCAACCTAAAGCGACAGCATCCGTGCCGTCGTGTTTCGTTGGTGCGCGAACCGCAGATCCATTGATGCAGGGGTGACAGTTATCGTGATAAATATGTAAGTCTTACACAACCACGATGCCTATCATGCTTATTGTGTCTACTACTAGATCACTGAGTACCACTACTTTTGGATTTTATTCATGCTTTCCATCAGGTGGAGTAGACTCACTTTGGTAGGACCAGAATTAAAAAAAAAACTAACGGATGGTTTAGTTGTTCGAAAGTGAGTGCCGCTGTCTATGAATTCCTGCAACTTACGAGTTACAAGTCAATTGAGCACTAAAATTCATACAAATAAACCTAGTACTTAAGTGAGGGTGTCTAACCTCAAGTTCAATACAGCACGTGACACGTCTGTGCACTTGACTAACGGTTTCAAGGATACTTCTTTAAGAGTTAATTATTTTAAATTGCAATTAATAAAATATATCACCGTAATACATTCGTAGCTTATGTCATTGTTGTAATAAATTTAGGTGCGCACGTCACCTTAAATTTAAAAACTCTCTAAAAAGCAAGCGATAGGCCTGCTTTCTAGAGAGTGTTTAAATTAATATTACAATGTTTTTTAAGATATTATCATTATTTCTTTCTTTTTTTATCTAGTCAAGTACGTTGTAAAACTATACTGACACACCATGTGAACTAAAATGAAACAACCCTTAAGACGCTAACTATTCTTGAATAGAGCTATTTTCAACTTCGTTTGAAATATACATACACAAATTTAGACTAAGAATATAATAGTTACGCATGCCTAATATTTTACATCAAAGATGGTGATAGTCTTCATATCATTTTCCGGTTAAATTTTTCATGAATGGCCTCTTATCTAACGCAAACCTACTTTGAAATTTTAAAGTGTTTCATAAAGAAAAAAGCGAAAAGACGATTTACCGTAGAAGGTAATTGAAGCTTGATTAACTCTCAAAACATAAAAATGTATTTTTAATGAGTTTCCATGAGTGACGGTAATCGCTTATCATCAATTTATCAGTCTTTCGCTTCTCAATACCATAAAAATATAGTCAGGTGATCTTCTCTTTATGAAACCATATCTTCGCAGCCTACTTTCATTTTAAAATAAAAAAATACACGATCGAATAATTATATAATTTCTCTTTTATAATGTTAGAGACATAATCTCGATTATGTAAACGGTATATTAATAAGCCCTTGATAGCTTCCAACCAGTTTAGTTATTTGAATAGAAAAAGTAAGAGTATTTCGATGACTGCCAAACTGATGTAAGGTCAACGGCACGGTGAGCCTGACCTATGATTTCGTTTTCTACCGGAACCCGTTATCTGTCTGTATCAAGCCTTGATTACTTTTCATTTCTTAGAGTTTCTTTAGTGTCGGCTAAATTATACTTTGCGACATTCTGAGTATGGTTATGTGAATGAGGAAATGCAGAAGCTAATACACTATGTTATGCTATGTTTAACTTTTATGAGTTTCTTATGGTGTCGTGCATGTACAGTGTAATGACCCTTATGTAAAACACGTAATTCTACACTGTTAATGTACGCCACGTGATACCTAGAATTAATTGTACTTGAGTAACTTTCGCTCGCAGTTATAGGAGTGTAATAGATATTTTATCTATTTTTCAGGAATAGTAACTTTTTCTGGATAAAAACCTGTTTCTCCTTTCTGTACTCCCGGGCAACGTATATACATACTTCGTCATATTTGGTTCTTTGAGTAAGTGGCTCATTGATGCAGGGCTGACAGTTATCGAGATAACTATGTGAGGCTTACACTGCCACGATGACTGTCATGCCTTTTACGTCCCCAAACGTGGCGTGAAAGAGCACCTCACTAGGTCGCCATAGTATGAGTCCTTACACTGCATTGTCTGCATTTGCAATGAGTATGGTGACCACAACTCTTTGGATTCTATTCATGCTTTCTATCAGGCAGGGTAGAGTCGTTTTGGCAGGCTCTTCATATAGAAAAAAAAACAGAATGCGAGATATGTAAGGCATAATAAACAAAACGTTCCTATCACGTTTGTAATATTATATTGTAGTAAATATACTCGTGTGTATACTTATCGCATCAGTAAAAAACAATACAGACTCTTTGCTAAACGATTGATTAAATCTAACTAAATGTAGATAGGAAATCTACTTATGATTACAGATTTTAGGTTTATAATATCCAAATATAAAAGGACTTAATATATTTGCTACTAATAATGCACCTTAAGCCATAAGAGTTAAATGCTAATCTAATTTTTAAACATCAAAAACATTATACGCAAATCATGAGCAATAATCTCAGAGTCTTATGTTCGTCAAACTTGCCTGTGGAGATTAATTTTTATCTAAACTAAAGTATGTAACACTTTATGGGCAAAGAAGCATTCCTAAAATAACTTTGTTACGTAATAAGATCGGCAAATTAACAATATCGAGAAAAAGAGATGAAAGTGTTGAATATCCAGTCGGTTTCACATATGTACATATGTTAAACATGTATTTATTTGCTGAGGGTTGTCACTAGTATCGTCTAGTTTATTCTGCATGCAGCCATATTTTTTTAAAGATCATTAATTATGACAATTTGTCTGAATTGTGTTCGAACGTCTTTTAGTCTTATATTATTGAACTTATTTATTTTATTTTGCTGGTAGCGGCACAGCAGTTTTAAACATCAAGTTTATCTGTGTTAGGGTTTTCTTTTTAAAGTAATATTAAAAGAAAGCAGTTTATTATCTCTTTTACTTTTTAGATTATTGTGGTTTGATATTTATGCATTAAAAATTATTAAAGATAGCGATTACAAACAAAATAAAAATAAAAGTGCAAATAATGAGCCTATTAAGTTAACATATTATACTTTTTTTAACAGTTTTTGTTATTTTTTACAGTTATCTAGGTTACAATAGTAATGGATGCCTCTTTTCTACAAAAAGCCCTATTAAAGGCTGTTAACAATAGTAAACGAACAACGAAGTTATTGCCTTTAATTTAAATAAAACGGGTTCGATTGAATTGTACTTCTCTTGACCCTATGGTTACTTAAAAGTGGCAACCCTGCCTGCGACAAATTGTAACGACTTAATGCAGACAGTTGTAAATAATCATTCAGATGAATATGCTTGTTTAATCACTGATAACTTGTTCCGTTTGTTGTTGAATTTTTTTTAATTTGCGTGAAAGTACATTTAATAAAAAAAAAATTAATTTATAGTTGGTGTGCGTGTTTGTTTGTTTTGCTCTAGTGGTTAGTGGCCATGACTGCTGAGGCAGAAGGCGTGGGTTTGATTCACACCTAGAATTACTGTGTAATGAGCACGATCGCTTGTAACACATCTGGGTGTAATATATCTGTAATATCATCAACAGCCTTTTACAATCCACTGCTGGACATAGGCCTCTCCTTAGCAAGGAGATTTTGGCCTACTATACCACGCTGGCCAGACGAGTTGGAATAGGGTTTGTTCCACGTCTGGATGTCGTAATAGCAGCGGTACCCGGATCCCTCCTATCTCAGGCGCAGAGTGGCACACCGTGTGGTTTTAGTCGGTCCGATTCCGATACACCACCCCGCCGTAAACCCCGGTGGGGTGACGGCCCGAGGGGATTTCCACACGTTAAAAAAAAAGGGTTTGTTCCACGTTTTCCTTCTCTTTGTAATGATGTTGTCTTGTGTACTTTGTTCGCTTAGTCGCCTTTTACGACACCCACGGGATGAAGAGGGGTGTTAACACTATGTATTCTTAATCCGTCACCACACGGACATCTTTAATATGTTAAGAAATAAATAAGTATGTTTCTCAGCAGTCTGGTTTCCTTAGTAGAGGCTGTACCTTGTTTGGAATCAGACAGCCGTGAGTTGCATGTATGAAGTTACTTTCATCACTTCTTAGAACTCAGAGTTAGTTCTCCGTGTGGTGGCGCTATAAGGATACAGAGTGTCACCACCCATTTTTTTCCCATGGGTGTTGCAACAGGCGACTAAGGGAACAAAATATACAAATTAACATCATCGCCAACAGAAAGAAAACTTAAAGTAATCCCTATCCCAATCCGAATGGTGGTGTGGTATAATAGACCAAAATGTCCTTGCTAAGAAGAGTATTAGCAAGGAGATTTTGGTCTATTTTACCAGTACCTTTAGAGACAGAGGCCTGTGTCCAGCAGTGGGCTGTTAAAGGCTGTTAATAATGATGACGATTAAAGATTAGAACTCAAAATACTTTTTAATTATTATCTTTAATTGAGTGAATTCATTCATTAATGTCAATACAGTTAAATGTTAGACCAACTGACACCAATTGGATAGCATAAACAGTGTCATTGTACGATAGAAATATGAAAGGAAACTGCGTTTTAATTAACTTCTCTTTATCGATAACTTTATGTTTGACTACTATTCTATTTGTGAAGTTTAATTTGTTTAGGAACATAAAGTATTGATTGGTTGCGGTTGAACCTTTTAAAATGGGTTTATTTATTGAAAGGTTTTCGATGTCACAATTCTCTGCTAAAAATGACATCATAATTTAGTTATTTCAAAAGAAAACACGCAAGAGAGGCACTTTTTCAAATTAATGTATACAAAAAATGTAGAACCTAGAATGAAAAAACCAAAAATCAGTGTGAAATTTAAAGTGTCATTCAACTTTATTTCGTGAAATATTCTTTACCGAAATTGCAACAAGAATATAAAATTCAAAGACGGCATTGCCAAAATATGAAAAGCTTAAACGATACATGTATTTATAACAGTTATTACACATATTGTAGTAATCTGTTAGCTGGTATTATTGTTTTTAAAGTGATTTTAGATAAACTTTACTTAAAACGATAATCTCAATATATATTAATTCATTCTCTGTTCCATTAAGAACATTCTGTTTACGTTAGTACATTTGAAACGCTTTTTATACCCACTGCCTATAGAACCTGTTCCAAAGATTCTCATTTCTTAGCATCTCCTCGGAGTTTTACTAAATTACTCCAGACTAGATGCATTCACAGATAAAACATTGATAAATGAGTGAAAGCCTCCCTTATCCGTCCGTTAGTGACCTGGATACGCTCTGTTATAAGCTTAGGCTTTATTTTAATAGATTATAGATCTGTGTAATGTCAGACATCTAGGTGGTTCTACAACGGACTAATAATAATACGTTTTCTAGAGAGATATTGTAGACGATAATACCGATGCAGTAAGATGTTAGTAAAATCTCTTTTCTACGGAGATGTCTGTGTACAGTTATGATGATGAAGCGTACACTTTCATCATCATAACGCACAGTGTGTGTGGAGTGATAGTCAAACTCAAAATTTTTGAATTTTTTTGAATGGCCTCAAAAATCTTAATAGTTGTTACTTTTTCAATATATTTCTTACCAGAAATTATCATCAATTGTAAAGTAATGCGTGAGATTATAATTATCAAATTATGTTTTTGTATTAAGAACCTGGCAAAGTGACTTTGCCTGATGGAAAGCATGAATAGAATCTAAAAGTTGTTGTCGCCATACTCATTGTAAATGTAGACAACGTAGTATGGTGATCCACACCATGGTGGCCTAGTACAGTCATCGTGGCAGTGTAAGACTTACACAGTTACCACGATAACTGTCGCCCCTGCATCAATGAGCCTCCAGGCTCGTACTCACCAACACGGCAGCACTGATGTTGTCGTTTTAGGTTGGTCTTCTGTGGGAGCTGGCCTGGTCGTGCTGAAATTATCATGTCCGTAGTAGACATGATACAGAATTTTTTTTGAAAGAAGTCAAATTTGAGAAAAAAACGATGGCATTTTTTGTTGGTACACCAAGGGCCTAAATTGATGCATAAGGAATACAGCTTGTCAAAAGTTTATCGTGAACCTACACTGTGTATTGAAGTCGCTTATATTGTTTTAAAAATTCATTACTATTTATTGTAGTTAATCATTCTGTACATTACCAACTTATGACTAGATTTGGCCCACAGTTTTTCCTGGACCATTTTTCATATTCTTGATAAAAAAATTTAAAGTTTGAAAAAACAAGTGTTAAAACATTAAAACAAACAAACTCTAATTCCTTTCGCTTATCAAGATTGTATGGATAAGAGATTCACAAGCTGAATTGAGTAAAAAGCTAGTAATGTTGTAACTGTACATTACAAAAGTCTTACGAAACCAATCTTTTGAATTAAGATTAGACAAACAGATACCATACAACACAACAATTAACAGGTAAGTAAAAATGAGTAAATAACATTATATAAGTTTACAGTGAAAGCTAAAACATCAATTGATAAGAAAAAAAGAAAAAATGTTCACGTTAAGGCTCTCCCAGACTGGTGCGTTGTTACCTGTCGATAATGTCGAATGCGTTATTAGGACGATAGAATACAAGCGTCCTACTTTTATTGCGTTGTTATTATCACAGCAGCGTGTAACTTCGTAGCTGTCCTAATGTATAATGCACTAAAAGCAGATATCGCAATAACGCATCCGGTATTATCGAACCGTAATAGCGCACTCGTGTGAGAGAGCCTTTAATTTCTCTTTATCTAAAAAATTAGGCAAGATTGTGTAACACTGTATAAAGAAACATGCATTTATGTCTTAGTGTGGTTATGTGTGTATCTGCAATGTGGGTTTGTATGTATAGGTTAGTATATTGCTTGCTATTTTTTGTACAAGTAATTGTTGTTTTTTTTATTTATTTGATATTTACTTATTTTCGTAATGAGACACAGAAGATATGAAATTTTTATTTTATTTTATTTGTTATAAAACTAGCATGCAGGGTATATTTAAGAATATTTGATTATATTAAGAAATTTGTCAGAGATGCATAATAAATAAATAAACACTGTTTTGTACCGCCTGGCACTCTTCATATCTCCAGCTCCCGTTAAGGGTGCCATTACAGTTAAACAGGAGAGAGATTTATGTGGCGTTTCAACAAAAACTTTCTACAAGTAACAACGGCACTTGTTTACAAGCATAATACACTATATATCATCGTGACATTAAGGGGACAACATTTAATTGATATTAACTAATAACGAAAAACGTAACATAGAAAAATCTGGTAATCATTATCATCAAACATCATCCTTTGTCCTCTTATACCATATAAATCTATGTTTTATATCTTACTATAACGGGTGTGCTTAAAATCTTAGAAGTAACGGAATAACAAATTGATGTCACCAACATCTTCTACATGCTTTCAAATAACACTTACGCAAAGTTTTAAAGTTATTTCTAAGTTTTTTCTTATTAACTAAGTAGGAAGACACACCCGGGTTTGTGTGATGATAAATTAAGAATCTGAAGTCATCATTTATTCTTCGCTGACTAAGGCCACAAAATACGCAGAACAACAGCTCTGCAAATAGAAGAAAAGCCCTATACTAACACGCTTGGCCAGTATTACATAGCAAATCATACCTTCTTCTTTAAAGACAAGCTGATCTATCAGTATCATCATCATCAACAGCCTTCTACAGTCCACTGCTGGACATAGGCCTCTCCTTGGCAAGGAAAAGGTGTGGGTTTGATTCACACCCAGAATTACTGTGTAATGAGCACGATCGCTTGTAAAATGCCTGCGTGTAATATATCTGTAATATCATCAACAACCTTTTACAATCCACTGCTGGATATAGGCCTCTCCTTAGCAAGGAGGTTTTGGCCTACTATACCACGCTGGCCAGACGGGTTGGAATAGGGTTTGTTTCAAGTTTTCCTTCTCTTTGTAATGATATTTTCCTGAATAGTTTGTTCCCTTAGTCGTCTCTTATGACACCTATTTGATGAATAGGAGTGGTAATACTATGTATTCTTAATCCGTCACACGGAATGGTGACAGATATATTCAGCAGTGTAGGGACACAATACGTAACAATAATGACACACTCTATCTTTACTTTTTCTTGAATATTGTTACTGTAACTACACTATGCAAATTTTTACATAACAATTGCCATATTACTTAGTCTGGCCATAAATACTGTTACACTTAATTATAAAAAAATATTACATTTGAATTTCGAATCTGTCATTTTTATACGATTGTTCATTGTGTTTTCTCATTTTGGCGCCAATACATTGTAAAATATTTTGCGATATTAAAATGGTGTGGGGTGATAAAGAGAACCGAATCGCTGTGATAGCATTACACAAAGTAGGTATGGAGCCAAATGCAATTTTTAAAACTCTCCATACACTTGGTATTAGTAAAATGTTTGTGTACCGGGCTATTAATAGGTACAATGAGACCTCCTCTGTTTGTGACAGAAAAAGATCTGGCCGTCCACGTAGTGTTCGTACGAAAAAGGTGGTCAAAGCAGTAAGGGAAAGAATTCGAAGAAATCCTGTCCGAAAGCAAAAGATTTTATCTCGGGAAATGAAGATAGCACCTAGAACCATGTCGCGTATTTTAAAAGATGACTTAGGACTTGCAGCCTATAAGAGACGCACTGGCCATTTCTTAACTGATAATTTAAAGAAGAATAGGGTGGTAAAATCGAAACAACTACTGAAGCGGTACGCAAAGGGAGGTCACAGAAAAATTTTGTTTACGGATGAGAAAATTTTTACAATTGAGCAACATTTTAACAAACAAAATGACCGTATTTATGCTCAAAGCTCTAAGGAAGCTTCCCAATTAGTCGACAGAGTGCAACGTGGACATTATCCGACTTCAGTGATGGTTTGGTGGGGTGTTAGCTATGAAGGAGTGACTGAGCCATATTTTTGTGAAAAAGGTATCAAAACATCGGCACAAGTGTATCAAGATACCATTCTTGAGAAGGTAGTTAAGCCCCTTAACATCACCATGTTCAATAACCAAGTATGGTCCTTCCAGCAAGACTCGGCGCCGGGTCATAAAGCTCGGTCCACGCAGTCTTGGTTGGAATCGAACGTTTCGGACTTCATCAGAGCTGAAGACTGGCCGTCGTCTAGTCCCGATCTTAATCCGCTGGATTATGATTTGTGGTCAGTTTTAGAGAGTACAGCTTGCTCTAAACGCCATGATAATTTGGAGTCCCTAAAACAATCTATACGATTGGCAGTGAAGAATTTTCCCATGGAAAGAGTGCGTGCTTCTATTGATAACTGGCCTCATCGTTTAAAGGACTGTATTGCAGCCAATGGAGACCACTTCGAATAAGCTTTTTATATTTTTAATTGTTTTATATTTATGTATTAAACTGACACACTGTAAAAGTAATAAATGTTATTTGCAGTTAACAATTTTCTTTTTTCTTTATTACAATATTTATGGCAAGACTAGGTATATATGATTAGATAATTGTATTATTGATGAGCACACGCATGAAGTTAACAATATGATAAGCATTGCATGGCGCACGCATACCTTGAGTTAAGCTCCGTGACTCGCTGTCACGGATGTTTCGACGCTGATAGGTAGGATAGTATCGTGTGCAAATTGACAGGGAAGATGTAGATATAGAAAGTATTTAGTACAGTTGTACACCATAGGCACATAACAGGGCAGGGAACGAATGATCCAGTGGCTTTAGGAACTATATACCGCACACTGGTGTGAAACTAATTTATTTATTTTCAAAATTGATGCACAAATATATGCATCGACGAACCTAATGCCTAATGTACTTTTTACCAGTCAACTGATTGGACGATCGGGCGAGAGAAAATATGAGATTGGTGCACTCAAGGATAAGTAATAAATGAGAGAGGAATTGAAACATATAGACTATTTGACCATAAATAACCAAATATATATACACACACATACATATTTCACAATAAGATATAATAATTGATCTGATGGTGGTAAACTGTCAGGTCGTCAGTTTTGTCAATTTTCCAGTAAAAGCTTTTATTTTAAAAGTGTAACGACTTGTAGCCATTTTGACTTCGAGGGCAAGCGCATTCCAACGAAGACCCGATAAACCTGGTGGTGTAAGAAGGATAAAGTAGGAGGAGATTGTTAGCCGAACGTAGGTTTCTGTTAAGGTTATTACTTAAAATATAAATATGTGGTTGTAAGAGAAACGTTTTTCGACTATAGCAATTAATATTATCGTAGGATATTTTTAAAGGAAATTGATTAAATTTGACTTTATTCCTTTAAGGGGCCTATTATAATATTTGTTTGTGAGGTTTCATTCCGTTACCTGGATTATCATGTGTATCATTATGTGTTAATATTTTAATTATTTAAAGCACTAAAAGTAGATTAATTCTTATAAATATGAGTGGATAATCAGTTAAATCTAAAATGTACTTGTGGCTAAAGCTATTAAGACTATAGCGGTATAACTGAGGGAATCTAGAATACATTCTCATCTGGCAATCAGAAAACAAACCTCCATGCTAAAGAGAGGCGTAAGTTCAGCAGTTGACTGTTAAAGTTTGTTGATGATGATGGTGGAAATAAAATAAGTTATATTACACTAAATAAGAATACGTACTAAACTTAGTCAAGATCACCCACAAAATCTAAATTGGTGTAATGCCTTTATTCACGGTAACCAAATTAAGAAACCAGCTCGTTCATTGACCTGCGATCATTGTTTTTATTAATTAACTCATGCTTTATTATATAAATTGCAGATAACATCGTAACACGTTACAACTCGAGTATTCTATGTTAATCCGTGAAGGATTTGTGTTACACGCAATGATTTGACCGCGGCTTTTGTTACAAATTCATTATCAAATGTTGCTTGTAAAACATGATGGCTTCAAACTTGGTTTTTAAATGTAAATTTTTATTAAAATACGTGGGAAAAAGTTTTGAGAGTATGTTTTTAAAAATACTCCTTGCGTAAGAAGTTTTTGTTTTACTAAGCACACTGAAATAATATTAGCCTTTGTTAGGCAGCGCTATTCTATCTAGATGTAATAAAGTTACATAAATTCAAAAATAATTCAACGTACTAATCTCAGAAACTATTGATTTGAATCGAAAAATTTGAAAAGAAACATGAATCGAGTGTTGCCTGTTCTCAAAATGCACCTTTATAATGGGAATGCTCATACTCCAGTGACTTAACTCTCTCAGTGAAAGACAATAAAAGAATTGATTTACACCATTTTTCTGTGAAGTCATGATATCACCCCCATCAATCCCTCCCATGTCTAACAACGCAAGACTCTCCCACGGTAAATCTCAAATAATAAGAAACAAGGATTACGTTATTTTATGGCAGTAATAAATCATATCCAATTACCTCCGTGAAATATAAAACTCGTGTTTTTATTGTAGATCTTTTACTCCAAAAGCTATGCGCCATTACGAGAGGTTCTCAAGCCTGTAGGTAAAGATAAAAGATAAACTACCATTGATCGATCAGCCTTCAAAGGAACTTTAGCGCCAACACCCGCTATTTAATGCTATTATTACACTTTAGCTTACTTTAACTCGTACAATGGGTAACAGGAAGTGCTTTGATGTGATGTTCCGCAGCCTTCTAACAAAGTACATGGTACAGTCAGCAACAATATGTATATGTATTAATTAAATCTAAGAAATATCGTACCGTCTTAGTTTGCTAAATATTTATGATATTGCATTTCTTAGAACGCTTTGTGTAGTATATGAAAGCGCAGATCAAAATCACTAATGAGTTATCTAGTAACGATACCGTTTGACCTCAATGTTAAATACATTAAGCATTTCCTAATTACTCTGTTTTAAGTGTAGGAAATTAGAAACTAATCGAACGGGTACGGCTATTTTGAATAAAATATTGTTTTATTTAATTAATAATATCCTAAAATTTTAATAACATATCAGTTTATGCTAGGTTTTCTCGAAAAAAATCAAAGCTTCGGCTTTTAAAATATCGGTCCGTGAGACCGTGCGCGGGTATACGTGTTACACTAATTGACGAGGGTACAGCAAAGTTAAATAAATTTTCTTAATCTACCAAAACCACATTTTCATATTTAAAAATACGCTAAAATACACAACTTTATTTTGCTGACTGTACAAACTATTCTATACACAGTGACTATTCAGTCATAACTAGTCTCCCACACTTCATATTTAGATCGGAATCGAGAACTTCTTGTTATTGTTAGATTTTTACTGCCATTAACAGTTCTCTACACGCTGTTGTAGATAATACTCTTAAATTACTATGTTGAATGAGTAAAACGGATAAAGTAATGACGGGTCTTCAGTACAAGTACAGTCAGGGTCAAAGTAAACAATATCCACTGAAGGCTTAGAAATAATATTGAATTTATCATCTTAGTTTTATACACTTTGCCCAATTCAATTTCGAAGCGAAGTCAATTATGATAATGTTACATAGGATTTTCAGTGTTTTATTCTGTCTGGTCCCCTGCTTGACGTCAATCTTCTTTGGTAATGTACGTGTACTTTAACTTAGTGTATGGTGATAATTATTGTATTGTATTATGGTGATATTTTCTATTTAATTAAGTTTTAAATGTATCAGACTGTTATTTATTCAATTAAATGAATTATAAAAAACTTGCAAGCAATGCAATGTAGTTTGAAAAGTCGACATTAAACATTGAGCATAAACTAAAGAGAAAATCGTTTCAACAACTTCCTGTGCTAAATTATATTCATATCAAAGTGAGTTAAAGTTATAAACTAAACTTTCTGTAATTAGTACTTCCCTACTAACTTATCGTGTACTTGCATTTCCTCTTGCTGATAGCCTGAGATCATTTAGTTTACAATTTATTACTTTGTAAATCTGCTGAGATTTAAATGATAGAAAATACAGCTAACTTTAAATTAGTCACATATGATATGTAACAATTAATATCTCACTCATGATCTGACGTATAACTCAAGTGCTCAGCGCTTATTGGTCTTTTTTTTTATCGTGTAGAAACCCCCTCGGGCCGTCATCCCACCGGGGTTTACGGCGGGGTGGTATGTCGGAATCGGACTTACTAAAACCACACGGTGTGCCACTCTGCGCCTAACATAGGAGGGATCCGGGAAAAGCTGTTATTACGACATCCAGATCCCTCCTGGCAGCGCTTATTGGTCTAATTCAATGATTGAAAATAAATATTGATATTAAACTTATTGGTCATATATAAGTATGTTGCTATAATCAACACAGCAAACATCGGTGATTTGTCTTCCCGATGATTGGTTTTCATAAATTAAAATTTCTGTTTAAGATTTCATTGTAGTTTTACTTTTTTTTGATCAAAGTATTTCTTACAGATGTTGGTAAAAATATCAGCACAGATGCAGTTTTTTCTAAAATTGTATGCACACGTAGTCCTAAAATGGTTTTAGTTAAGTTTTTCTTTCAATTTAATTTTGATATTATGTTATTCTTAAACCGTGGGAAGGCTGTACATATGGACAAACTCGGACCAAAGTGAAGAAGCCTCAGCGTAAACCAATGTTTCATAAGTTTGTTTGCATTTAAAGATTTCAATTTAAATAAATATTAGTGTAGGTTAGCCATTTCATTTCTTTCTTTATTGTCTTTCGCGTTCTAATTTTTTAAGCTTTTATTGTAAATATATACAGACAAATTACACCCAGTTACAGAAACCACACTTCGAAGTCACCCTTGTTTTTCTATATTAAGAGCCTGCCAAAATGACTCTACTCTGTCTGATGGAAAGCATGAATAGAATCCATAGAGTTGTGGTCACCATACTCATTGTAAATGTAAACAATGCGGTATGGTGACCCACACCATGGCGGCCTAGTGAGATGCTTTTTCACGCCCCGCTTGGGGACATAAAAGATATGACAGTCATCGTGGCAGTGTAAAGTTCACACAGTTACCACGATAACTGTCACACCTGTATCAATGGGTCTCTGGTCTCGCACTCACCAACGAAGCGCGACATCATGGATGCTGTCGCTTTAGGTTGGTTTTATGTATGAGGGTAGTACTGCCCCGGTCGAGCCGGCCCGTTCGTGCTGAAATTAGCGTGGCTCTACTATCTAAAAACCCTAAAGTATCTAGAATGCTTTGTTTGAGTGTAATTTATCTATGGCATGAATGTTTCTAAATATTTAAGTATGTTAATCAGTAGATTAGTGACATAGTTCTTGCTTTACCTAGTTTGTAATTGGTACGGCAGTGTGTGAAATATGTCATTATATAACGCCATAAGACCCCTCTAACCGACTTCTTTTATGCATGGTTAGAAATATAAAGTTCTTTATAGGAACCCATACATTGTGTGATATCTAATTGCACCCCGCTAGCCTTCTCAGGGCGTACGGTATTTTATCTGCGTAGATCGACACGCCATGATTTGTGAGAACTTGTCGTATCTCCTCGATCACACAGTTCATTGAAGACGGTATTTAGCTCGTGGCTCAATGTCGTGGAGGTACTGGATAAATAGTTATATTGTAAATGATAGTGAGTTTTGGTCTGAGGTAGCACTTTTTCTTTTTTTTTTGTGAATATTTGATTTCTATAGTTCTGCTGCACTAAAAGATAATTTAAACAAAACCATTTGGAATGTTTTGTTTCATTTAACAGACTAGTATAATCTGCACTGAGGTTTTTGGACTTTTGCATGTAAGGCAAATATATCTACTGGATTCCGTAGATTTATGTGGTTGTTTACGCGTATAATTTTTATCACATTACACTTAATTTTATCTGTATTTGCAACAAAATTATGAACATTAAGTATTTCAATTACGATATGCCGCAGGGGTAGAGATATACTTTGGCACATAAGCACTAAGCTCGACCGGCTTCACGGTAAACCAGTGTCAAACATTTCTTTCATTGCTTTTCACCGAGTGAGTGATGTTACCGAATGCTTGACTACTTCCCTCTTTTTGCCCTTAATTTATGGGGGTCGTGACAATTAATGAGTGTGCTGCACTTGCGTCGCTTGAACCACATGTATTCAGCACGGAAATCGCTTACCATCAGGGAAGCCGTGTAGTCATTTTCCACCTGTACTATAAGCACACAGAGTGCTTCTAAAATATGGCCACACCTCTCTGTAACCCCTGTAATTTTTTTTTTTTTTTTTTTATACCACGACGGTGGCAAACAAGCATACGGCCCGCCTGATGGTAAGCGGCTACCGCAGCCTATGGACGCCTGCGACACCAGGGGCATCACGTGCGCGTTGCCGACCCTTCAAAAACCTATTAACCCCCTTCTTGAAGAACCCCATGCTGTAGTTCCCAGGGAAAACCGTGGCAGGGAGCTCATTCCATAACGGGATTGTTCGCGGGAGAAAATTTCTCTGAAACCGCACTGTGCGCGACCATTTAGGTTCCAATGTATGTGGATGAGCTCCCTGACGATGGCGAGCGGTGCGATGGTAGAATGTGGCTGTGGGCATCATATCAAACAATTCTTCTGAACACAACCCATTGTAGAGACGGTAGAGTACACACAGGGAGGCAAAGTCTCTCCTAAGACTTAGTGGCTCGATACCGTCCGTGAGATCAGGATCGTCAACTATTCTCACAGCACGTCTCTGGACTGAATCGAAAGGCTCAAGCTGGTACTTCGGTGCTCCCGCCCAGAGATGACAGCAATACTCCATGTGAGGCCGAACTTGTGCTTTGTACAGTAGTAGCCTTTGTGCCGGTGTGAAATATCGCTTCGCTCTATTCAGAACACCAAGCTTTTTTGATGCCAGCCTCACCTTTCCCTCCAAATGAGTCCGAAATTGGACGTCACTGGAGATGTCGACACCGAGGATCCCAATACTCTGTGAGATGGTAAGGGGTGTATTCTGGAATTGTGGAACTACAGTGAACGGGGTTTTTTAGCAGTAAACGCACAAACTTGAGTCTTAGAGGGGTTAAATTGGACCAGGTTATCCCGACCCCAATCGGAGACTCTGTGTAAAGTGCTCTCGATTTGAGACACAAGTTGTTCGCGACTTTCTACTACAGCGGTACGAGGGATGTTAGCCCGGCCCGTGTAATACGCATCTCCAGTACTGTCATCCGCATAACAATGAATGCTATCTATGGTCAACATATCATTGATATGCAGCAAGAATAGTGTTGGAGATAGCACGGAGCCTTGCGGGACACCAGCGTTTATGTCCATGCTTTCGGAGCAGCTACCGTCGACGACGGCTTTTATGCGTCTGCCAGACAAAAAGCTAGCCACCCATTTGCACAAACCCTCGGGCAGGCCGTAGGACGGTAACTTCGATAGAAGGCCCCTGTGCCAGATCCGATCGAACGCCTTTGCTATATCCAGGCCAACTGCCAAGGCCTCACCTTGACTCTCAATGGCTGAAGCCCACCGGTGAGTGAGATACACTAGAAGATCACCAGTCGAGCGACCGCGGCGGAAACCGTACTGGCGGTCGCTGATCAAATCGTGCTCTTCCAGGTAACTGAGGAGCCGTGTGTTGATTACACGCTCCATCACCTTAGAGAGAAGGGAGGTTATAGCTATAGGCCTGTAATTCGATGGGTCCGATCTATCACCCTTTTTTGGCACTGGATGCACATGGGCAGTCTTCCACGAAGACGGCACTTGCCTTTTGCGGTAGGAAATCGCGAAAAGTCGCGTTAGTACAGGGCACAACTCAGGGGCACACTTTTTGAGCACCACTGCAGGTATGCCGTCTGGCCCACTCGACTTATGAACGTCTAGACAGTTTAGTTCCCGCCGCACTTCTCTTTGCGAAATGTGTATTTCCGGCAAAGTGTGTTGGCACGGCGGGTTAATAGGCGGTACCGCACTTTCATCCTCGTTCATAGTCGAGTTCGCGGCAAAGAGTTGCCCAAGTAGGTCGGCTTTCTCTTTAGCACTATGGGCCAAGTTACCATCGGCATTTCGCAATGGTGGTAAAGACGACTGGCAAAAATTTCCCTCGGCAGCCTTAGCAAGAGACCAAAACGCACGACTCCCAGAGGGATAGCTCGTAAGTCGCTCACCAATCCTGCCGATGAAATCGAATTTGGCTCTGGCAATTGTCTTTTTGCTGGACCTCGAGGCAGCATTTAGTTTGCGTCTCACATCAGAGATGTTCGGATCCTTATTGGTACGGGCCGTGGTCCAAGCCCTATAGGCGGCCTGCTTGACTAGCCTGGCTTCCTTGCAAAGCCGGTTAAACCACGGTCGCTTTTTTTCCCCCGCAGCTACTGATGGGTTGGGAATAAAATACTCCATACCCACCAGGATCGTCTCAGTGACAGCGGCTGCGCAGGAGTCAGGATCTTCTGGCGTGAAGCAAAGCTGTCTCCACGGGTACGATGCGTAGAATTCACGCAATCCATCCCAGTCTGCTGATTTATATTGCCACATGTGGCGCAAATTGGCTGGGCGAGGTGGAATATGCCGAGGGCATGGGACTTCGGTCCGGACGAGGCAGTGGTCGGACGAGCCGAGAGGTGCGTCCACTGCAATAGTGTAGTCGTCCGGACGCGTCGTCAGCAGAAGGTCCAGCAAAGAGTGTGCATGGCTCTCAATATCAGGTATTCTTGTTGGAGAATGTACCAGTTGTGAGAGGCCATGGGCCAGAGCAAATTCGTGAGTAGACCTGCCTGCAAAGTCGGTGGATCGAGAATTTAGCCACTCACAGTGGTGGGCATTAAAATCCCCTAAAATCACCAACTCAGCACGAGGGTACCGCTCAAGAACTTTGTCAGTCGTCACCTGCAGGTGCTCAAAGAGTGCTTTAGTCTCCCTGTCACCGCTATGAGACCTGTATAGGCACGCATAGATTCGAGTCTCACCTCCGTAGTCTACGCGCACCCACATTACTGACAGGTCCCTGTCTTCATAAAAATGGAGACGGCGACAGCAGATATCCTCCCGGACGTACATGCATACACCGGCACGTCTCAGAAATTTGTGTTCGAGTTTGTAGCCGGGGTAGTGTAGATATGATGTATCGGCCGGGCAGGATATCTGCGTCTCCGTAAGAAACAAGAGGGTCGGCTGCGCAATCTCCAGATGAAGGTGGACTGCGTTCAGGTTGGAGTGAAGTCCCCTGATGTTGCAGAAGTCCATATATGTGGAAGAGGATGCCGCTGTAGATACATTTTTTCTATTTTTCTTCGTCATTTTTTTTAGGGGGGTTTAATTGGTTTGTGAGGATTCACTGTGTTGACAACTAAGGGGGCAATGGGGCGGTGCTAATCTACTCATGGTCGATGCGGGTAGTGCGATTTGTCGGCGCGGCGTACGAAAGGGCCCCCGCTCCCCCCCTGCAGCAGCGGTCGGGTTCCACTCCGGTCTCCTCCGCCGGCACGACTACTACTGCAGGGATTTTTCGCAGGCTGGCGGTTCAGCCTCCCAGGGTGGAGGTTGTAGTGATCCCTGGGTTCGGGAACCCATCTATCCTGCGGGCGGCCAGCGGACAACCGTTTCAGCGGGTCTTCCTGACCGCCGCGCCCACATCCCGCGCCCACACGAGCCAGTAGCAGTATTATAAGCACCACTAGTCTCCCGTTGTCAAAACAGCGAATTCTCTAGAGCTCTGGATACCTTACTCACCACAGGAACACAGCACTGCCGAAGATGCAGTGCTATTTGGTTGTGGTCTTCTGTAAGGCGGAGGTCCTTCCCCAGTCGGGCTGCTCCAAGTTTTGAGCGGAAAATATCACGCTATGCCCTACCTCTCATAAATATACATAGATATAATATTTCAATTCGAGTAGTAACTGTTATCTTTCCATTGTCTTTTATATTTCATATTTTTATCACTCGTTTACATTCAAAACAGTTTTATCTTATTCTTTATCAATTTTACATCTAGCCTCTTGTTCTGAAAAGTTGGGAATTTTCTGTGAAGTTTATTACATACTTCAAAGCCGAGGTTAGTGACCTGAATGGTTAAATATTACATCATATTTGCTATAGTCAAAGTGTTCATTACCTCACGATTTTTACACACAAATAACTTTATAGTCTACCTAAAGTAGTAAATAAAATGATACAATGAAATACGCTCTAAAGTATACGTTTTTCTCACAAAATTACAATTTTTTCAACAGAAAATAAAAAGCACGAGAAGCAAACGTTTCATATTTCTCTTTTATCACATACACTCACTTCTATATCGCCGAAAGGCATCCATGACAGATAAGGCAAGCAAGGTAGACGGGGCAGGCAATGCATGCAGGATAGGTTGGGCAGGCAGGACAACGCAGATAAATTTTATAGAGTCGTACATTTTGGTAACTATAATTTTTATGCCTATCTACGTAACAAAAGTTAAATAGGTGTTTTAGAAAATTTCGAGTTGTTTTTCTAGTTGGTGCAATCTTAACTGTCACAAAATTTGATGTGAATGTTGTCGTTTCTATACAAAATCAAGAAAAATCTAAATTGGAGTAAGGAAACGGAACTAGTTTAAAGGTAATACAGATAAAAATGGGTTTCGTCAGATAATAAGATGTTGTGAAAATTACTGAATCGTTTTAACATTGTTTTGCTATACGACTAGCGTAAATTTAAATCATTAGATTTTAGTTCCTGTATTATCTGGATCTTATATGGATGTTATTATAAATGTAATTTCAAAATACGGCGTAATGATGTGCGGTGCAGGATAATTCAGCCGAACGTTTTGCGCGTCGATAAATCTGGATTACACAGACAGAAGTGGCAACTTACTGCAGGTTTTCTTCGGTCCGAGAAATCCGTGGGCCTCCAGTTTGCTTCAAATTTGACGTAAAACCCCTATCTTCTTTACCCATTTCTTTATTGAAGGAACACTCGGACACTGATTTAAGTCATTTAAATCATATTCAATGCAAAATAAACGTGTCACAGTAATAAGCGAACTGTTGTTTAAATAAAATTGTTTCACATAGTAAGCGCGCTGCGGTCCCGTGAAGCGATCTATTGCGACAAAATTGTCGAGAAACTAGTTAGTGATTAGACCCCTACCGGCGCCCTGAACGGCATTTGTGTGCGCAGGATGTTACATTCAAATATTAACGAATTTTTGGCCCATCCTGGATAAATTTTTTACCGCGACATCAGTAGCTAGAAGTCACTAAGGCAAGGACATTTTCTAGCAGCGTCATCTTAAAAACTGTTATCAAAAATCACTTCTAAAGTAAATAAACATAAACTAACTTGTAATCAAATGTGGTTAACAGTGTCTACTTACAGTAAGTTTTGCAACATAAAATAATAAAATACTCAAAGTCAAATGAGATGCTATAAAGATTGCAAATTTCACGCTCAAATCTACCTCCATCAATTTCCACTCAACCGTCAAGATTGTGAAATTGTCAATCTTCAATGGGAAATACACCATAACAGCTGCAAGATGCAATTTGATGCGGAGCGGAGACGCAACATTCTCGTAGCATTGAAATCAAGGAAGTCTCGTTTTCGGTTCATTCTGTTGCGGGTTTAGCAATATCTCGAAATTATCGAAATACGCAATCTTGTTTACAAAACATTGAGATTACCTTACAATAGAAATGATAATGTGTGTTAACTTTTCTAAAAATATTATAAGTACTTCAATGTTAATTTTTGGGCCAACGTAGCGTAGAGTGTCCTGCGTCGCGATGGACCGATGACTTGAAGAAGGTGGCATGCAACAGATAGATGCGAGTTGCCCAAGACCGGGATAGTTGGCGCTCCTTGGGGGAGACCTTCGTTCAGTAGTGGACGGCGATAGGCTGATTTGAAAATGTTAATTTTACGTATAAATATAGTTACATCGTTATTTCCCATTTACAAGTGTTGTCATTTATGTAATCTATGAGATGCATTTCATTACCTAAAATTACGAACAGGTTGTAATTATCATACTTATATGCGGACTAGCTCAGTAGTGCATATTCTTTTTAACTATTCATGTTGAAACGTAAAAGTAGATATATATTAGAGCCACGTTGATTTCTACACGAACAGGCTGATTCGACCGGAGCAATACTTCTTTTAGTGTCTTCTGTGAGAGGGCTCACAGAAGACAATAAAGCGACAGTATCCGTATTGTCGTGTAACATTAGTGAGTGTGTGACCAGAGGGTCATTAACGCAGGGGTTATAATTATCATGGTAAGTGTGTGAGCCTCACACTACCACGATGACTATCATACCTTTTAGGTCCCCAAACGGGCGTGAAAAAGCATCTTACTAAACCGATATAATATGGGCCCCCATACTGCATTATCTGCGTTCGCGATGAGTATGGTGATCACAACTCTTAGATCCTATTCATGCTTTTCATTAAGCGGAGTAGTCACTTTACCGGGTTCTTAAAATACAATAAAAAATAAAAAGTTTCAATATAATATAAAATAATAATTAAAAACTTATTTAATTTAATCTAGATCTGAAACTTATTATGCTTGTTTGTCCTTAGATTCAATTAATTATAGACACACTAGGTCAGTGAATATTAAACAGATTTTAAAATATGTTCGACAATCCAAAAAATATCAATCTGTAATATTAAAACAAATGTGTACAAGTTTGGAGACCTTGCTCTTTTCATTGACTAATAGTTTCGGAAAATGCAGAATATTTAATATTCAAAAACATATTTTGCATATTCTTCATTTCATTAAATATTTTACAATAGGCAAGAAGTCGGTAGTCATCACTACGTCTCGATTGAATAAGAGTAAGTATAGTCCATTTGAACTTTATTGTTAGCTAGTTTCCCACAGTTTTTCAATTTTAAAAATTATCGATTTGTCTACAACTATTAATTTCTATTTTACCCCATAGGGGCAAAATTTTCCTACATCGTTTTTTAGAAGGCGCTTACAACATAAAAAAAATCATTTCCTAAAATTTTCAGCGGTTCAGGTTCTGCTTTAATCAATTTCTAGTCTTAGTTGTATTTCGAAATGTACCAAACATTGTTATATGGCAGTCTGAACTATTATCCGATCACCTATCGCTGACAGTTTTTCCCTCCTCAACAATAGAGCAGCTACATATTGAATAGAAGCACTATGATTGTGGAACAGTGTCGTAACCTGAATAAATACGTGTTCTAGTAGCCTTATTGTCTTTAATGAGAACTGTTATTGTCATGTCATGGAGACCTCTATTTAGTTGTATTCCTATTAGATTTTAGCGATGTTCACATACAGTAGCGTCATTTAGAGAGGAAAAATGTAATGACGTACCAAATATTGTTTCTGAATCACGCAATAAAGATTACAATAACTTGAACCAAGCATATTCTATCTCTAGTATGCAACTAGATGGGCCACCCGATGTAAGATACAACGCTCATGGACAACTATGACTCCAATAGTCTAAAGTGTGTTGCCATCAATTGTCTTATTCACTGAAGTTTTGACAGCCCTGTCGCTCTATTGGTTAATAACCCTAACTGCTAAGCCGGAGTGCATGGGTTCGGTCCCACTCAGGATAAATATTAAGTATGTAATAATCTATAAGTATGATTATTAACAATTTGGTACCATGGTACAGGCTCTGTCTAATTTAGGATCAGACGGCAGTGTGTGAGATGTGTCAAAATATTAAAAATGAAATATAATATCACTTTGTTTGAGCCAGTTCATTTATACCAAAAAGAGATGTCATTTTCAAAGAATGGTATTTTTGCTGGAGGAATCTTATATAGATATTTGGTCCCTCAGGTTTATTTGGAGAAGACATAATTTATAACGAGAAAGTTTGGATGAATGTTTTTGTAATCTCACAAGAATGGCTAAAATACTTGAATTACATTTTTATATCATCATCATCAACAGCAATTAATAGTCAACTGCGAAATATTGAAATATTAATTTATATTATTTTGTTTCAGGTTGTAATTTTTATCCTGTGGGAGAATACCTCAGGTTCGTCAGGATACCTGAAAACCTGAGAGTAGGTGATGAAGTTCTCAAAGTAGAAGTACATCCAAGGTAAGCAGTTCAGCACTTGCTAGAAAATTGGATTATTATTAATAAGAACAGTACCTTCATACATTAAAACAGGCCCAAAGCTTAAAAAATAAAATTATAATATCACGTAATACGTAACACCTAAATCCGTGTGGTGATAGGGTAAGAATGTGAATGTCACCGGGTGGTGACACTTCACATTCTTCACATTCTTGAAGTGAAGTGAAGTGAAGTGTCACCACCCTTATTCGTCTTGTGGGTATCATAAGAGATGAGTAAGAGGCTAAAATCCGCAGGACAACAACATTAGGATGAGAAAGAGAATTTAACACAAATTATACACCAACCCGTCTTGTCAGCGCCTGGTGTGCGTCCAGCAGTGGACTGTTAAGGCCATTGATGTGAATGTGTTTTACCTATGCAATACCTGGTCAGTACTATGTAATACTTGTTACGTTAGTTCTGGTATTTACATAACATAATAACAAATACATAGCTCTAAAACGTACCCAATTCTGAAAAGTAAAACAAGAAACGTATGTACATAACTATATTACATACGATTATGTTGATGTCGAGTTGTTGTTGGTTTTAGCAACTCTATAAACCATCAAATCAACCATCAAATCTTTCAAGTTTATTGTAGTAAGTTTTCATATCCTACCCTAAGTAAGTAGAGCCTGTACTACTGTACTGTATTGATTTTAGTGCTACGTTGGTAGAAAAGTGTCATCTCGTAGAACTACTCCGATGACAGAATCAAACTGTTACTAGCCAACTAGAAAACGCCCTTGACAAGGGGTTTGACAGACGATTAGTAAATTTTACCTTGATCAGCCTTTCATAAGCCGTTCGTAACTCATGCTATTGTTTAAAAAATCCACATACGCAAAACACATTAACAGCTTCACATAGACACGATATTTCTTGTAGTAAGACAATACACGTCTTACACCATTCAAACGCATCTTATTAGCCAACTTACTTTACTATGTTTCTAAACCCTATGACCTTGTAATAAAATATATTTTGGTAAGCCTCAGCTATTAGTCTTAGGATTGTCTATATGATTCTTCTCTCAGGAATATATTTTGTAAGTACGTGAGAAGAGACTCACGTGATGTTGAACAAAATGCGTTATTAATCTTGGACTTATTTATGCCTTCTTTGGTTCATGAAAAAATTTTTTTTATTGCGATATTTACATTGATAACCTAGCCTTTATTCTCAAAACAGAGCGTGTCATGTGAATTTATAAAGAAAAATTTATGAATTGCAAACATTCTATAATAATATACTATATTTACGAGTGGTATGTGAAAGTTAATGAAATTTCAGATTGTATACGAGCGATAAGCGACCGTTCGTGAATGATTAACATTTTATATTATGAGAATCAATATTGAGGGAAGTAAATGTGTCTCATTGATTTTAAATATATGGTCATGTATTCATGTAGTCAATATGATAATGTACGTAAGTGTAATAGAATTGAGTTCATCACATATTGCTGGTTTGATGATGCAGAGATGGTAGATTGTGTTCTCTAAGCCGATTTCAGCCACGCGGCCACTCCCAACGGAGACAGTCAACTACACAGGGGATATTATAGCGCACAAGTGCGTGCGCATATGCAGGTGCACTCTCTGTTCCCTCACTCTGAAAAGCCGGTGGAATTGCCGTCCAATACGATCAAGGAGAGATCAGGCGCTGGATCGACGGCTTTACGTGTTCTCCGAGGCACGGATTTTAAAAATAACTCAATAACACTTTCTTGACTCCACCCAGAATTCAAACCCCAATCGCTAGACTAACGAGGCAGGTTTTTTGTTATTGAAACTTTGTCTAATATCGACATTTCGTGATATGCGATTAACTTAGATAAATTTCAAACGTACGGTATTGCTATTATAGTTGTTCTATTATTTAAAAATATTCAAGTATATTTATCAACAGTTTGGTTATTACACTACAGGCTCCACTGCCTAGTTTGGGACCAGACGGCCGAGTTTGAACTGTGTAAAAAACATATGACTGTACGATTGGCCTAGTGGTTTAAGCTTTGTGTGATCCACAAATTGTTGTTCTGAGTCTGGGTGTTCTTTGTGTCCGTTTCTTGTATGTTTGTAAAGTCCCCTGCAACACAGGATTTATTCCTAATGCGGGCGTTGTCTTTTTTAAAAGAAAAGAAAAATTTAAAAAAATATTAAAAAGAGAAGAAATCTATGTCCAACATTGGATTGTTAAAGGCAGTTAATGATGATTAATGATGACAGACTACCTTAATCTTGGTTAAGGTGTAAGACTAGTTCGAAACGGCCGATCTCTTGTACTCTACGTCCGTCTGTAACTGAAGAGGTCTAGTGGTTTCTTTGAATTCAAAATAGTTACTAAATAATCCCTGTGCTAGTGAACAGGGAAACCATTTAGTAACCGTTTAAAATACAATGCTAGAGACGCACTGCATTAAGCGGGTTTTGAATACTTTAATATCTTTGACACTCACACATGAAACACATTTTGAATAAATACGTTTTCTTTTTTAATATAGTGAATGTAGAATACTACACTTTCATCGAATTAAATTTAAACACATTCCGCTATAAATAGGGACATTACTATTTAAATATAAGTTCCCATGCATTAACATACAATACGCTACAAATCAACAATGGACATGATTCTACAGATTACGAGATTTGATCATTTTGGGTATGATTGAAAGTTGAGAAACGTGGAGAACAAGTGTAGATATACATTCGACTTCAGCTTCTATCTGTTTTTACAAAATCTGTCTGTCTATTTTTTACATTTTTCTAAGTATCTCATAAAATCTATGGCAAGAGTTATACTGTTTGAGTCTAGCGGTGTAGGTAGTGCAGCTTTGTATGACTTAAAATATCTACTACTGTTCATGAACAACAGTGGTATGATCTGAATGAGCTTAATATTTCTTTGGGAAATAAATAATTTCTTACTAGTATTTTTTAAAAGGAGTTATCTATATTGAAATCTATTTTTAACCTACTCCAAAACAAGAAAGAGGTTCAATTCGCTCAATTTTTTATGTTTATTCCCTCGACCTATCCGATATTATTCGATTCCATATAAATTTGAAGTAAAATAGCATCAGAGGAGAAAAATTAAGAAATGAAGACTAGATTTAGTGGTTTTAGCGGCAGCCACGCCGCTCTCTACAGCGGTACTGCGGTATTGTGGGTTCAAACCCTACATGCGACAATATTTTGTGTGATTCACAAATTATTGTTCTGAATCTGGGTGTTCTTTGTGTCCGTTTCATAAGCCCTCCGCGCCACAGGATTTATTCCTAGTGCGGGTGTTGTATTTTAAACAAAAAAGGAAAAAAGAAAGAAAAACAGTTTTTATATAATAATGAATTTTATTGTAGGTGAATAGACGTCAGTGATACTTTTATGAACATTTTATTCAAAGACATCTCCCGCAGTAGCAAAATATCCTGTGTCGCGCAGTTGTTTACAAGCATTTGTTGTATCATAAAAAGGGTACAAAGAACATCCAGACTCAGAATTACAATTTATGGATTATACAATGTGTTTTCCATGACTCTCACATAACAGTCAACAAAATAGTAAGCGACGAGGTGACTGCTTAAACCGGTACACCATACCTGCAGTCGCTTCTGTGATTGGTAGAGCATTTTGTTTGCTGATATCAGTTTTAGGCAGCAAAAAAATACAGTACGTTTCACAAGCTAGTTGAAGTGAGAATTCAACATAAGGTGCGTTATCAGGGACGAGGCGGTAACTTATTTATGATAATGAGTCTACGCTATAGTTGGTTTTGGCTAAACGCGCAAACTGATTTTAAAAGTACAATAAATCATAATCTATACAAATTAGAAATCATCTAGTGGTCGAATTACATACGTAAATTATAATTAAACTTATTTACGTAATGTAGTGAGTAAGATTCAACTTTTATTTTGGAATGTTATCTTGAAGAGATTCAAAGTGACGGAAAAGGGTAAGTTTCTACTTTATTTACGGTATAGAGGGCATACGAGCATATCTATCTATCTATCTAGCGGCGGGCGAGAAGCGATCCTCTCAGTGCGAGGTAACATAACACTCTGCACTTTCTATATCTATAATGCATTTTATTTAAATAACCAAAAAACCCTTCAGCCTTAACGACACTTTTAAACCTAAAAATCGGGCAGGTAATTTGGGCTAGGCTAACTTCACGTACTCGGTGTAAAAGTAACAAAAATATTGCTTAGCACCGATTTTCTTTGAGACCGTCGTATCACTCCAAGAAAGACGTCCAATTTTGGCCGAAACTTGGCTTCCCTACGGTACTTTGTGGAAAGTAACATCATAGAAATAAAAATTCCTATATTAAACCTAATTAATTGCTACAGGAAAGGGGCTTTCCTTTCGTTTACCACTTCAAAAAACTTGTAATAGACTGCGCTGCCAATCCCTATTATAAAATTTCAAGGCAACTTCTAAAAGCATTGCTTGCTAAAATAAAAATAATGTACCTAAATGATCTACAATTTCACAACAAATAAGATTCGACGCTACATTATTACAAGTCATACGATCTGTCATCCGTCAATACAGGTATTTATCTTTCTAACTACGTATTTAATGATTTTGGCCTAGATCAGAAGTCAAGAATTCACAAATCACCTCCTAATACAGCTTACGCAACACAACTAAGTGTTTATTAAATGTATTTTATAATCTTAATGTTGTGTAATACAATAAACTGTGGTACTGTGCCATCTTTGATTAATTTTAGCGGCAGGAACTCGTGTTACGCTATGTTTACATTATAACATTGAAAAAACCTGTATGTTAGTATTTGTCTAAAAATAAATTGCTGGCTGATTTATTGGTGCAGAGTCTAAACTGCTGAGATCACAAATTTGAAATTTCGATAACTGTTTCTTTTTATATTGTAAGTGCCCACTACGAAAGAATTTTTGGAAACTTAGCATGTAAATGAAAAAAAAATAAGACATAAACAATTGCACGGAAATTCGTCATTTTCAAACTTAAAAACACGAAATGAAAAAAAAATCAGGCGAGCAAAGCCGCTGACAATGACGAATCCTGTTATAAAGTTATTTTTTGACTTATAAAATCTTTAATTCAACATTTTGGATAAATTATCCATGCAATAATGAATGAAATGTTATATACCACTGGAATATTGAGATTTTTACCTTGAATTTTGAACGATAGGCTCAAAATCTGATCGAATTGATTGATCATATTAAACTTCAACATCAATGGTATATGTTAAAAAGTCAGAACACATGTCATGACTGATGTTTTAATGCCAGAATACTGACGTCAATCAATTCTATCGTCAAATTTCACCAAATAACTGGTTACGGGAAGGCCTCTCCCGCTGAATCTGGCTCGACCACCTCGGTGGCGTGGTGCTAGCATATGCGACAACTGTGCTTGTGGTCTCGATTTCGACTTCCGGCTTGTGACCAAATGTTGGTGTGATTTGCAAGTATTTGTTTCGGAGTTTTGGTGTTTTGTTTGTCAATCTAGCTGTCATAATACAAATTTTACTTTGTTTGAAACTAAATTGTATGTCAGATGTCTTAAATATTTAAAAATATTCTAGCAGGTACAGTCCAAGACTGTCAACGTTATTATAACCTTGAAGTCGCAGGTATACGGCAGCAGTCATTTGCAACCAGATGACCATAATGATTAATATTAAGAGAACTTATGTCAAGCTGAAGGGTTTGTTTGATTGTTTGTTTATTTGTTTGAATGTTTGGTTGAATGCACTAATCTTAAGAACTACTGGTGCAATTTCGAAAAGTCTTTCTGTACTAGAGACACTAGTTATCGAAGAAGATTATACCTAAGGTTTCAAAGAAAAATCTTCCGAAAGCTAGGATTTAAAATTATGCCTGTTAGTTGCGTGTGATGTAAAAAACTTATTTCTCTTTGAACGTTCTAGAAAAATGTCTGAGTCCCTTTTAAAGTTGACTAACTATAACCTTTTTATGGTAATATCACGCTGATCACGCTACGGGCAATAGGAGTCCAAGACGAAATTGCGTAGGTCAGTTACTACATAATTATAGGGTGGAATACTGTAACACACAGTAAATCAAGCACGCTACAACACTATACTACTATTAGATATTTGTTTACTTCTTATAAAATATTGTACGTTTATAAAAGCTATTACGCTAAACTTTAAGATCATTCAATTGCCTAATCTCACCCGTGCCTTATAAAGTGATTGCAACTTAATAATGTTAACCGAAATGACGATTGAAAGTTCCTTTTACGACCATTTCAATGCTGAAATTTATATCGCTGGACAAATATCAAATATGTAGTTGTACCGGTATACTTGTGAACGAAATTGCTTAACATCCTAACTGGTTGAGAAACAAATTTCAAACCGTCAAAAAAACAAGTGGCCAAGTGGCAAGGTGACGAACTAAGTAAGGATTGTGTGTGGTCCTTAGATGCTTGTAACTGAAGAATGACAAGTACATACATTATCATCCTTTGTGCATCTGCCTCTCCAAAATTGAATTAAGGCAGTGAATCCTGTAATCTCATTTGGTTCGTCAAAGTAACCTCGGAAACCTAAAATTGATTATTATCATCCTACCATTAATTTTCTGAACTGACGGACTAACGGTTAGTGTATATGACTGCCGAGCACGAGGTCTCGGCTTCGATTCCCGGTCAGGTCAAAAAAGTGTTATTGACATTTTCTCATTATAGAAATGTTTAACAACAGCCCAGATTTTGGAAGTTCAGCCGTCGGTCCTATGTCTGATCTCTCCCCAGTAATGTTCATTGGGTTGTCAGAATGAATGTACAGAGAGTGCACCTATGCTTACGTTGAGGTTAGCTACCATGACCGCAAGTATGATTATTCAAAAATGGTAGTTATATCAACGAGCTAAGGTTTAGTAATCAGGATCACTAGGTTAGTCGAACGCTCTAGTGGTTACTAGATCAACAGGCCACTCAAATTTTTTTTTTGCTGTTAGCAGGTAGTAGGAAGTTTCACAATGGACTCAATGTTGCTTAAGAAAATATTTAAAACGCGACTGAAACGAGTATTGTTCTTTAGATTTATATCTAAATAGTTTAATCTAGTTAACTTTATAACATTTACTTAATAATCGGTATTTAAGACGGTCAGTTCCGTGTTAGTACTTTCTTACCGCGCAGTGTAACTCTCAGGTTAACATTGCAATATCGTCATATTTATTTAATTTGTATTTTTTTTCTATATTAAAAGCCTGTCAAAGTGACTCTACTCTGCCTGATGGAAAGCATGAATAGTATCAAAGAGTTGTGGTCAGCATACTCATTGCAAATGCAGACAATGTAGTATGGTGACCCACACTATGGAGGCCTAGTGAGATGCTTTTTCACGCCTCGTCTGGGACGTAAAAGACATGACAGTCATCGTGGCATGATAAGGCTCACACAGTTATCACGGTAAGTGTCACCAACGAAACACGACAGCACGGATGCTGGTACTTTAGGTTGGTCTTCTGTGGGAGGGTAGTACTACCCCGGTCGAGCCGGCCTGTTCGTGCTGAAATCAGCGTGGCTCTACTACCTAATGTAATATACTACTCTGGCCTACTAAAGACTGACACTTTACTATGATATTATACATACTATTGATAAATTACACTCAGACGTAGAAAAAAAAATTCTCCTGCTCATCATAAACAAAGGCGTAATTCCTCGACGGTCAAGGAATAATATGTTATATCATAAATATTGAAAAAACTGTACGTATAGTCATTTTTACTAATAATAAAATAAAACTGAGAAGTTTATTTGTTTCTTTGGTTGAACGTACTAATCTCTGGAAGTACTGGTCCAATTTGAGTAATTCAGTATTAGATAGCCCAGTTATCGAGGAAGGCTCTAGGATATATATCGTCACGCTACGACCAAAAGGACTATCAATGAGAACTGTTACAAAAACGAGACAAAACTATTCCTTTTGAGAGCTTCTATTGCGTGTGCTGCGTAAATGGTTAAAGTTTCACTAAAGTAAAGTAGAAAAGAATGATTTTCTTTTAAAAGTTCTTAAAAAAGGTCCATGACAGCATTTTTCTCTTTAAAGTTTAACTCAGTATAACCTTCTTTATTGTAAACAAATTATCTTCAAATATATTATGTATATTATATTTATTTATTGAAAAGCAGACGAGGTTACGCGGGTAAGCTAGTAACTAATAATCTTTAATATTAAACAACTGGACGCAGGCTTGTCCTTAGAAAGAAGGATAAGCCTGGATAGGAAGGATAAGGAAGGATACTTAAGAATGATTTTTTTCTTTAATAACCTTTTTTATTAATAGAATGCGTGCTGATTTTATAGTTTGCGTACAAATTTTCTTGTGTTTTGGGGTCAAATCTAAAAGTTTGACAGCTCTGTAGGTAGTCAGGATCACCGACCACGACACCATCATCTCCGTCCAGACTATAATCATAGTCGTTAGGTAATAACTTAGGTTTCTCTTTTTCCTAATTTGTTATTCAAATTGAACTGCGGTTTAAGTATTTGTTTTAAAATAACTTACAGCCACCTTCAGTAGTTATGATATTCAAATAACTTAGGCTTCGCTTTCTACCCAATAATATTATGTAAGTTTATTTTCAAGCAAAAATTTTCTTAATATTTAAATGTTTAATTATATTGTAATTTTCTCGTACTGTAATCAATTAAAGCGGTAATTATAGTTAAAATATTAATAGCCATTTTTACGGATGTACATACTTAACGGTTCAAATTTTTTTAATGTTCCTCAAAGTATTTTGCGGTCAGGTTTTTTGTCACTGTGCATGGTGTGTGTAACACAAACACACGGGTATTTAAGGTGATATGAGCTTCATGATTGGTTTTTCTTCATGATTTATATATTCAGCAGTTCGCTTTATGTATAATAGATTTCGTTGAACTATATTTTCATTACATATTTACATGCCACTATACCACTCGACTAATGGTTTATTTTTAAGTGATAGCTTGGTTTTAATTAATAAAATTATTTATCTATTGTATGTACAAAGAAAAAAAAATCTTATGATATTTTCTAGACTTTTAAGTGTTTAGTAGACAGTGAGCCTGTACGATTAAATTAAAAAAAAAATTCAAACCGCGCCAGACCCACATTGTTAATTACGAACAACATTTATGTAACAATTTCCAGATTTAGAAAATTATTTAGATGTGTTTGCTTTTACAGAAATATTACTAATGAATTTAAAAGTTACGAAAATTTTAATTTCAAATCATTGCCATGAAATTGAATACAGATCAGCGTTACTGAATTTATAACCACCTTGAATTATCATAATTTGAAGCTATTTTTAAAACTAGTTATCTAAATATATTGATCTTTCACATCTCACACACATACACACTCAACACGCAACAATCACACACAACACGTCACCTCACAACATATAACTTTTTATTTCTTAATAATCAATTGTAGTACATAAATTTTCTTGAACTATTCTTATTATTAATCCTTAAACCTAAAGTCCGACTGTAATTCGTAGAATAGCTAGCCGCGATACAGGTTATGCCTAATGCGGCTAACATCGACACTATTCAAGCTATCGCCGTCCACCGCTGAACGAAGGTCTCCGACAAGGAACACCAACCATCCCGGTCTTGGGCAATTCGCATCCATCTGCTGCCAGCCACCTTCTTTAAATCGTCGGTCCATCGCGCCGCAGGGCGGCCTATACTACGCTTGCCTAATCGTGGTATCCACTCTAGTACATCTCGGCTCCAGCGACCATCGGTTCGTCTGCAGACGTGGCCGGCCCACTTCCACTTCAGCATACTGATTCTCCGTGCGATGTCAGTTACTCTAGTTCTCTGTCGAATAACCTCGTTACGAATTTTATCAGCCAGAGGAACGCCCAGCATCACACACTTCATCGCACGCTGAGCTACTTTAAACATCGATACATAATTATGTAATTACTGGACTGTTAATAAAGATTATTATTTATTATTATTGTCTAATTTTGAAGGGTAAACAGAGTGCGGGAACACATTTCTGTGTTTTGAAAGGTGTCTGCAGAAAGGGGTAATTACCATTAGTGAAATGTCGACTCATTTGACTACCACGCAATAAAAAAAGATTATGCAAGTGAATTAGGCATATGTAAATATTAAACTAAATGGCTTTGTTACTTTATTTTTATAGACAATCAGTCTTAAGGTTAACTGCATTTTTTATTCTATAAATGGTTTTTAATCGTAAGAATTATTGAAATTTTGCAACAGTAATGCAACGTTACGAACATCTGACATATGCATATTATATTACTAATGATTTGAGGCCTCTATAAACTTAATATTAATGTCTATTTACCAATGTTGATATGTCTAGGTAATATGGTTTAGTCACACTCAGAGAGTTTCAAAAGCATCTTCTGAAATCTAGTTTTAACATTATAAAAACGTCAATAAAAATTAGCATTTCGTAAAACTTTGCATGAAGATTGATCATAGCTGTCGACGATATGAGATAATTTAACATAAATTTTTGTGGAATAGTAAAAAGTAAAACTTAGCATCGAATATAAGTATTGTTGCAGCAACACTAAGAAAATAAGTCTTACGTTGTATTTAATACACTTTATTTTAACTGTTACTCGTTTATAAAATGCGCCTCTTCCATTCAAATATCGTCTGAGAGACAGAGTCCATTATTCTTATCTGCGAGTACTATCGACGATTATGTTTAAAGTTCTTAATTCAATTTGTAGTGTAGTATATGCAAAGTAAATATATAACATTATAGTTACGTGTTTTAATTATTTATTTTATTGTTTTATATATTTAGAATGAATACACATGTTATACAAACTCAGACCTAATGCAGTACCACCTCTCAGTCAACCTTCAGGTGATGTAGAAATATAATGCGGTAGGTGCAAGCAATAAAACATAAAATTTGGATTTTTACAACACTTTTAGATAAAAAATGACACTAGTTATAACGAATATACATACATGAATTTATTACTAAATATTATATTTACATAGAAATTAAGAAATGTAAATAATTATGATGATATGTACACTTAGCCAATTTCGGAGATGGTAGCCAGACTGAACGGAAACTAGCCAGATTACGCATGAGATACGATGAGCGCACAAGCGAGTGCGTAAAGACAGGTGCACTCACTGTTCCCTTACTTGCACAATCTGAAGGGACGGCTATCCAATACGATCAAGGAGAGAACAGCCGTAGGGTTGACGTCTTCGCGCGCTCTCTGAGGCACGGAGCATACAGAATACAAAATACAGAAACATACACATTAGGGTGTCCCTTAAATTTCAAGTTCGATATTTTTTTACGCATACCTTCTTAAAAGTTTCGTAATAACCCTATATTGTCTAGAAAAAAATATTAGTTCGATATATAAACGATAACCCGTGCCGACTTGCTATTTAAACTTGTCGATACAAGTTGCTTAAGTACTGCCCAGTGACCTGTTACGACATGTTTTATTTGCCATTTCGTACGTGATTTTTGAGACTATTAGTGCTTCATTGTTTAGTGCGTAAACATGTCGGTGGAATTACGGAGTGATAAACAAAATATTTTTCTTATCGGATTGACTAGCTACCAAATAAATGGTGCAAAATTACCATCTAATCGACAAGTTATCTCAGTCCTATTTTACAATATTCGTGAGGTTAAATTGACTGTTAGTGAAAGTGCAAATCTTGTGATTAGGGAGTGCATCATATATTGGGAAAAAGCAAGAATTCCAACAAGGGCATTTCCTAACTGCGTGAAGAAACTTATTGATTTATATCATGTTTGGAGAGAGTTGCAAAAAAATTGTAAGAAAACTCAGATTACGTTTAAGAGTCGTGAGAACAATTTTATAATTAATCTTGATAATTTGTTTGATATTGCACATGCTGATGCTTTTGAGAGAATGAAAATAGAGGAAGATAAATTATTTTTAATGAAACGGAGATAGCCAGGTCGACCGGGATGCTTAGGTGGTGTAGATAAAAAATTGGCGGAAAAAGAACAAAGATCTAGACAACGACGATTGGAAGAAGAGGAAAGGATTGTAAGACAAAGAGAATCACTAGCTGTTGCATCTACTTCCACCACAAATAACTTAGACAGTGTAGAAGATTCAGACGAAGAACAGATCTTGAATTCTGAACTCAGCTTGCCGGACGTTCCCTGCCATGACCAAATTCAAAAAGAGGTAGAAAGAATCTTATAACACCTAAACTAGTTGCAGCTTTAGATCGATGCCAGTTAAGCATTAGAGATACCGTTTACATTCTTAATGCAGTGGTAGAAGCGCTTGGTCTGAGCAGCGATGATTTCTGTATTAACAAATCCTCGATTCAGCGAATTCGTACTGAAACCAGAAAATCAAGGGCAGAAGCAATAAAATCTAACTTCCAAAACAATGTACCCGACATAGTCACAGTCCATGGGGATGGAAAACTATTACCGGGGTTGGATGTACGGAGTTCAAAAGAAGAACGCTTGCCAGTTATAGCTTCATTTGAGGATAGAGAGCAGCTTCTTGCAGTGCCGAAACTAGAAAGTTCTTCTGGAAAACATCAAGCGAAGGCTGTATCAGCAGCTCTCTTTGACTGGAACTTTTATGATAAAGTGCAAATAATGTGCTGCGACACAACAGCTTCCAATATGGGCCGTTTCAATGGAGCTTGTGCTGTTTTGGAGCAAACTTTAGGAAGAGAATTGTTGCTTTTCGCCTGTCGTCATCATGTTTATGAATTGGTCCTAAAAGCTGTCTTTGAAACCAAGATTAAGCAAATTACTAGTAGCCCAGATATTCCGATGTTCAAAAAGTTCCAAGAAAATTGGAAAAACATTGATTGTACTAAAATTGAACCATCTCTTAATTTCGTAAAAGCACGGGTTGCCGAGACAGACATTCAAGCGTTGTTACTATTTTATAAGGCAGAATTAGATAAAGGTTTTGTAACAGATGATTACCGCGAATTGGTCGAACTGTGCGTAATATTTTTAGGAGGAGACACAGAGGAAAAATTAAAACTAAGGCCCCCCGGAGCTATACATCAGGCACGCTGGATGGCGAGAGCGATCTATTCTTTAAAAATATGTTTACTTCAGTCACAATGCAGAGTAACTGCGAAGGACAAAAAGGCTCTACAAGATGTTTGCTTATTTCTCGTAATATTGTATGTTAAACCTTGGCTCGAATGTACAGTGGCGACCAAAGCACCTAATCAAGATTCGCGCTTCTTGAAGATGTTAAAAGAGTATAAAAAGTTGACGCAACAATTTCTAAAGCTTCTATAAGCAAGTTCAGCCATCACTTGTGGTATTTATGTGAAGAGACAGTCATTCTATCACTATTTGATGATGAAGTTGACAACCAAACTAAGAAGAAGATGATTGCCAACTTCAACAGGGACAAAATCTCGGATTTTAGCAAACGCTATGACCCGTCGAAGAAAGAACTGACTCAAAAGTTGTTTGGTAAGTTAAATTGACTTTTTGTTGGATTTCAATTTCAATGTCCAATACTTATTTATTTATTTTCAAAATTGTTGTTGATTTTTATTTGTTATTTAATTTATTTTTCTTTTTTTTTTAGACAAAGCACTGGATGATTTCGTATCGGAAAAGAGCAAACAATTTTTATCACGACTGCAGATCGACGACAGTTTTCTAAAGGAAGATGTATCTTCTTGGAATAACAATGCTGCTTTTCTGGAGGCTAAAAGAAGAATAAGTTATTTGAGAGTTGTAAATGATACTGCTGAAAGGGCTGTTAAATTAATGCAAGATTTTAACGGACTTATCACGGCTGAAGAAGAACAAAAACAGTTCTTGCTGCGCTGTGTCCAGGAACATCTAAAATTGTATCCAGACTGTAAAAAAACTACTCTAAAAAGAAGTTACCCTGAATGATTCTTATTTCTTTATGTTTTTAATTAAAGATTAATGTTCATCTAATTTATTATTTAATTTTATTCACTTAATTCATTGCATTTATAGTGAAATTATAGCAGACTGAAATTTTAGGACAAAACACGTTTTTTACTAAACTTTGAAGCTCGGTCGGCACTGGTTGCAATTATGCTAGATTGATAAAATTTTATATTTAAGTATCTTATAGCATTAGTAAAAATTATAGAGGGTATGCATTTCGAAATTCGAAAAAAAATTTTTTTTTGTCATATAAGGGACACCCTAATACACATATATAAATTTGTCCGTGTGGTGACGAATTAAGAATACATAGTGTTACCATAGTGTGGGTGTCGTAAAATGCGAGTAAGAGAACAAAGTATGCAAGACAACATCATTACAAATAGAAGGAAAACTTAAAACAAACCCTATTCTAACCCGTCTGGCCTGCGTATAGTAGGCCAAAATCTCCTTGCTAAGGAGAGGCATTTGTCCAGTAGTGGACTGTAAAAGGCTGTTGATGATGATGATGATATAAATTTAACATTATACACAAATATTCAGTTTCACTGAAATGTAAAGTGGAAGTTTAGCAGCATTATATATAGTTACAGTTTATTTGTGTTCATATACAAGGGACGGTTTGTGCGTCATAAGTGCGTTGACGCTCTTTGCTTTTGCCTTTTCTAGAATCAGGTGAATCAAACTCATGTTTGAATTTCTGTAACTGAACTCGCTCAGTGAAAAGGAAGGAAATTATTTTTTAACTCCGGTTCTCTGTGATCCTCACAGAGAACTCCGGTTCCGGTTCTCTGTGAGGATGTGGGGACACCCCAGCGAACCTGCCTATACCAGTCGAATCACGACTTTTCTACGGTTTATTTATTATGTTCTTTTTTTATCAATCTGTGTGGAGACAGATTGAGAATATAGAGTGTCTCCATCCCTAGTCATCCCATGGGTGTCGCAAAAGGCGACTTAGAGAGCAAACAACGCAGAAAAACCTCACTGCAAAGAGAAGGGAAACTTGAAACAAACCTTTTTTTTTTTCGGGCCCCTCGGGCCGTCACCCCACTGGGGTTGACGGCGGGGTGGTGTATCGAATCGGACCGGCTAAAACCACACGGTGTGCCACTTTGCGCCTGACATAGGAGGGATCCGGGACTTGAAACAAACCTTATACCAACTCGTCTGACTAGCGTGACGTAGAACGCGGAAATCTTTTTTATTAGAAAAGGCCTATGTCCTCCAGCAGTGGACTGTAAAGGTTCTAGATATGATGATGTTGATGTTCATTTTTACGTCTGACAACGCTTCTACTGGTATTAATGTATATTGCTGACGGTGGTGATAAATATTAGGTTAATTGTATGCTATTATATTTCAATAAATTAGGAATATATCTCAATTTCTTTGGTGTTAAATAATTATGTTCATTAATGTTAATCCTCCCTCATGCAAAAGATTAGGTCTACCGCTTAACTTTCCACTTTATTTTTCAGTTTTAAAATAAGATTTTGTTATGATAATAAAAATCAACAATTATCAATATATTTAGTGCATGAAATATGAACATTATATCTGAGTTTGCAGTCAATTCAATGAGAAGACAAAAATGCTTAAGGCCTTGCGTATAAAATACCTACCTAGTCTAAAGTGGACTATAAAATTAGTTGTATCTTTAAAACTAAACAAAAAATGATGGATTTAAAATAGAATAAATTAAAAATGAGTCTAAATTGATGCTGACTGATGAAATATTGATAGTGCCAGTTAGTTTTTAGTTTAGTTTTCTAGATGTTATTTAATTAGCTAATTTGTTTTGATATGATGCTTCTTTTAGCGTATATGTCAAGGTGCCTATCGAACGAACATTTTTTATTATGATGTTGAAATCTTTTTATGACGAATTGTGATGAAAATTTTATATAATTTAAGAATAATAGTGTAACTTCTTGATCTGTATGATCTTTAACTTCGTAAGAAAAAAAGGCAAGCAAAATGAATGAATTAAGTTTGTTGAGTTAACCAAACTTGCCTAAAACGATTGAGTAGGTAGTAGAGCCACGTTGATTTCAGCACGAACGGGCCGGCTCGACCGGAGCAGTACTACCCTCCCACAGAAGACCAACCTAAAGCGCCAGCATCCGTGTTGTCGTGTTTCGTTGGTGAGTGTGAGACCGGAGGCCCATTGATGCAGTGGTGACAGTTATTGTGGCAACTATGTAAGCCTTACACTGTTGCGATGACTGTCCTGACTTTTACATCCCCAAGATGGGTGTGAAAAAGCATCTCACAAGGCCGCCATAGTGTGGGTCACCATACTACATTGTCTGCATTTGCAATGAGTATGGTGACCACAACTCTTGGATTCTATTCATGCTTTCCAGCAGGCAGAGTAGAGTCACTTTAGCAGGCTCTTAATATTGAAAAAAAATTGAGTTTTTATCTGTGGTTATTGTTAAAACAGTTACCGAATAAGAGGAACGTAGGCTAACAGCACTCCAAAGAGAAGGAAAACTTGAAATAAATCTTATACCACTTAAACCAAAGTGGTACACTAGACCATAACCTTTCTAAGGACAGACCTATGTCCAACATTGGACGATTAAATGCTCTTTAAGTCATGTGATAATTAATGCAATCGATCAATAAGTCATTGTTTTATCACAGTTTGAAAATAAACTTCGGTCTGTATTATCAGCGATTCCCTCATATTTAATCACTCATCCAAAAATACAGTCCAAGTAAAAGAGAAAGAGTGAATTGTAAAAATTGATCTCCGTGTGATTGTTCCACAGTACAAACTTATCACTTATCCATCACCTTCTAATTATTAACAAAAGTATTTATAATGTACTTTTAGATAATGTCCCACGATACATTTATTTCTTAAACCAACACGATTATCGATTACATCACTAATTACATTAAATAACATTTAAACAATGGTTGGTGATTTTTGAACAAGATGTTTATCACGTCTTTGCGAGCTTCCGGCACCGTGTGAGTTGCCACAGACCCTAATAATAACACGAGTTATTATTTTCTCACTTATTATACCACTTTTACACTCATTACCGAGTACTCACTTTAACTATTTTAATTACGGAAATGTTATTTTAACGGACATTATCGTTTTACGAGGTTTAAAACTATCAAACAAATAATTGGGTCTGTAAAGCTAGAATTATGATGATAATGAAATTAATGTACTTTTTTACTTAACTGTGAACAGAGTCATCTAGTGACACCACTGATAAACTTCAACTTTTAAAAAAATTTCATTGTGAATAATTGCAATGAAACACCAAAAGGTGGCAATTTTTAACTTTTCTAAAATAATATTTTAACTCAATTTTATAATTTAAGATAATCTTGACGCTAATTTTAATATCATAATTAATTTAAACTTGATTCGAATTTATTATTCATTAATATTTATTAATATGTATAAGAATTAGCATCTGTGGTGAAAACTGTGCCACTACTGAAGCATCCGTTGTTTTAGTATAAAACAGGATTCACAGATGGCGCTTTTCGCAATATAATTTATATTCCATGGGCTCCTGGCGTAGACATAAACAATTTATTATTGAAGTAATAACATTATTTTTTAGTTACCTGTACCCAATAGGTCGAAACAGAAAAGTAAACAAAGTCACACCCACTGTACGAGCGAGCGCACAAAAAACAAAATCTAACAGGCAACGTGGGCGGGAAAGATATTATGACACAATTCAAGTGTTGCTAGGATAGTAAAATAAATACATTACACTTTAGTTATTTTGTTTTATCTTAGAATCAATAAACAAAACCATTTCTTTGGTACTTTTGTAGTTTTTCAAAATATTTTCTTAAGTTGTTTCGTTTTTTTGAGCTTAAATAGTTTACCTTACTGCTTTTGATTATAATTATTTGTTTAAGTGATAGTACAAACAATTTGTTCTACCATAAATTAAGAAAATCTTCAAAAAATGATTTGACACTATTAGGTTGTGAACATAATTTATTAAATACTCAACAACTCAATAATTCATATTGTTAACAAATCTGTTGTCCACGCTCCGGCTAAGACTGGTCGTGTCCTTTTACTTAAAAGTAGAAATGGAAGTTACAAATAAAATACTCACTTTTATCTTCGTTCGTGATAAAATATTGATTGAGGCGGTTCGATATGTGTTTGAGTACTCGGGCCAGCACTCGGGCAGGTATCCCGTCTGGCCCAGGGGCGGTGTTCTTAGAGCGGATCCGTAGAACAACCGCCCCTACCTCTTATTCCCTGACGGGTGGAACATTGACCTCATTTCCCCCGTCGTCTCCGACCAAGAAGGCCATCGACGGGGGTGTGTGCTCTGCCTGCTGCGGGAAAAGGTCCTCGACCACTTCCCGCAGGAAGCTGGGCTGGAGGGTCTCTGTAAGGGGGCAGAAGGGGCGACGTGCGGAGCTTTTGTCGCACCGCACGATAACGGCGAGGGGTCCCGATCGAGGTCCTCCAGGTAACCAAGTGAATGCTTCAGGTGCAAGTGATCGCAGCTGATGAACAAAACAAACTAGATAGAGCTAGTAATATCATGACTCTGGATGTCGTAATAACAGTTGTTCCTGGATTCCTACTGTCTCAGGCGTAGAGTGGCACACCGTGTGGTTTTAGTCGGTCTGATTCTTACACACCACCCCACCGTAAGCTCCGGTGGGGTGACGGCCCGAGGCGGTTTCTACACGTTATAAAAAAAAGTACTATCATGACTACTAATAAACATTTTTTTTACAGACACTTTTTGAAAATATGTTTGTTATAAATAAAATGTACCCATATACAAAGCAAAAAATTGTCTCAGACACACGAACCCATAACCTGTCTCTCAGTAGCTACGACCACTAGCTACTAACTAATAAGCCATTCAAATTAACATACAAAAAATTAACAATTACCTTATTTTGATTTTTTAACAGTATTAGTAATATCTTTTGACATGGACACATCATAAACTACACACACACTCAGAACAAAACTCTATGGATCACTCAAATTGTTGTCCAATGTGGGTATCGTATACTCACAACGCTCAGCACAGTACGAAACGGTGAGGTTGTCCCTTAAGCGACTGCTCCATTTGAGTGCACTTTAAATTTAATATTTGTTTGCAGGAAAAACTTGAGCCTACAGCCAGTAGACCGCGAGGAGGATGCTCATCTATTCACATACCGGGATTTGAACCGCACCCACGTGTCGGTCGTGCTGGCACAGAGTGTCGACGAGCTGGTGGACAGCGACTCCCCACAGAATGTTGTGAAGTTTCGACTTGGATGTGACTTCGATGCAGGAGACGATCTCGTAAGTTTGCGTTTTTTGACTTCAAATCATTGCATAATACTATTTAAATTCAAATACATACTAGACACTATCTTATTTCTATGCATAAAATCGCCAATTAATCAGTATTGGTATTTATTCATCTATAAAAATATGTGTAACGTCCGGAAATCGAAGCCATGACATTTCATAGGTCTCCTTCCTTATCAAATTTATAATGATTTGTTACATAAAAATTAATATATTCATACAGTCTTCTGGCACGGAGCATAAAAAAAAACTTTTCATCGAGTTTCACTTTTCGTTTCCTTACAAAAAAGTTAATTGACTTCCGGCAATTTTTAATTTTCTTTTTAAACTTTTAAGGTTAAACGATAAGATATAATAAAATGCAAGCAGCCAATTTCAATGAGATATTAGAAACAAAATTACAAGAGATTTACACCCTACTTCAAATTCAAACCCAAAGTTGCAAGGTTTTTCCAAAGATTTGCAGTCCGATCACAAACATAATATGTGCGCATAGAGCAGACAAAAATAAACCTTGTATTCTTTGAGGTAAAGATTGTTTGAGATATAAATGAGAACGTTTGTAAAACAATGCGGCAGAAAGTTGAGAGCCAGTCACCTCAGATAGCCGTCCGTCCTTCACCCAGTTACTGGATCATTTACTGTATTTTTAAAAGCCCAAGGGATCGTGAGCCGTCCTTAATTTGTCCACAGAATATAATAATATTTTTAATCTTATACTCCGTTTAGGAATTCATCTGGGATCGTTAAAGGGTTGTGTTTATTTAACTGTTCGTGTTGATTGTGTTGCGTTTTTAGGGGTTTGTCCTACTTTGTTCTGGGCCGAGACATGTTAATATTCGGCTTTTACCGTATATTTTGTTTCTTGAATCCTTTGTTTTGATATATACAACAAATATTATAAAGCCGTGAGTTGCTTGTGTGTATTTATACTCCATCACGCTCAAACGACATTACCAATTGTGATGGAATTTGGCAAAGAGATAGACAGGACATTAACACGTAGGCTAGCTTCCTATTCCAAATTCGCATCCAACATAAGAGTGTATTCTTCGTTGCTCTTTTCTATCTATAGTTTCCGTATTTTTTTATTAAATTTGAATAAGATCAAACCAACACTTCGTTCTAATAAGAAACTTTCCTAACTTTCGGTTCAAAAATCAATGTGTGACGGATCCACTACTTTAATTTCTTTCTTTCTACCCGCATCCTTTCTAAACACTCCTCTTATTAATTCACTTAATTACTTTCGCATCTCTCAATTTGCTCTCAATATTACGTTAAAACGTTCATGAAGGGAGCCATGCTCAATACGTTTAGTTCAATGACATTACAAGAAGAATTTTTATGTTTGACGTAAAAATAGATGTAAAGAATGTTCAACAGGGGTCTTTGTGTGGGAAATACACATTTAGGATCTGCGTTTAACGTTATAATTCTTGAATATTTTTATATGTGCTCTATTGTAGATTTTATAGGCCATTAATGCCTGCGGTGTAGGTTTCAGCTGTATTTTCCTAAAAGTCGTTAAATTTGAAGTACATAAAGTATTATTCAGATAGTTTGCGTCAAGAGAAAATTGTCTTGTTTTGAAGGGATCGTTGAATTCATTGTTTTTATAGGATTTTTCTAATACTAATAATATTATAATAGTTGCGAACGTAAGTTTTTTATTTAAGGTGACGATTGTGGAAATATTCCGTTTGAAACGTCGGGAAGTAGAAGGTCTATTCCCCGACGTTTCGAACTGGTTATGCTGCTTGTGGTGACGGGTAGATTTACATTTTAATAACTAAGATATGGCTAACTTTTTAAGGTCCATCAGATAAACAAATACTGCCGCCTATGAACACCAGTTTTCCTCTCCCCTTGCTCTACAGAGGTATTTCATGATAAGGGAAACACTATATATTTTCCTCTTAGCTTTTAAATAAGTAAAGTTATTCATAATTTATGAGAGGTAAATGTTACGTTAGCAAAAATTCCTTATATAGTTAACCCACCTTAAACTAACATATTCTGAGTCCTTCTCTTGATAATCAAAAAATTCTTTTAAGATTAGTTCATACAAAAGAAATCACTTTGATTTCGAATATTTTAAGGTGTTATGTGATGATATTTAACACTTTAAAATATTTTAATAATACCGTAAAGATTTGAATCTATAATGACCAAATATGTTTTAGATTAGATTCAAATGCTCAAATTGTTGTTCTCAGAGTCGGAGTTCTAATTGTTTTGTTTTATAAAATTAATACGAAACGAAATGAAATGTATAGATGGCGAATTAATTCATATACGCTCTACTAAGAAAGGTATTTTCAATCATAATTATAAAGTATTCGTTCTGTGTTTACAGATATCAGCATACTTGTCGGTGACAGTGTACATAGAAGACGTGAACGACAACGTACCCAAGTTCCAGGACACGCCGTACCATGTCGCCGTGGATGAATTAACACCGACAGGTAAGGCAGTGGCATTTAATGATATAGAAATTCGCTTTAATCAAGTTCATTTTTTTTAATGGAAACCTACCAAAGTAATTTTATTCTGCCTAATGGAAAGCATGAATAGAATCCAAGAGCGGTGGTCGCCGTACTCACTGCGAATGAAGACAGTACTGTATGGCGACCCACGCTTTGGCGGCCTAGTGAGATGCTTTTTCACGCCCCGCTTCATTTATTAAAACCTGAACTAAAGACAGTTGGGTTAGATTCCAGATAGTCACACCACATAGAAAGTAGGTTGTTTTAGGTTATATATAGAGAAATTATGATTCATTGTATTTTTTATAATCATCATTGCTGTCCACTGTTGGATATAGGTCTCTCCCATTCTATACATAACGTACATAAAATCACATCTGTTTCCCCGGAAGGGTAGATAGGCATATTAAATGCCCACTTTTCACTATTGCTGTGGTCCCACGTAATAGGTGGCAAGCCTATTACCGTTATTCGGAATGTTTTGTTTACCAGAGCCTCGTCCGTCGACCCACAGGTGAACCACTTGCCGGTAAAGTTGACTTGGGGCACAAACGCATCCATTGTATTTATTACAAATTTTCCTATAGTAGTTTCATTAATTTACTCGTAAGAAGATCGCGCTTTGATTGAAATTTTCGGTAGCCTCACACTTCCGATTGTGGGAGTGGGGTACAGGTTCGACTCGAAAGACGGCGGAAGAACCTGTGTTTTTTAAATGCAGGTGTGCTTGTGTCCGGTGGTCACTTACTATAAGGTGCCCCGAATCCTTGTTTGCCCTCTATACTATAAAAGATTAAAATAAGAAATTTTTCAAGTAAAACACAAAGAGTAAGTTAAATTCTTATAAAAACTCATTACTATTCAAAAGTAAAACATTGTGGTAGCTGTTTTTATTTAAAGTCTTTCTATTCAACGAGGCTATAAAATATTCAT